>KV009824.1:308519-354920 GCA_001598015.1 Dorcoceras hygrometricum
TGACATCGCGAGTGTAACTAGGTAAACACATTTACCTAAAACACTTCTAGTACTCTGGCCAGCGATTTATACACTATTATCCCCTCAGATAGCATAGGATATCCACGCATGTCTGCGAGCGGTGAATCCTCGACAACGATGCATCGACTCCTACATGCATCGGGGTCTCACCCAATCCCGACGCCTTGTGACCCCAAGTGAGTCGGCAAACGGGTCAAAGTGAGACGCCTATCATGTAGAGTCTCAATGATGTTTCGAGTAGTAAGGACTAATCCATACAATCAATACCTCGGACTCTCCACTCGACAAATGGCAAACCACTTGGAGAATCCGATCGAGGGTAGCTCGATAGTTCGCCAGGCAAACCATCCATCTGTATGCTCAGAACATCACAATGTTCCCTATCAATGAAACATGGTACTTCACATCGCAGATACTAGTCTCGAACTCGGGCGGCCTTATCCTCATTTTGACGGCCCAATCGACTAGGAACATGTTCAGAATACACAGCGACTATTAGATGTGTTTCATGATAGCCGTCATACCCACTATCACATCTAACATACGCTTCAGTGCATTCTAGGTCTTTACTCAACGCAATTGTAAATCATTACACACATAATGAAAGTAAAGAATGCCATATAAGAAAATGAGAATATCATATATAAAGATCGTTTGTACAAGAGTCTATAAAACCCACACGCCACAAGTTGGCTAGTTGGGCATCTACTCTAACACGTATAAGTATTGGAAACAACTCTGAATTGTTGGAGTATTCTGGGGGAAATGATCAGATTTGAGTGTTGGTCAGTGCTGGATGATCGCATTCAGATTTAGTGGTGAAATCTGGTAGTCGCGCGTTATTCTTGGCAAGCTAGTGAATTTTGTTAGCGGGTAGCGATGCGACATCTTTTTGGAAGAAACCAGATGTGGATTAGCGTGTTTTAGTGATATGTGGATAGGTCCCGTTCGTAGTCCCGATTCGTGGTTTGGGGTAGACCGGAGCGGTCGAGGGATTTCAGCTTTGACTGGTCAACGCTTGTGTGAGATCTGGTCTTTCAGATCTGAGTGGCGATGTGACGTCATTTAGCGATAGCAAGTTTCGTGTTAGCGGGATGACGTGTCCAGTAGTAACAGTGGAATTCAGTACGAGGCCGTTTTGAGAGACGCGTGTAATAGTTAATTGACTTGTATTGCGACGTCGTTTGGTAATAGCACGCTGTGTTAGAGTGAGATCCAGATCCGGAGTGTTACTTAGATCTGAGTTGGGAACAGCTTTGAGACAAAGATGTCGGTGGTTACTATTCATCAGATTTTGGGAACTTAAGTGGTATAAATAGAAGACTTTGACCGTAGTATTGCTATTGTTTCCCGACACTTAGAAATATTTCCCATAACCAAACTCTGTCGCGATACCCTAGCTACTGTTCACCGAAGCTCATTTTCTCCGATTGCCGGCGGTAGACAGCTCCGACTGAAGCAAGAGTGGTAGTGTTGGACTCCTCTTGTTAAGGAACTTCGTTCTATACCTCTTTCGAAGACTTTGGAGAGCTGGAAGAGGATCGCAGGAGGAATCTTCCTTGTGTAGTCTGTTAGCATTTGAGCAGATTTGCTTCTACCGCTCAGGTAGCTTGTTGGGTAAGTGTTAGTTTCTACCTTGTGCTTTGTTTAGAGCTATTTATTGAGCTAGAGGGGTAGGACAAAGCTGGTCGAGGTTGTAGCTCCCAGTTCGTAGCTCTGAGCTTTGCGTCCTGAGTTAGGGTGTTACCGTTTGAATTGTCACCGAAGGTGATCTTGGTTCCATTGCATTTCTTGATATTTGTAAGCAGCGTGGCATCTCCAGTCATGTGCTCGCACAACCTCATTCCAGATACCAAGTTGATTGCTCCAGCTTTGACACTTGTTGTTCCTTCAATCACAAATAACACGATTTTGGTACCCTTTGATATGTTTGGGTCCAGGCTTGATTAATCTGATAGGATCAATTAGGACCGAAAATAGGCCTAGGAGTTCAGAAGGGGGGGTTGAATGAACTCCTTGGATTTTTATTTTTCAAATCCTTAAAAACTATTTTACAAGCCTGTGCTTAACTCAAATCTGAATGACCAGATTTGAGGCTCTCAGTCCAAATCTGTTTTCTCGATTAATAGAAAATGTACGGAAATAAATTGATTAAACAGTGAACAGTAAAAATAACGATGCAGATAATGTAAATAGAGTAAGGGTCAAGAATTTGTTTCTGGAAGTTTGGATCTCAAATCCTACGTCTCCCCTTCTTCCTTTTCAGGAAGGTTCCACTAGAAGATTTGATGAATACAGCTTCTGTAAACACCCAGTCACGTAAGCCTCACTTAACGTGAACTCCCAGCACCACAATACAACGCAGATTTCACTGCTAAATACAACAAAATGACTTTTTAGAACTGCTTCACGTAGCACGTTCTTTACAGATTGTCAGGCCTCGTGCACAACACAGAGTTTAACCACACAAAACAATAGCGGAAGCAATAAAATAGTGGCTTAAATTTTTGCTTTTGGCCTGACAGATAAAAACATAATTTAAAATACATCAATACTTAAAATACTGGTTTTACAATCTCAAACAACGAGGCAACATAGAGTGACCCTCAATCAACAACATAGACACAATACAACAGAATGAAAATATCATATGTATCTACTACATATAACTGGGACACTCTATCCACCTCCCGGGGCACTACCAGCTGGAACTACTCCACGACCCGTGGAGAAACCATGGTAACCTCAAAACACACACAGGCAAACAAACACCAGGCCCAGAGGGACACGGGGTCAAACCCCAGTACGGAGAGCAACTGAAAAACAACAGTTAAATAGCAATAGATAAAATGCCAATGGTATGCATGAGAACAAGGCTACAACCGAAGACAGGGATCCAAAGGATCTCAAAGAACTGCTCAACAACTGTTCCACTCAATTGGAAGATAGTGGCCATGGTGTGTGAGTATATGGGAGCTATCCACTCGTCTCAGCACACGGCACCAGATGCAGAACACAGCTCAACCTGATGTTGCCCAACTCATGAGATGTGGGAGCTACCCACTCCGGTCATAGTGGCTAACAGATCCCAGCAGGGAGATGAGGTATACGGGAGTTACCCGCTCGTCCTCTAAACAGGAATCCTGGTACACACAGATCAATACAACAAGGCAAGGCTAGCAAGATCTGAGTTCAACATGAATAATGCGTGTATGCAATGAACAGCTTGCAGATAACAACACAACAAAAGCAAACAAATACAGCATTGAGGCATACACAGCAACACACCTAATATCCATGCCAAATTCAACGCTGTAAGACAAGCTGACATCCGTACCTCAAATCTGAGCTACAATTACCACAACCGAATTCCCGAGAAACCAAATCTGAAACCTGTTAACCAACAACACAACGCAGGCTCAGGGACAGTAGCACAAACACTACGAACTGGGAGTTACGCACTCCACCAGCTCTATCCTACCCATCTAGCTAAACAACCAGCTCTAAACAAAGCGCAAGGGTAGAACTAACACTTACCCAACAAGCTACCTGAACGGCAGGACTAATCCGACGCTTATGCTAACAGAATACAGAAGGAAGATGTCTTCGCGATCCCCCTCCAGCTCCTCCAAAAGAGGTCTAAGAAGAAAGGTCTCGGCAAGAGGAGTCCAGCCCTACCACTCTCGCTTCCGTCGGAGCTGTCTACCACCGACAATCGGGGAAGATATGGTTCGGTGAACAGTAGCTAGGGTATCGCGACAGAGTTTGCTCACGGAAAATATTTCTAAGTGTCGGGAAAGAATAATGGACGAAGGGTCAAAGTCCTCTTAAATACAACTCAAATCAGGTCACATCTGTTGAACAGTAGCCACCGACACACTCTGGGTTCACATCTGAAACCAACACATATCTGAGTACCACTCCAGATCTGGACACTACGTCAAAACAGACGTAGGACTTAACCAAACGACGTCGCACAGAAGACACGCTCCCAACTAATACACATCATCCCGCTAACTCAAATCTTAAACATTAAACGGCGTCGCACCCACAAAACTCAGATCTGACGCACTCAAAAAGTCACATCTGAATCTAACCGCACCGGTCTAAACCAAAACACGAGCCGGGCCAATCCACTCCTCAGTGGCATACAACGCAACTCACATCTGGGTTCTCCCAAACGGTGTCGCTTGCTCCCGCGCAGAATTTCAAACATGCGTAACCAAATAACGCGCGACTTCCAGATCTTATTCTCACATCTGAAATCCATCAGCCACATCTGATCAACACTCGCATCTGATCAGTTCCTGTGGAAATTCTCCAACTATCCAGATCTGTTTCAAGGACTTAAACGGACCCGATAATTGCACCAAGCATACCAGCTCAAAGCTGATCCATCCCAGATATGACCAAGTCAAATCTGGTCTATGCTAAACCCGATTAGATAGCTCAATTTATCTTTAACTCTTTTCGGGCCTCACATTCCTCCCCCACTAAGCCAGGATTTCGTACTTGAAATCAAACAACTCCGGATCGGAAAAAAAACTCAACAAAACAAAGAGTTCAAGATAACTGGATCAAACAATCGACAACTAGCTACTGGAACAAATGCAACATCTACTCAAACAGATGCGGCCACTCGCGTTGCACTTTCTCTTCCAGTTCCCACGTAGCTTCCTCTCTACCATGTTTGCTCCATTGGACCATCACCAAGGGAATGGTCTTGTTCCTCAGCTGTTTCTATTTCCTGTCCAAGATCTGCAAGGGATATTCAACGTAACTCAACGTCCGATCTAGCTCCACCTCGTCAGTTCTCAACACATGCGAAGGATCCGGCTCATACTTCCTCAACATAGACACGTGAAACGCATCATGTAAGGAGGAAAAGTTTGGCGACAACAACAACCGATAAGCCAAAGGACCAATTCTTTCAACAATCTCATATCCTACGGAAAGAAGAAAGTTTCAGGAAAACTATATCACCAACCTGAAATTCTAAAGGTCTACGCCTTCTGTTTGCATAACTGGCTTGGCGATCTTGTGCAGCTTTCATTCGCTGGTGAATCAGATCCACTTGATCTCTCATCTGCTGCACAAACTCTGGAGATGACAGCTGCTTCTCCCCAACTTCTTCCCAAAATATAGGCGATCTGCACTTCCTGCCATAGAATGTTTCAAATGGTGCCATACTAATCGTGATCTGGTAGCTGTTATTGTAGGAAAACTCAACCAAAGACAACGAATCTTGTCAGCTACCACTGAAATCCATCACAACAGCTCTCAACATATCCTCTAAAATCTGGATAGTTCTCTCAGATTGTGTAACGCTCGGAAATCCTAATTACGTGAATTGAATGCATGACTATGAGGAAAACCTTATGTTTATATGATTTGCATGTCATGTATGTGATTGTATGATGATTTTATGCTTTACGTGTGCATGTCACTTTACGTTGCGGTTTGAGACCGGTAGGCGGGGACGAGTCCGGAGACGACAAAATCAAAAATATTTAAATGTTTTAGCCCTTAGACATATTTTAAAGCAAAATATTTTTATTTTATGCACAATTTCCAAAATAATGAGATTTTATGCGCAGTTACCGAGGGGGACCCGTTTTTCGCCTATACGTGCCATTTTTATGACTTTTATGACACTTTTAAAATTGAGAGACCTTATATTACGAAAATTAAAGGCTTGAAGGCTGAAATTTAAATGTTTTTAAGCCTTTTTAATTAGAGTATGGGCTAGTATAATAATGGGCTTTTATTCTTTAAATAAAACAAGGTAAAAGGGCTTTTTAGTACACTTTTTCATACACCCTTCACCTAAACTCGAAAATTACCCTTGCCTCTCCTCTCATCAGCCAACTTCAGCCTCCATCCTCCCCAAGGTGACCGAATTCTTGCAAGTTTTGGAGTGAAACTCTAAGGTGTGGTCTTCTCCATTGTCCTCCACTCCGGTATCACGTATTTTCGCTTCTCTATCGATCAAGACATGTTATATTCTAAGCCTTTTTAATTAGAGTATGGGCTAGTATAATAATGGGCTTTTATTTCTTTAAATAAAACAAGGTAAAAGGGCTTTTTAGTACACTTTTTCATACACCCTTCACCTAAACTCGAAAATTACCCTTGCCTCTCCTCTCATCAGCCAACTTCAGCCTCCATCCTCCCCAAGGTGACCGAATTCTTGCAAGTTTTGGAGTGAAACTCTAAGGTGTGGTCTTCTCCATTGTCCTCCACTCCGGTATCACGTATTTTCGCTTCTCTATCGATCAAGACATGTTATATTCTTTCTTTTCTCACCATATAGATCATATTACACTGTTTTTACAAAGATTATGCATGGAAATTTTGTGTATGTTTTAGATCTCAGAGTTCATGTTCATGATCATGCATGTATTCTTATGGCACCTCATGGTTTTGATCCTTTTTGCATGGCTTCGGTTGATGGGATGCTTGAGTGGTCTTGGCCCGATGTTAGGTGGTTCATGGTGGTCCTAGGAGTGTCTTATAGTGGTTCGAAGTGGAGATTTAAGGGTCGAACCGTTGGCTTGAAGATTCACACCGTGCAGTGTGTGTAATCTGCATGCGCGATACGCCTGATTCCCAGGCTTCGTGCGTCCAGTAGCGACCATGGTTTGGGCCAAGGTTGGTCTTGTTAGAACCGCCTGGACCTGGGGGTGGTCCGTCCGGAAGGGCTCCGGCAGTGGTTGCCGGAGCAGGGAGAAAGAACGATAAGACCAGCAGGTGGTTGCGCGGCGTGTAGTATGGCTGGTGCGTCCACTTGCAGCGACCATTTCTCCCTGGTTAGGTCACGGTTTGAGGCAAGGTCGGTCACGTTAGAACCTCCTGGACCTGGGGGTTGTCCAGCCGGATGGGCTCTGGCAGTGGTGTCCGGAGCAGGGATAACGAATGTAAAAACCGGAGACTGGTTGCGGAGGCAGCTTGTGCAGGAGAGTGTATTTTAGGATTTGGGCCGATATTTATTTTAATGAGTTTTAAGCCTATTTTAACGATGTTGGGCCGAGGGCTTTCAAATGATTTTAAAAAGGGTTTGTCCTTAGTTGTTGGGCCATGATGAGTTGGGCTTAGTATTGTTTTAAGTTTGAGTTGAGGCTTTGGGCTTAGAATTAGTGGGCCAGTCACTTGAGCCAGTCCTTGATCGGGCCGAGGAAAATAATGCATAGGCCCATGAATATATATTTAATTATTTATGTATTATGATATGTATTGATTTATGAAACGTTTTAAGGAAATTAAATATATATTAATGGGCCAAGATTTTTAAGTTGCATGATTTTTTTTTATGAAACGCATGCATCTTGAAAGTTTAAGTTATGTTAAGGCATGAATGAAAATATTTTTGAGAAATTGAAGTGTTGTGGGGCAAAGTAATGATGGGAGTTAGCCGGGTAGCCGGGCCCGGGGATCCCCTGTTAATGTATAATGTATAACGAGCTTATGGATCCTCGTGTGACATCGGGGTGAAGTGACAGCATAGAGGTGTGACATATAGGGATCCCGAGATAAGATCGGGTGAACCACACCACCACATACGTTGGTTTATAGATTGATCAATCGATTATGATCCACACTTCAGGATACAACTCATACGTTTTTCATGTTACGTTATGTCATGTCTTATGTATGAATATGTTACATATACTTATGTGCTTGTATGTGGTTTTATTGTATGTACCTTGTTATTAGCGGATATAGCATGCTGGGCCTTTAGGCTCACTAGGTTTATATGGTGCAGGTGAGCATGATAATGTTGATGATATTACTCCGACCGGTGGTGAGGACGTCTGATGCTCCGCTGCGGCTGTTACCCCGTGAACGCTTAGTTATTTCATGTTATTTGCTTTTAAACATGTTCAGTTTTTTCGCAAACAGTTTTTGAATACTCTGATTTTTATGATTAGCTTGTGAGACGTGGATTAAGGATTTTTGTAGTCATTTTATCGTATGTTGCGATGTTATTTCTTTAAATGCTTTATGTTATGTTTTGTTTATAGCGTTCAACGTGGAGATGTTAGCAGGGATTACTAGGCTGTTGGAGCGTGAGACGGAGCGACCCGGTAAGTCGCATGAGGAAGATGTTGCTGAGATGTTCCGCAAGCAGGGACCCAAGGATTTTGCGGGGACTACAGACCCGCTAGTTGCTGAGGAGTGGAATCTGAGTAGAACTGTAGGACTTCTAGGACTTGGCTTGAGAACTTGGACGGATAGGACTAGCGAACCTAGAACGGTTTTAGGTATCTAAACTACTTTTGGGATTTAATATGACTGTAAGCGCGTGCCTGTGTGTTTTGTCCAATTCAGGCGAGATTCGTGTGCTTGGTGTTACTACCCTTGCATTACTAGACTCAGGGGCGACCCACTCGTTTATTTCGACTGCGTTCACGCAGAGGATGGGTATTACACCGGAGAGCTTGGGTATGGCTATCGCAGTGATGGTTCCGTCAGGAGAGGAGTTGATGACGACCAGTGTGGTTCAGGGGTTGACGATGATGTTCCAGGATCATGCAGTCCAAGCAGATTTAGTGGTATTGCCGATGTCGAGATTCGATCTTATCCTAGGCATGGATTGGCTGACAGAGTTCGGAGTGGTGATTGATTTTCAGAGACGGACAGTTTCTATCAGACCGCCAGGGCAGGAGGCCTTCTTATTTGAGGCAGCTAGGAGGCCGCGGAAGCCCAGATTCATATCTTTCTTACAGGCCAGGAAGCTAGTCGAGCATGGATGTCAGGCGTTCTTGGCCAATGTTACTGCTCCACGAGATTCAGCAGGCCCTTCATTGTCTGATGTGGAGGTAGTCAGGGATTTCACAGATGTTTTCTCCGACGATGTCGCAGGAGTTCCACCAGAGAGAGAGGTGGAGTTTTCTATTGAGCTGATGCCGGGTACCGTGCCTATCTCTAAGGCACCGTATCGTTTGGCTCCTACTGAGATGAAGGAGCTTAAGGAGCAGATTCAGGAGTTGTTGGATAAGGGGTTCATCTGCCCTAGTTTCTCCATGGGACGCGCCAGTTCTATTTGTGAAGAAGAAGGATGGTAGCATGAGGCTCTGTATTGACTACCGGGAGATGAACAGAGTTATCGTGAAGAACAGATATCCATTGAGGATTTATTCGATCAGTTGCAGGGAGCTTCAGTGTTCTCGAAGATTGATCTGAGGTCTGGCTATCATCAGCTGAGAGTTAGAGAGGAGGACGTGTCCAAGACTGCTTTTCGGACACGCTACGGCCATTACGAGTTCTTGGTGATGCCGTTTGGTCTGACGAACGCCTCAGAGATTTTCATGGATATGATGAACAGGGTATTCAGGCAGTATCTAGACCAGTTCATCATTGTGTTCATCGACGACATCCTGATTTATTCGAGGAGCTTTGAGGAGCATAGGCAGCACTTGCAGACGGCTTTGTAGAATTTAACGGAGCACAAGTTATACGCCAAGTTCAGCAAGTGCAAGTTTTGGCCAGAGCAGGTGGCTTTCTTGGGGCATATTGTGTCGAGAGATGGGATTTAAGTTGACCCATCGAAAGTGGAAGCAGTGCAGAAATGGGGGATTCCGAAGAATGCAGCGGAGATTCGTAGTTTCTTGGGCTTGG
Organism: Dorcoceras hygrometricum; assembly: GCA_001598015.1. NCBI lineage: Eukaryota > Viridiplantae > Streptophyta > Magnoliopsida > Lamiales > Gesneriaceae > Dorcoceras > Dorcoceras hygrometricum. The sequence continues at coordinate 318,159 of KV009824.1, forward strand.
CAGGTTATTATCGCAAATTCATCAAGGGATTCTCTTCTATTTCAGTGCCCTTGACAGCCTTGACCAGGAAGAATGCGAAGTATGTGTGGAGTGCCGACTGCCAGAGGTGCTTTGATCAGCTGAAGGAGGCCCTTAATTCAGCACCAATATTAGCTATGCCAGTGGACCACGAGGAGTTTGTGGTTTATACCGATGCTTCTTTCAGAGGTTTGGGTGCAGTTCTGATGCAGGGAGGTAAGGTTATTGCGTATGCATCGAGACAGCTGAAGACTTATGAGCAGAACTATCCGACGCATGATCTGGAGCTTGCAGAAGTAGTGTTCGCACTGAAGATTTGGAGACACTATTTGTACGATGAGAAGTGTCAGATTTTCACCGACCATAAGAGCCTCAAGTACTTCTTCACCCAGAAGGAGCTGAATATGAGGCAGCGCAGATGGCTAGAGTTGGTGAAGGACTATGACTGTGACATTAGCTACCATCCGGGTAAGGCTAATGTGGTAGCGGACGCTTTGAGCCGGAAGACTTCAGTGTTGGCGTGTTAACAGTTGAGCAACCACTGCAGACCAAGATTCAGAGGTTTGGATTGGAGTTTTATTTTGGGGGCCATGCACCTAGCCTCGCAGCACTCACAGTTCAGCCGACTCTTCGAGATCAGATTAGAGACGGCCAGGCTGCAGATGAGCAGTTACAGCAGTGGAGACAAAGAGATGAGGCTAGAGAACGAGGTTTGTACACAGTTGAGGATGGGATAGTCCGTTTCAGGGATCGCATGTGGGTACCCAACACTGAGCAGTTGAGAGCTGAGATCTTATCAGAGGCCCATGCATCGACGTATTTCATTCACCCAGGGAGTACGAAGATGTACAAAGATTTGTAGACACTTTACTGGTGGCCAAGGATGAAGAGGGATATCGGAAGATTTGTATCAGAGTGCTTGACCTGTCAGCAGGTCAAGACGGAGCACCAGAGACCAGCAGGGTTGCTACAGCCACTCCCTATCCCTGAGTGGAAATGGGAGAACATCACGATGGATTTTGTGGTTTTTTTACCTAGGAGTCCCAGAGGCTTTACGGTGATTTGGGTGATTGTGGATCGACTCACCAAGTCCGCACACTTCCTACCGGTGAAGACCACTTTCACGTTGACGCAGTATGCAGAGCTTTACATTAGGGAGATTGTCAGGCTGCATGGCATACCCGTCTCTATTGTGTCAGATAGGGATTCCAGGTTTACTTCTGCGTTTTGGAGGAGCTTGCATGCTGCATTGGGGACCAAGCTATCTTTCAGTATAGCTTTTCATCCGCAGACAGATGGTCAGTCGGAGAGAGTCATCCAGATTCTAGGGGATTTACTGAGAGCCTGCGTGATAGATTTTCATGGTGCGTGGGATTCTAGGTTGCCCTTGGTAGAATTCACGTACAATAACAGCTTTCAGGCATCGATTGGGATGGCTCCTTATGAGGCTTTGTACGGGAGGAGGTGTAGGTCTCCCGTGCATTGGGATGAGGTTGGAGAGAGGATTTTGACGGGGCCAGAGATGGTACAGCAGACAGCTGAGATTGTGACCAGGATACGATATCGGATGAGGACAGCTCACAGTCGTCAAAAGAGTTATGCCGATCGTAGATGACGAGATCTGGAGTTGGTAGTAGGGGACCATGTAGTTGTGAGGATATCGCCTATGAAGGGCATGATGCGCTTCGGCCGGAGAGGCAAGCTCAGTCCAAGATTCATTGGATCGTTTGAGATCTTGGAGAGGGTTGGTACGTTAGCATACCGCGTAGCATTACCACCCAGTCTGTCAGCAGAGCACAACGTGTTCCATATCTCGATGCTACGGAAGTACATCCCGAATGTGAGACCTGGATTTGTAATTGAGAGTTATCGTTGGAATGAATCGATAAATAGAGGTTCTGCTGGTTTAAGATCTCTATTTAATTGTTTGAGTTGCATTTTCGGGTTCCATTTTGTGTGTTGAACAATTCTGGAGATTTTGTATTTTTCGCATACTTGAGGTACCTGCTGGGTGACGTGTCAGCTGGTGTTGAGAGCTAGCGGCTGGTCGGTGGCAAAACCAGTCGAAGCGTGTTTTAGCGCGAGAATTCTTGAAACGCCGTCGTTTGCGTGAAGTCTGGTTGCGCGTGTTGTGATCAGCAGATGCGTTAGTGTATTTGCGTTGAGGATCAAAATGACTGCGTTTCGATTAGTTGGCGCGACGTTGTTTGGATGTTGCGTCTGGTACCAGCGGGTAGATTGTGTATGTGTGTCTGCTGGTTGTTCAGCAGATGTAGATGTCAACGCGAGTCAACCTTTCCTGTAGCTCGAAGAGGAAACGTCGTCGTTTCGTTGTTGCGACTGGGATTCCAGCTGCGAGTGAGTTTCGCCGCTGTTGCTTGCTGCTGGTATTTTTGCGAGAGCTAGCGACTGGATGACGTCAGTGGAGCGACGTCGTTTGAGTTAGTTGCAACGCTGCGTTTTGAGGTTGCGACTGGAACCAGCAGAGAGAAGCGTTGCATTGTTTTGTCTTGCGACTGGATACCCAGCTGCTGGTATAGCTTTCTATGCGACGTCGTTTGAGTAATTTGATGCGACGTCGTTTTGAGAACCAGCCGTTAGTTATTTTAGCGATTGTTGGAGAGATCAGCTGTTGGTTCTTGCGTCTGCTAGTTTGGGAAATTGTTGGTGTCGACTGGTTTTGTCGGTAGACAATTATTGGTATTGATTTCCAGTCGTTGCAAGTGCTATTTATAGAAAGACTTGGTCTTCGATTTTGTGATATCATTTCCCATACTTAGCAAATATTTCCAGCCTTTCGTTCCTTATCTTTCGAACCCTAGAACACTGTTCAGCCGTGAGCTTTTCGGCGATTTCCCGTCGTTTCCGGTGGTTGTTTTGCTCGTGCGAGGTAGCATTGGACTCCTCTTGAGAAGCTCTTACAATTCATACCAGTTTTAGAAGCTGTAATTGGCTAGTCGAGGAACGCAAAGTTTCTGCCGTTCGAGTATTGCGTCGATTTGGTAGAGCTACGTTCTGGTTTTCGGTGAGACCTCGTTCCTAGCCATAGTTTTTAAGCTTTCCATGTAATTGTTGAGGTATATGGAGCAGCTGGTCGAGTGAGACTCCCAGCCGTGAGCTAGTTTAGCAACCTGTTAGATTTACGTTGTGTATGTCGTGTGTTTAACAGGCTTTTACTAGAGTCTTCGGGATTTCTCGCAGGGTTAGTTGTTGCTCAGTATAAGGTACGGATTTGAGCTTGTTTTACAGCGAAGTTATGGCTTGGATGAATTTTAGTCCCTGGTATGTGGAATTGCCGTGCCTTCTGGTTGTGTCCTGTTGAGGATTGTGTATGCTATTTGTGCATTTGCTGCGTTGCATATGTCTATATGCTTGCATTCCCGCATGTTGCATACACGCATGGTATTCCTTTCTAGTTTTGGTAGTCTTTGTACCATTGTTGTATTGTTGTTATTTCTTACCAGGATGTGAGGGCGAGCGGCAATACCGCACTCTCATCTCCCTGCTGGTATCGTAGTCACCATGTGCCGAGTGGTTAACTACCACAGTTCATGGGCGAGGCAACAGCAGGTTGAGTTGTTTGATGCATCTGGTAAGTGGGAGTAGTGTCATGGCGAGTGGCTTACTACCACACTGTGAACACACCCCATGGCCACTGCATGTGTTGGTAATTCTTGGAGCTATGTTTGAGTTCCTTAGGTCCCTTGTGGGTCGAGCTTTCCGTTGTTCTTCGGCGTCTCATGCATAGCACCTGCATTTTATTCCTTGCTGTTTATTTCTGTTGTATTTTTGCTCTCCGTACTGGGGTTTGACCCCATGTCCCTCCGGGGCTTGGTTTGTTTCTTTGTTGCGTTGTTTTCAGGAAACCCAGGTTCTACAGCTGGTTGTGGTTTCAACCCAGCTGGTGGTGCCCCAGGAGGTGGCTAGTGTGTCCCAGTAGCATATAGCATATATATATATGTATCAGTTAGCCAGGGGGATGCCCTGCGCTTTGTTGTTGTGCCCGTAGGGGAATATGATACATGTTTGAATTATGTATGCTTTATTGTTGATTGTTTTATGATTTGGGAAACTTATTTTAAGTATCGTTGTATTTTAAATTATATGTTTAAAACCGTCGGGCCTAAAAACGAAAATTTTATCCACTTTTTGATAGCTTCCGCATGTGTTTATCTGTTGTGAGCACGAGGCCTGACATTTTTGGTATCAGAGCTTAAACTGGGATAATCTCAATTTCTTTGACCACACTTGAGTCTAGGCACAGTGTTGCGTTTTGCATGTGCTTGACTTATGTGACTACGTGCTGCATATTTTGTGTTATATGCTTTCTTTGCTGTATCTGTTCTGTTTTCCTTATCCTGTTGAGTGTTTTAGATGCCGCCTAGACGTCGTGGTCGTAGTAGGGGGCTGTTCCAGGAATCAGGAGGACAGAATGAGGATCAGTATAGTGCGACTAGTCATACTCTTGAGAGTAGTGGAGAGGAGGAGGCTGCAGCTCCGCCGGCTCTGGTAGAGAGAATGGATGTGGTCATAGCTCGGTTTCAGAGGATGAGTCCTCCTATCTTCAATGGTGATGAGTCGAGTGAGGACGCTGATTCTTGGCTCCATAGCGTCATACATCTTTTTGATCGAGCCCAGTATGACGACGATCTTCGGTTGAGGTTGGTGACCCTACTGTTGAGGAAGTCCGCAGAACGTTGGTGGCGAGGTACGTCTAGTACCTTACTGGAGACTGGTGTTGGCATTACATGGGACACTTTCTATCAGGTCTTCAGGCAGGAGTATGTCCCCGACTCCTATGTAGCTGCCCATGAGCGGGAGTTCGAGTTCTTGGAGCAATGTTCGTTGTCTGTGCGCGAGTACGCTCGCAAGTTTTCTGCTTTGTTGGCGTATGTCCCTCATGTTGCTGGCCGGGAGAGGGCCAAGAGCACCAGGTTTGTGGAGGGCTTGAATGGGGATCTGTATCAGAGTGTTTTGACAAGCAAGCCCAAATCGTATGCTGAGGCCGTAGATACTGATATCCATATCGAGGAGGTCATGAGGAGTTGTCGTAATCGCAGGGCGCAGGTGGCTCAGGCAGTGCAGGGTGGTCGACCGGTTGGTCAGGGAGCTCAGTCGTCTCAGAGTTCCCAGTCCGCTCATTTTCCTCAGCAGCAGCAGCAGGTAGCTCAGCAGTCTGGCCGTCAGAGGTTTCGACCCCGCGGTCAGCAATTCAAGAAGAAGTCCGGTTCAGGGTCTTCTGGTTCTGGTAGTTCGAGTAGCAGCGGCTCTCGGGCGGAGTTTTGTGGTTTTTGCGGTGGGAAGCATTCTTCCACGCAGTGTGTTGGTGTGCAGGGTTCTTGCAACCTTTGTGGTCAGTATGGGCACTTTGCGAGAGTGTGCCCGACAGCTGGAGCACAGCAGACCGCGGCCTAGCCTCAGGGTCGTGAGGGTCAGTCTAGGGGCCGTTCGCAGCAGTTTCAGCAGCCCCGTTTTGGTGAGACTCCGTTTATGCCGTTTCAGCAGCCTGGCCCTTCGCGTTTTGGGCAGTCATCTCAGCCTTTCTTTCCAAGACCCCAGCAGGCGCAGGTTAACGCCTTTACGAGGGATCAGGCCGAGGAAACACCGAGCCCGGTGATTGGAGGTACATGTCTTGTCTTTGACTTTCCTGCTCGTGTGTTGTTTGACACCGGTGCATCGCATTCGTTTTTTTCTGATTCGTTTGTTGTTGAGCATGGGTTGTGTACCGTCCCTTTGAGTGATGTTGTTTCTGTTTCTACCCCCAGTGGTGTAAACCTGTTCTCGCAAGAGATTTTGTTGGATCAGCACTGCTGCGGTTTGATGAGCATGCCTTATTAGCGAATTTGATCCGTTTGATGCTTTGGGATTTCGATTGTATAGTTGGGATGGATGTGCTGTCCAACTATAGGGCCTCTGTGGATTGCTTCCATGGGATTGTGCGCTTTAGGCCATTGTCTGGTGAGAAGTCGGACTTCTACGGCCAGGACTCGAGATCGAAGATTCCGTTGGTCTCCGCGATGGAGATGTTTAGCTTGTTGTCTTTGGGGAATGCTGGCTTTATGATTTACGCTTTGGATGCGTCTTCTTCTTCTAGTGTTCAGCTTAGTGACGTTCCCGTGGTCCGACACTTCCCCGACGTGTTTCCGGAGGAGATTCCTGGTTTTCCTCCGAGGCGGGAGATAGACTTTAGCATAGAGTTGGTGCCAGGCACAGCTCCGATTTCTCGTGCCCCGTATCGTCTAGCGCCTGCGGAGTTGAGAGAACTCAAGGTTCAGTTAGATGACTTGCTGGAGAAGGGTTTCATTCGCCCTAGTATGTCACCGTGGGGAGCGCCCATTTTGTTTGTAAAGAAGAAGGATGGCTCAATGCGGATGTGCATTGATTTTCGTCAGTTGAATAAAGCCACTGTGAAGAATAAGTACCCGTTGCCGAGAATTGATGATCTGTTTGATCAGTTGCAAGGTTCTGCAGTGTATTCTAAGATTGATCTTCGTTCCGGGTACCATCAGCTTAGAGTAAGGGACCAAGATGTCGCGAAGACTGCGTTTCGTACGAGGTACGGACATTTTGAGTTTTTGGTGATGCCGTTCGGGTTGACAAACGCGCCTGCAGTCTTCATGGATCTGATGAACCGAGTCTTCCAAGAGTTCATAGATCAGTTTGTGATTGTTTTTATCATGTATTTGTGAGGATATCGCCTATGAAGGGCGTGATGCGCTTCGGCCGGAGAGGCAAGCTCAGTCCGAGATTCATTGGACCGTTTGAGATTTTGGAGAGGGTCGGTACGTTAGCATATCGTGTAGCACTACCACCCAGTCTGTCAGCAGCGCATAACGTGTTCCATATCTCGATGTTACGGAAGTACGTCCCGAAACCATCATGTGCTGGACTTTGAGCCGCTTCAGTTGGCACCAGACTTATCTTTGGAGGAGCGACCAATGCAGATCTTAGCGCGAGAGGAGCGCAGACTTAGAGCGCGGAGGATTCCGATGGTCAAGGTCCGGTGGCAGAATCACTTAGCAGATGAGGCTACCTGGGAGACCGAGGCCGATATGCGGACGCACTATCCAGAGCTTTTTGGTACATAACTCAATTTCGGGGACGAAATTTCTATAAGGGGGGGAGAGTTGTAACGCCCGGAAATCCTAATTACGTGAATTGAATGCATGACTAGAAGGAAAACCTTATGTTTATATGATTTGCATGTCATGTATGTGATTGTATGATGATTTTATGCTTTACGTGTGCATGTCACTTTACGGTGCGGTTTGAGACCGGTAGGCGGGGACGAGTCCGAAGACGACAAAATCGAAAATATTTAAATGTTTTAGCCCTTAGACATATTTTAAAGCAAAATATTTTTATTTTATGCACAATCTCCAAGAAAATGAGATTTTATGCACGGTTACCGAGGAGGACCCGTTTTTCGCCTATACGGGCCATTTTTATGACTTTTATGACACTTTTAAAATTGAGAGGCCTTATGTTACGAAAAGTAAAGGCTTGGGGGCTGATATTTAAATGTTTTTAAGCCTTTCTCTCATCAGCCAACTTCAGCCTCCATCCTCCCCAAGGTGACCGAATTCTTGCAAGTTTTGGATTGAAACTCTAAGGTGTGGTCTCCTCCATTGTCCTCCTCTCCGCTATCACGTATTTTCGCTTCTCTATCAATCAAGGAATGTTATATTATTCCTTTTCTCACCATATAGATCATATTACACTGTTTTTACAAAGATTATGCATGGAAATTTCGTGTATGCTTCAGATCTCAAAGTTCATGTTCATGATCATGCATGTATTCTTATGGAACCTCATGGTTTTGATCCTTTTTGCATGGATTCGGTTGATGGGCTGCTTGAGTGGTCTTGGATTGATGTTAGGTAGTTCATGGTGGTCCTAGGAGTGGCTTGTAGTGGTTCTAAGTGGAGATTTAAGGGTCGAACCATTGGCTTGAAGATTCACACCGTGCCGTGTGTGTAATCTTCATGCGCGATGCGCCTGATTCCCAGGCTTCGTGCGTCCAGTAGCGTCCATGGTTTGGGCCAAGGTTGGTCTTCTTAGAACCGCCTGGACCTTGTGGTGGTCCATCCGGAAGGGCTCCGGCAGTGGTGGCAGTAGCAGGGAGAAAGAACAAGAATACCAGCAGGTGGTCGCACGGCGCGCAGGATGGCGGGTGCATCCACTTGCAGCGACCATTTCTCCCTGGTTAGGTCATGGTTTGAGGCAAGGTCGGTCACGTTAGAACCGCCTGGACCTGGGGGTGGTCCAGAAGGAAGGGATCCGGTAGTGCTGGCCGGAGTAGGGAGAACGAACGTAAAAATCGGAGACTGGTCGCGGCGGCAGCTTGTGCAGGAGAGTGTATTTTAGGTTTAGGGTTTGTTTTGAATGGTTCGGTCTAACTGAACCGGTTCGGCTGGACCGGATCGGTTCTTTGACTCTCGAGTCAACTATTATTAAGTTTGCTCCGAATTACTTTATTTTTGGGCCGGGTTATTTTATTTTTAAAGTCCGAGTCATTTTTACCGGGTCAAGTCAACTTTTTAAGTTAAAAATTAGTTTTGGTCAAAATGATTTCGGGTCAACGATTTTAAGTCAAAATATATTTTTAAGTTGCTGGAATTTTTATTTAAATTGGGTTTTTAGCCAAATTAGTGGATTTGGGCCGATATTTATTTTAATGAGTTTTAAGCCTATTTTAACGATGTTGAGCCGAGGCTTTCAAATGATTTTAAAAAGGGTTTGTCCTTAGTTGTTGGGCCATAATGAGTTGGGCTGAGTATTGTTTTAACTTTGAGTTGAGGCTTTGGGCTTAGAATTAGTGGGCCAGTCACTTGAGCCAGTCCTTGATCGGGCCGAGGAAAATAATGCATAGGCCCATGAATATATATTTAATTATTTATGTATTATGTTATGTATTGATTTATGAAACATTTTAAGGAAATTAAATATATATTAATGGGCCAATATTTTTAAAGTTGCATGATTTTTTTTTATGAAACGCATGCATCATGAAAGTTTAAGTTATGTTAAGGCATGAATGAAAATATTTTTGAGAAATTGAAGTGTTGTGGGCAAAGTAATGATGGGAGTTAGCCGGGTAGCCGGGCCCGGAGATCCCCTGTTAATGTATAATGTATAACGAGCTTATGGATCCTCGTGTGACATCGGGGTGAAGTGGCAGCATAGAGGTGTGACATATAGGGATCCCGAGGTAAGGTCGGGTGAACCACGCCGCCACGTACGTTGGTTTATAGATTGATCAATCGACATTAATGGCTCTCACTTCATGGATATGACTCACATGTTCTTTTAAGTTATGTTATGTATTATGCTATGCCTTAACATATATGTTATGATGATTTATGTACGACTACAGCATGATTTAACGTTTACGATCTTTTAATGCACGCATGTCATGAAAATTATATTCATATACTTATGTGCCTGTATGTGTTTTTATTTTATGTACCTTGTTATTAGCGGATATAGCATGTTGGGCCTTTAGGCTCACTAGGTTTATATGGTGCAGGTGAGCATGATAATGTTGATGATATTACTTCGACCTGCGGTGAGGACGTCTGATGCTCCGCTGTGGCTGTTACCCCGTGACCGCTTAGTTATTTCATGTTATTTGCTTTTAAACATGTTCAGTTTTTCCGCAAACAGTTTTTGAATACTCTGATTTTTATGATTAGCTTGTGAGACGTGGATTAAGGATTTTTGCATTCGTTTTATCGTATGTTGAGATGTTAGTTCTTTAAATGCTTTAAGTTATGTTTTTTTTATAGCTTTCATAAAATGTATATTCCACGTCGGCTTTTAAAAAAAAATTAGAGGTTTAGTATGTTTCAGATTGGCCATCTTTTTTTGGGATGATATGCTGTGCTCATAGCCAATCTAGTGCCCAAAGATGTTTGCAAACTCTTCCAAAATCTGGAAGTAAACCTCGGATCACGATCTGAAACGATAGAAACAGGCACACCATGCAATCGCACCACAAAATCTATGTACAGCTTTGCCATCTTCTTCAAAAAATAGGTCTTATTGTAGGCGATGAAGTGAGCAGACTTCGACAATCTGTCTATAACAACCCAAACAGCATCACAACATCTGCTGGAACGACGCAAATGGGTCACAAAATCCCTAGCTACGTGCTCCCAATTCCATTGGGGCACCTCTAAACTCTGCAACAAACCACCAGGTCTCATCCTTTCAGCCTTGACTTGCTGACAATTCAGACAACGGGCTACAAAATCTGCAGCATCACTCTTCAAACCTACCCACCAGTAATGTTGCTTCAAGGCATGATACATCTTTCTTGTACCAGTATGAACACTGTGTCTATTACAGTGCGCTTCTCTCAAGATCTCCTCCTTCAAAATCAATCAGATTTGGCACAACCAACCTGCCACAAAACCTCAAACAACCATCAGACGAGACAGTGTAATCCTCTAATTGTCCAGCTCTAACCTTCAGCTTCAACTCATGGATAGATGGATCTGTACTCTGATCTGCTCTAATACTCGCAACAATCTGTGGATCAACTTGAAAGGAAGAAACCACAACATAGTCCTCACCTGGGTAAAATCGCCAACCAGTAGTGCTTAGATGCTCATGGACCTTCGAAATCTGTAACGAAGCCAGCATCGTCACTTGAGCCTTTCTACTCGCAACTACATTTACTTTCCCAGGTTGATATTGGATATCACAATAAAAATCCTTTAGTAGCTCCATCCATCTACGTTGTCTCATGTTAAAATCTGACTGAGAAAAGATATACTGAAGGCTCTTGTGGTCTGAATACACCACAAACTGCTCGCCATAGAGATAGTGGCGCCAAATCTTCAGGTCAAAGACCAATGCTGCCAACTCCAAATCATGAACTGGGTAACGAGTCTCATGCGGTTTCAACTGACTAGAGTCATACACAATGACTCGACCATTCTTGAAACATACTAAACCTCTAAAAAATGTTTTTTTTAATCCGACGTGGAATAACATCTAATAAAAGCTATAAATAATGAAACATAAACTTCAAGCATTTAAAATAACGTCTCCACATTTGATAAAACGACTGCAAAATTCCTTAATCCACGTCTCACAAGCTAATCATAAAAATCAGAGTATTCAAAAACTGTTTGCGGAAAAACTGAACATGTTTAAAAGCAAATAACATGAAATAACTAAGCGGGCACGGGGTAACAGCCGCAGCGGAGCATCAGACGTCCTCACTGCCGGTCGGAGTAATATCATCAACATTATCATGCTCACATGCACCATATAAACCTAGTGAGCCTAAAGGCCCAGCATGCTATATCCGCTAATAACAAGGTACATATAATAAAACCACATACAAGCACATAAGTGTATGGACATAATTTTCATGACATGCGTGCATTAAAAGATCTTAAAACGTTAAATCATGCTGTAGTCGTACATAAATCATCATAACATATATGTTAAGGCATAGCATAAACATAGCATAACTTAGAAGAACATGTGAGTCGTATCCATGAAGTGAGAGCCATTAAATTCGATTGATCAATCTATAAACCAACGTACGTGGCGGTGTGTTTCACCCTACCTTACCTCGAGATCCCTATATGTCACACCTCTATGCTGCCACTTCACCCCGATGTCACACGAGGATCCATAAGCTCATTATCATTATACATTAACAGGGGATCCCCGGGCCCGGCTACCCGGCTAACTCCCATCGTTACTTTGCCCCACAACACTTCAATTCCTCAAAAACATTTTCATTCATGCCTTAACGTAATTTAAACTTTCATGATTCATGAGTTTCATAAAAATCATACAACTTTAAAACCTTGGGCCATCAATATATTCTAATTTTTCTTAAAACCTTACATACTTAAATACATAGCATGATACATATAACATTAAAAGTATATTCATGGGCCTATGCATTATTTTCTTCGGTCCGGTCAAGGACTGGCTCAAGCGACTGGCCCACTAATTCTAAGTCCCAAAGCCTCAACTCAAACTTAGAACAATCCTAAGCCCAACTCATCTTGGCCCAACAACTAAGAACAAACCCTTTTCAAAATCATTTGAAGGACCCGGCCCAACATCGTTAAAACAGGCTTAAAACTCATTAAAATAAATATCGGCCCAAAATCCATTAATTTGGCTAAAAATCCATTTTAATTAAAAATTCCAGCCACTTAATATAGATTTTGACTTAAAATCGTTGACCCAAAAATATTTTTGACCCGAAACTAATTTTAACTTAAAAGTTGACTTGACCCGGTAAAAACGACCCGGACTTTAAAAATAAAATTACCCAGCCCAAAAATAAAATAAATCGGACCAGACATAAAATATTCGACTTGAGACTCGAATAACCGGTTCAGCCCAACCGAACCAGTCGGTTCAATTGGACCAAAACAGCCCACTACAAACCCTAAACCCAAAAACACACACTGGTTCATGCAGGGCAGCGACCAGCCGCCAGTCATCACGCTTGACCTCCATGATCCGGACACCATGGCCGGATCCCTTCCGGCTGGACCACCCCCAGGTCCAGGCGGTTCTAACATGACCAACCTTGCCTCGAACCGTGGCCTAACCAGGGAGAAACAGTCACTGCAAGTGGACGTACCAGCCATGCTGTGCCGTCACGACCACCTGATGGTATCAGCGATCGTTCTCTCTTCTCCAGCCACCACTGCCGGAGCCCTTCCGGCTGGACCACACCCAGGTCCAGGAAGTTCCAGCGAGACCAACCACGGCCCCAACCGAGCTCGCACGAAGTAGAACGAACGCTGGGAAGGAGACGCACGCGACAGGCACAAACACACACTGCGCGGTGTGCGACATCAAGCCATTGGTTCGACCACAATTCCACCACTTCGAACCACGACAAGCCACTCATACGACCACCATGAACCACTTAACAACGAGCCAAGACCCCTCAAGCAGACCATGACCGAAGCCATGCAAAAAGGATTAAAACCTTGAGGTGCACATATGAGTACATGCATGATCATGAACATAAACCTTAAGATCTGAAACATTCACATAAAACTCATGCATAATATTTGTAAAAACAGTGTAATATGATCTATATGGTGAGAAAAGAGAGAATATAACATGCCTTGATTGATAGAGAAGCGAAAATACGTAATACCGGAGCGGAGGACAATGGAGAAGACCACACCTTGAGTTCAAATGGAAAAACTTGCAAATTTTCGGCCACCCAAGGGGAGGATGGAGGCTGAAGTTTGCTGATGAGAGGAGAGGCTAGGGTAATTTTTGAGTTTAGGTGGAGGGTGTATGAAAGAATGTACTAAAAAGGCCTTCTACCTTGTTTTATTTAAAGAAATAAGATCTCATCATCATACTTGCCCATCCTCTAATTAAAAAGGCTTAAAAACATTTAAATTTCAGCCTACAAGCCTTTAATTTTCGTAATATAAGGTCTCTCAATTTTAAAAGTGTGGTAAAAGTCATAAAAATGGCCCGTATAGGCGAAAAACGGGTCCCCCTCGGTAACCGTGCATAAAATCTCATTTTTTTTGGAAATTATGCATAAAATAAAAATATTTTGCTTTAAAATATGTCTAAGGGAACATTTAAATATTTTCGATTTGGTCGTCTCCGGACTCGTCCCCACTTACCGGTCTCAAACCGTACCGTAAAGCGACATGCACACGTAAAGCATAAAATCATCATATAATCACATACATGACATGCAAATCATATTATCATAAGGTTTTCCTCCTAGCCATGAATTCAATTCACGTAATTAGGATTTCCGGGCGTTACAATTCTGCATCAACACACAACCCAATCCATTCAAGGAAGCATCCGCACAAACCACAAAACCACCTGATCCTGAAGGCAAAGCTAACACAGGCGCTGAAGTTAGCTTCTCCTTGAGCAACGAAAAGTTGTTCTCACACTGCTCTGTCCAGACAAACCTCTTGTCTTTATGAGTCAACTGCGTCATCGGCTTAGCTACACTAGAGAATCCCACTATGAAACGCCGATAATAGCCAGCCAAACCCAAGAAACTACGAATCTCAGAAACATTCTTGGGACGCTCCTAGTTAATAATGGCCTCTAACTTACTTGGATCCACAGAAATACCTTCAACTGACATGACATGACCCAAAAACACAACTCTATCCAACCAAAACTCGCACTTGGAGAATTTAGCATACAACTGGGAGTCTCGTAGTGTCTGAAGGACCAGTCTCAAATGATCCTTATGTTGCATCAGAGTCTACGAGTACACCAAAATATCATCAATAAACACAATCACAAACTGATCGATGAACTCTCTAAAGACTCGATTCATCAGGTCCATGGAAACTACGGGGGCATTCGTCAAACCAAAAGTCATAATTAAAAACTCATAGTGCCCGTACCTCGTACGAAATGCAGTTTTCGCAACATATTGCTCTCGAATGTGCAACTGATGTTACCCTGAACGCATATCGATCTTAGAAAACACAGTTGAACCCTAAAAGTTATCAAACAACACATCGATCCTCGGAAAAGGGTACTTATTCTTTACTGTCGCCTTATTAAACTGTCTAAAGCCGATGCACATCCTCATAAACCCGTCCTTCTTCTTTACAAACAAGATAGGTGCTCCCCACGGTGACATATCGGCCTAATGAAACCTTTCTCCAACAAATCGCTAAGCTGAACCTTATGCTCTCTCAACTCAGCAGGAGCTAAACGATACGGATCTCGCGAGATAGGAGCTGTACCAGGTACCAACTCAATGCTAAATTCTATCTCCCTATTCGGAGGAAAACCAGGAATCTCCTACGGAAACACATCAGGGAAATGGCGAACAACGGGAACATCACTAAGATCTACGCTCGAAGAAGAAGACGCATCCAAAGCATAGATCATAAAACCAGCATTCTCCAACGACAACAGGCTAAACATCTCCATCACAGAGACAAAAGGAATCTTCGACTGGGAATCGTGGCCATAGAAATTCTATTTCTCACCAGACTGAGACCTAAAAATGCACAACGCCATGGAAACAATCCACATTGGCCCTATAACTAGACAACACGTCCATTTACACTATGCAATCGAAATCCCACATCACTAGCCTGATCAGATTTTCTAATAACACGTTCTCACCAAACCTAAGAATGCCATTAAACAAAATCTCTCGGGAGTACAGGCTCGCGCTGGCAGGAGTCGCAACTTAAACAACATCACACAATGTAATGATATGCAAACCATGCTCAACCACAAATGAATCAGCAATAAACGAACGCGATGCTCCTGTATCAAGCAATACACGCGCAGGAAAATAAAAAACAAAGCATGTACCTACGATCACTCCTCCTCCTGGCGTGCCCTCCACTTGCTCCCTCGTCATGGCATTCACCTGGCCAAACAGAGGTTGTGAAAACTGGGGCTGGGAATACTGTCCAAACCGCGAAGGACCAGGCTGTTGAAACGGCCAAAACTGAGGCTCTCCCAACCTATGTTTCTGAACTGGAAAAGAACGACCTCTAGACGATTCACCTCGACCCTACTGTCCACAGTTGTCACACGAACCCTGCACTCCTACACACTGTGCTTTAGGATGCTTCCCACCACACTGGCCACAAAACTTGACCTTGGAACTACCACTGCTCGAACTACCCGAGCCAGAAGAACTAGAACCTGATTTCTTCTTCAACTGACGACCACGAGGCCTAAACCTCTAATGTCCAGACTGTTGGGCTACCTGCTGCTGGGGTGGCTGGGATGACTGCACAGACTGGGAAGGTTGTACCCTCGAAACCATGGAACGGCTACCTTGCACCACTTGCGGCCTAACACGAGACCTACGGTTCTGCAGTCCCTCCTCAATATCAGTAGCCTTGTCCACCGCATCCGCATAACTCGTCGGTGAACCCGTCAACACCAAAGAATACAACTCTTCATTCAGTCCCTCCAAAAACTTGTTCCTATTCGCCCTCTCTCATCCAGAAACATGCGGAACATATGCAAGAAGAGAAGAAAATCTCCGGGCATACTCCCCCACGGACATTTTCCCCTGCACCAGTTTATCAAACTCACGCTCCTTGGCGTTAACAAAGGATTCCGGAACGTACTCCTGACGGAAGACAGTACAAAATATGTTTCACGTGATCCCTACACCTGTCTCCTCTAGAGTCCTCGAAGCGCCTCTCCACCAACGCTTGGCACTTCTTCTCAACTGAAACGTAGCCAAACTCAACCTACGCTCGCCATCATACCTGACACGGTCAAACAACCCGGTTATGCTGAAACTAGGACTCCGCATCGGAACTAGGTTCATCACCGTTAAACATCTGAGGGTTCATCCGCTGAAACCTCGCCATCACAAGTTCCATGTCATCCACACGGGCTGCCAGCTCATCAACCTCATCCTTAACTTTCCTATTGCGTCTACGAAAAGGTCCACTATGCTGCACCTCCTCGTTCTCACCCTCGGACTCTTCCTGAAACTGCTCTCTACCTCTACCCCTACGTATAGGCGGCATCTACGAAGGTACTAAGAGGGTAAGGTCACACAACAACAAATATATCACATAGCAAATAAATCACATAGTCAAGCACATGCAACAAGCAACATTGTGCCTAGACTCAAGTTTGATCAAAAGAAATTGAGCTTAGCACAGCTTAAGCTCTGATACCAAAAATGTCAGGCCTCGTGCACAACACAGAGTTTAACCACACAAAACAATAGCGGAAGCAATAAAATAGTGGCTAAAATTTTCTCTTTTGACCTGAATGATAAAAACATAATTTAAAATACATCAATACTTAAAATACTGGTTTTACAATCTCAAACAACGAGGCAACGTAGAATGACCCTCAATCAACAACATAGATACAATACAACAAAATGAAAATATCATATGTATCTACTACATATAACTGGGAAACTCTATCCACCTCCCGGGGCACTACCAGCTGGATCTACTTCACGACCCGTGGAGAAACCATGGTAACCTGAAAACACACACAGGCAAACAAACACCAGCCCCAGAGGGACACGGGGTCAAACCCCAGTACGGAGAGCAACTGAAAAACAAAAGTTAAATAGCAATAGATAAAATGAGAATTCTATGCATGAGAGCAAGGCTACAACCGAAGAGAGGGAGCCAAAGGATCTCAAAGAACTGCTCAACAACTAATCCAATCAACTGGAAGATAGTGGCCCCGGTGTGTGAGTATATGGGAGCTACCCACTCGTCTCAGCACATGGCACCAGATGCGGAACACGGCTCAACCTGTTGTTGCCCAACTTATGAGATGTGGGAGCTACCCACTCCGCTCATAGTGGCTAACAGATCCCAGCAGGGAGATGAGGTATACGGGAGTTACCCGCTCATCCTCTAAACAGGCATCCTGGTACACACAGATCAATACAACAAGGCAAGGCTAGCAAGATCTGAGTTCAATATGAATAATGCGTTTATGAAACGAACAAATTCTAGATAACAACACAACAGAAGCAAGAAAATACAGCATCGAGGCATACACAGCAGCACACATAATATCCATGCCAAATTCAACGCTGTAAGACAAGCTCACATCCGTACCTCAAATCTGAGATACAATTACCACAACCGAAGTCCCGAGAAACCAAATCTGAAACCTGTTAACCAACAACGCAACGCAGGCTCAGGGACAGTAGCAAAAACACTACGAACTGGGAGTTACGCACTCCACCAGCTCTATCCTAGCCATCTAGCTCATCAACCAGCTCTAAACAAAGCGCAAGGGTAGAACTAACACTTACCCAACAAGCTACCTGAACGGCAGGACTAATCCGACGCTTATGCTAACAGACTACGGAAGGGAGATGTCTTCACGATCCACCTCCAGCTCCTCCAAAAGAGGTATAAGAAGGAAATTCTCGGCAAGAGGAGTCCAACGCTACCACTCTCGCTTTCGTCGGAGCTGTCTACCGTCGGTAATCGGGGAAGATAAGATTCGGTGAACAGTAGCTAGGGTATCGCGACAGAGTTTGCTCATGGGAAATATTTCTAAGTGTCGGGAAAGAATAATGGACGAAGGGTCAAAATCCTCTTAAATATAACTCAAATCTGGTCACATCTGGTGAACAGTAGCCACCGACAAACTCGAGGTTCACATCTGAAACCATCACAGATCTGAGTACCACTCCAGATATGGACACTACGTCGATATAAGAAGGAAATTCTCGGCAAGAGGAGTCCAACGCTACCACTCTCGCTTTCGTCGGAGCTGTCTACCGTCGGTAATCGGGGAAGATAAGATTCGGTGAACAGTAGCTAGGGTATCGCGACAGAGTTTGCTCATGGGAAATATTTCTAAGTGTCGGGAAAGAATAATGGACGAAGGGTCAAAATCCTCTTAAATATAACTCAAATCTGGTCACATCTGGTGAACAGTAGCCACCGACAAACTCGAGGTTCACATCTGAAACCATCACAGATCTGAGTACCACTCCAGATATGGACACTACGTCGAACAGACGTGGGACTTAACCAAACGACATCGCAAATAAAACATGCTCCCAACTAATACACATCATCCCGCTAACTCAAATCTGAAACATTAAACGGCATCACACCCACAACACTCAGATCTGACGCAATCAACAAGTCACATATGAATCTCTGAACCGCACCGGTCTAAACCAAAACACGAACCGCACCAATCAACTCCTCAGCGACATACAAAGAAACTCACATCTGGCTTCTCCCAAACGGTGTCGCTTTGCTACCAGCGCAGAAATTCCAACATGCGTAACCAAATAACGCGCGACTACCAGATCTTGTTCTCACATCTGAAAGCCATCAGCCATATCTGATCAACACTTGCATCTGATCTGTTCCTGTGGAAATTCTCCAACTCTCCTGATCTGTTTCAAGGACTTAAATGGACCCGATAGCTGCACCAAGCATACTAGCTCAAAGCTGATCCATCCCAGATATGACCAAGTAAAATCTGGTCTATGCTAAACCCGATTAATTAGCTCAATTAATCCTTAACTCTTTTCGAGCCTCACACAGACTTTGTTTGAATATTACAATAGATACAACACACATGAGTTTGTAACAACTTCTGGTTTTTTGAACAATATGAAAATTTTCCTAAGTTGAACTAGAATAAATCTCGAAGATTATTTCTGTTTAAGAACTGAACTACTGTTCTTCGAGATAGTGAGAGCTGGTATATTGAATAGATTATGACTTGAAGGATTTTCCCCAAAGAATCAAATAGACGGAGATTTTGAATGAATAGGGACACCAGAACTTCTCCGCTTGAATCTCTTGAGCTATTTATAACATCCTTCTTAAACGTTCATTTAATGAGCCAGTAGACACAAGCCTCATTTGAATATCTGCCCCGTATCGTGCATTAATTGCTCCATTAATGCTGAGTAGAGGTTTGTCTCCAGTTGTCAGAGCTTTGTTGACTTTTATACCAATGTGGGTAAACATCGTATTCCACCAACTCTGCGTTCTGCAGAATATACTCCAAATAGCTCTGATCTTGTCTCTCTTCAATCCATATTTCTAACAGACTTTATCTGATTTAATCTTGATCGTTGAATCATTTGGAATAAATATCTGATAAGATCTGAAACTGAAATATGAATCTGTTCAATTCAAGCTCAAATCTGATTCAGACTAATTCGAATAAATCAACTTCACAATCTTTCTCATTACGTTTCTTCCCCCTTTACCATATCTTCCGATATGAAATCTGATATATAACCTCTGAAATACTCTGAGTAGATTCTGTCCAAATCTGAGTCTCTGTACTAATCAGAACTGATAACTAAGCCATTGTACTGAATCTGATACCCTCGGATCTGAGTTTCTCTTATCTGATCTGATAGACTATCTTCCCCTTTAGATACTCTCTTCCCAATCTCTCGGATATGAATATACTTCTTCCCTTTTAACACGATTACTAAAGGGTCCATATCTGAGTCTTAAATTCAGTTTTTATCTTGTTTTCGTTATCACCCAAACTTATAAATTTTCTCTTAACAGAAGATAATGTGTCGACCATGTACTTTGGTAAAGACATCTTTATTGTTGACTTGAAAAGGGTAAATTTGAGTTAGAAAATGTGTGCCGAGAATCATATCCTGGGATATATCTCAGACGAGTGTGAATACATTTTTGAAGCAGTATCCATTATTACAGATATGAGCTTTTGATAATTTATATAGTATGTCTAAAGGTTTTCAGTTTACAGTATATAATTGTTCAGTTGTTTTCTCATGTTAATTTGACGGTATGACTCCTTCGCGTAAAATATTATGATCTGCTCCAGAGTCAACTAGAGCAATAAGGGTTACTTTGAAAGCATTAATTATGAAGTCTATATTGACGTACCATTTTTTAAATTCAAGTTTTTGTATAGAATTGATAAAATTGCTAGTTGTTGCTTCATTAAGATTATCAATGTTAATTTCGTCAACAGTTTTGGGATTCAGGAGTAAGAGTTTTGTTTATAATTCTATATCTTTCCCCCGTAGAGAAAATAAATCTTTTTGAAGTTGGTTAACTGGTTTCTTTAGTAGGTTGATTTGTGTTTGTAAATCTTTTGTAGTTATTTGTTTAAGGATACTTTGTTGAGGATATTTATCAAATAAGGTACTTAAACTAAAATGTTCTTTAATAGGATTATGTTTTGAACTTTCTTCGTCGAGAATTAAATCTTTTAATTTGTAAATATATTGCTTTTGAGTTTCGGGATCTGGGATTTGTTGGACAAGATCTAAAATTTCCTCTTTTTTATCTTTTGAAATAACACATAAATGACAGATTCCTTTGGAAGGGTTTTCGGTTTCAGTGTCTGCATCGTCTTTGGAAGATGTGCTTGTATAACTTGGTATATCATCTATTAATTCATTAATCTTTTTGTTTTGATTTTTCTTTTGCTTTTTAAGGCAATTATTTGATGTGTGTCCTGGTTGATTACAGTTCCAGCATTTAATTATGTTAGATTTTGGACGTCTGGTGTGCTTAGGTTTTTTTATATATTCTGGTAGTTGGGTTTGATAATAAGGTTTAAACGTTCTTGCTTTCTTTTTCAATCGTATCGAAGGAGGGTCGATGTCCTAAGCCCAAACATGGAACAACATGATCCTAATTCTTTTTTAGTGGTGATTTTATCATATTTGTATTTAGCTTGGAGTTTTAATTCATAAAATAATAATAATCCTTCTTTTTGAATGAAAGCAAATAATGGCCGAAGTTCATTTCGTTGAAAGGGATTTCTTCAGTTCGTATTTCACTTTTTAATTTTTGGATTATTCTTTCTACAAAGAGTCTTGGTAATCACATAATGAATCGTTCTTTCCAGAAAGATATATTACAGTCTTCCCATGCGTAAACATGGGTTAGGAAGATATCTTTGTACCAACGATACTCAGATAAGGATGGACAACGAAGATTTGTTAAAATAATTTTTGAAGAGTTGAATTCTTCTTTTGGATTGCCAATAAAATACATTGAAATTGTGATAATTAGATATTAACAAGAGTCATTTTATTCTTTTATATTACCATTGTTGTCTTCAAATTGAATGGTGTGATTGAGAATGTTGAGTTTTGATTCAAGGGGTAAGGCATTATCCCACCAATTTCTTAGTTGGCCAATAAACCCTTGAACAATGAGGGTCGTAGCAGTTTCCTCATTTTGACCTTTAATTTTGTAGGCAAGTCGTGCCATGCCATTTCTTGCAATGTATTCAAAATTTCATATTCTGACTTTCCAGACTGGGCAAACACTACAGCAACAAGGAGCTGTGCGAGCACTTTCCAAGGAGTGGGATGTGAAAACAGTGGCTATGCGGGAGTCAAAGGACTTGAATAAAATGGAGTTGCACGACCTGTTCGCCAATCTGAAGGCCAACGCATTTGAGCTGAAACGAGAGCAGAGTCTGAGCCGTCCACTTCGCAACCAACCAAAGATCTTGCTGCTAAAAACCCAGAACAAAGTCCATGTTCTACAAGCAGCAGATTGGCAGAGGAAATGAGCAAGGAAGCCATGGCCTTGTTCATCAAGAAAGTCGGAAAATTTATGCGGAAGCATAATACTAAACCCTCTTCTTTTGATTCTCTTGATGATAAATGCTATAACTATATCAGGCCTGTTCAATTACTGGCTGATTGCAGGAAGCCAAGCAGAGAAGCAAAGAAGCGACCAGATCGCAGCGCCAGCAAAGACAAAAAGGAGAAGAAGCTCTATTGAAATGGGATAACGGAGAAAGCAATGGTTGCAGAGGAAAATAAGAGTGCTTGGGCTGACTCAGATTCAGAAGAATCCAGCTCTGGAACCTCCTCATCCAGCGAAAACGAAGACGAAGTACAGTGTCTCATGGCCGATGACACTGAGGAGGTATTTGATTTTTCTAATCCTGAATTCACAATATAGGACGTTGTTACCGCATTAAATGAAATGGTCCTAGAATATAAGAAGCTTTCTCAATCATTCGAGGAATTAAAAGCCGAAAGATAGAGTTGCGCAATAAATTGTGAGCTGGTTAGCTAAAGCAATATGCAAGCTGCTCTAAGTAAGATTGAAATGGAGAATGAGAAATTGAGAAGCAAGTCCGAGGAGATGCTTTTTGAGAATCATTGGCTAGCTGGTATAATTATCACGAAGTACAGTGTCTCATGGCCGATGACACTGAGGAGGTATTTGATTTTTCTAATCCTGAATTCACAATATAGGACGTTGTTACCGCATTAAATGAAATGGTCCTAGAATATAAGAAGCTTTCTCAATCATTCGAGGAATTAAAAGCCGAAAGATAGAGTTGCGCAATAAATTGTGAGCTGGTTAGCTAAAGCAATATGCAAGCTGCTCTAAGTAAGATTGAAATGGAGAATGAGAAATTGAGAAGCAAGTCCGAGGAGATGCTTTTTGAGAATCATTGGCTAGCTGGTATAATTATCTCCTAGACCAGATCTTCTGCCTCATTACAAAAACTGCATGGAGCTACAAGCCATCTGGTGACAGAACCGGATTGGGCTATAATAGCGATGAGGGTAGTACAACAGAAATCAGTGGTATTCCAAGGCTGGAAAGGACAAAGTTTAAAACAATGAACTTCGTAAAATCTAGAGCGGAACAGCCTGAAGAGGCATAATCTGCTAAAACAATGATAGCAGTTGAGCCTACAATCTGGAAATGAATATTTTGTGGGCTGGGGTATACTGCTCCTGAGAAGTCTTGCGAGAGCTGGCTAAACAAAAGAATTGCATAGAAGCGGGGTAAACGCAAATGTGGTGGTATAAAAAAAGCCAAACCTCTCGAACTTCAACGAAGGACAGGCAGTAGAAGCCACCATATCATAAGCCCAAATCGAATGGGTCCTATGCTGCATATCACGCTCCATCCAGATCAAAGAACACACACGGGGAACACAGGTACTTTTATGCACGCACTGGAAAATGGGTTAAGATTATCCAAGTGTGGGTCCCGAAAGATCTGATCAAACCTAGAACCAAATGAATAAAAGGGTACCAAATTTTCTTGACTTGTGTTTGCAGGAACAACAGGTATCAAGATTGGATCAATCATCGTGGTATCTGGACAGTGGATGTGCGAGGCATATGACTGGAGATGCTAAGCTGCTCACAAATATCAAATCTTGCAACGGACCCGAAATCACCTTTGGTGATAACTCTAACGGTAACACTGAGGGTAAGGGTAAGCTTACCCATGGTAATTTTACTGTCAACAGTGTTCTCCTGGCTGATAACTTGTACTACAACTTGATAAGTATTAGTCAGTTGTGTGATAGTAATTACTCTGTTAAATTTCAAAAGCACACATGCACAGTTTTGAATTTGGAAAGTCTGACTGTACTGGTAGGATATCGATCTGGAAACACCTATAAAGTTTATTGGTCAGATCAACCGCATGCATAACACACTTGCCTAGTAGCTGATCTTCGAATAGCTGGCTATAGCATCAGCGGATGAACCATATGAATTCAAAACTATTGCCAATATGAGTAAGCATGAGTTAGTTGATGGCTTGAACCAGATAAAATTTTCAAAAAGACAAGATTTTCTCTGCCTGTCAGCCTGGTAAACATTTAAAATCTACTTTCAAAACAAGAATTAGTGATAAAACCTCACGTAAGCTGGATCTTTTACACATGGATCTTTTTGGTCCAAACTAGTAACCAGTTTACGGGGAATGTACACCTTTGTCGTTGTTGATGACTTTTCAAAATTTACTTGGGTGTTGTTTTTAAAATCAAAAGATCAAACTACCGACCAGCTGATCAAGCTCTTAAAATGATTACAAAATGAGCAATCTTGCAATGTCAACCGGATTAGGAGCGATAGAGGAACATAGTTTTTAAATTTTAAAATCTCCTCCTATCTGGATGACATTGGAATCAAACATGAGTTAAGTGCATCAAGAACACCTCAGCAAAACGTGTTAGCTGAGCGTCGAAATCGTACTTTAAAAGAGGCTGCCACAACTATTGTGAGGACTAGAAATTGTTATGTATGATTTATTAGCTAATCAGATTTGGATTGGGATTAGCTAATTGAGTTTCTAATTACCGGGTTTTCAGATGTGAGGATTTGGTGATTTTCAGAATTTCAGATTTGAGTGAAATCTGGATGTTCAGATGTTCCCTCACTAGTTTGCGTGAATTTCCGCGAGCAGGGAGCGTACGCTGTCGTTGAGGTGCTAGACAGATATGGCATTGCAAGAGGTAATGCGATGTCGTATCGTGTTTTCAGATTTGATGCTAGTATGTGGAATCTGTTTAGCGGGCGTGAACAGATGTGAGCATTTTTGTGGTCAAGTATGGATGAGAGTTAGCGGGATCCGTTGCGAGAGCGGGACCCCTATGCTACGTCGTTTTTTTAAGTAGCGCGACACCGTTTTGATTAGAAGCGCGTGTTTTGTTTGGAGAGTCAGACCCGAGATAGTGTAGTCAGATGTGAGTGACAGCTGAGGCCAGATTTGAAGGATTTCTGCCTTAGAGATGGGATCTGAATTTGTCGGTAATTGACTTTCATGGTATCTTGGACTTGGGGAATTTAAATTAAGTGTCGATCAGCACTTAGAGTATTTTGAACCTGATATTTCTTATCTTCATCCCCGATAACCATCGATTGGTATTGTTCATCCTAAACCTATTTCCATCGATTGCCGTCTATTTAAGCCCTCGTTTGGAGCAAAATTGGTAGCACTGAGCGCGTATTCCCTAGAGCATTCGATTGATACCAGTTTGGAGACTAGAGTCGCCGGATTTGAGGAGCGCGAAGTTGTTGCATTGTTCGTGTATCTTCGCGATTGTTAACTCGTAGTTCTTCTTTTCTTTAGCAACTTTGGGTAAGTGATTTCTTTCCATTTTAATCTTCGTTGAGAGCTGAGTGGTGCTCTGTAGAGTTGAGGTAGCTGAGTAAGCTACGAGGCTTTAGAATTTAAGCTGCATGAGTTCAGATTTGAGTTGATATTGAGATATCTTAACAGATTTGAGCTGGTAGTGGCTTCTGTTGAGTTCGTCGTGAAGCTTCTAGGGCTATAGACTTGTGCTGGTTGTTGCGCCCTTGTTTTTGTAAGATCTGTTGAGGTAGAAGCTGAATTGAGGTACGAATTGAGCTAGAATTAGCAGATTTGTTATAAGATTTGGGATATTTCTTTTGTGTATTAGCTGCTGTTCTTTGTTTTGATTGTATGATGATTCTGTGCTCATATCTGTTTGTGCGTGAAATATATGTATGATTTTAAGCATGATTCTACTGTGCATTCATGCATACATATTGAGCCCGATTCCTTTGAGAACCGAGTTCCTTTGCACGTTGTGATCGGCCGGCTGAGTCGTCGCGCCTGAAAGGTCCAACGCTTCTTTTGATGTGGTGGCCGGGTGAGTTGTCGTGCCTGAATACCACTGACTTGTGATGGTAGGCTGAGTCGTCGCACCTGAAGATCACAAGATAATGATGATTGATGAGATCTGCAAAGCTGAATTGTTGTGCCTTGTATACCGATGATTCATGGTAGCCCTTTCATGCATTGCACGATTGAGATATTGCATTGTCTGATACGATAGATGCTTTTATTGTGCTCTTCGTACTGAGGTTTGACCTCGTTTATTTTCCCTGTTTTGGGCTGTTTTGGTCGGCGATGGCCATTACAGGTTCTTCAGGTAACCAGGCTGGACAGAGTGGAGCCTCAGCTGGTCGATTCCCTTTTTGATTTGAGTCCCAGTTTTATTGATATATATATATTGAGCCAGGGAATGTCTTGTGCCTTTATTTAAATGGGGGATCTGTAGTTGATTGACTACTTTTTTTATTGTATGTTGTTTGAGTTTTGAGTTAAACTCTTATTTTGAGTATGAATGTATTTTGAATGATATTGGATCAGGCCCATATTCGAAAATTTTTATCCCATATTTTTATGATGCTTCCGCATAATTGAGACTAATTGATTTATTAGCGCACCGGGCCTGAAATTTTTGGTATCAGAGCTTAAACTAGTATAAGCTCGTTTCTTTTGATCACATTCTAGGCACAGAGTTTGAGTTTTGATTTTGACCGACTCTGTGTGATTTGATTATTTGCCTATGTGATTTATCTATTTGTTCTTACCTCTGAGTTTTGGTAGATGCCGCCAAGGAGAGGTAGGAGTTGGATTGCTAGGCACGTATATGTGGAGTCTAGAGCCCTGAGCAGTGATGAGGATGTTGAGCAGCAGGGTATACCTTTGTGTCGCCGAGCAAGACAGGTTGAGGTAGAGGTGGATGATGTGACCCGACAGATTGGAGAGATGAAAGTAGTGTTGGCTAGGTTCCAGAGGATGAATCCCCAACGTTTACTGGTGTCGAGGCTGGTCTGTTGGCTGAAGGATGGCTTGAGCACACGGAAGAGTTGTTTGACGCAGTGGAGTACTAGCAAGAGAGGAGGCTGAAGTTAGCAGCGTTGCAGTTGAGAGAGCATGCTCAACGCTGGTGAAGGGTACTTCTCGTGTCATGAGAGAGATTAGAGTTTTGATTTCTTGGGAGAGCTTCTGTGCAGCTTTTCAACAGGCGTATACCTCTGAATCTTTCTAATCGAGAGCGGGAGTTCGACAACCTGAAGCAAGGAAACTTGAGGGTGGCCGAGTATGCCAGACAGTTTTCTTCGCTGTTGTCGTATGTTCCCCATGTTATGAACCAGGAGAGGATGAAGAGAACAAGTTTTTGAGAGGGTTGAGGCCCGAGTCGTTTCGTATGGTGTTAGCTGGTTCCCCTGCGATGTATGCTGAGGCTGTGGATAGAGCAGTGGATATTGAGGAGAGTCTGATGGTGGTGCAGAATCAGGTTCAGTCGACAGCTGGACGTAGTTTTAAACCTGTACTTAAAGCGTTGCCTTATTTCCAATCTCCTCAAATGCCGCAACAGTCGAATCGTCAGAGGTTCAAGCCTCGAGGGAAACAGTTTAAGAAGCGTTCGAACTCGAGTTCTTCTGGTTCAGTGAGTTCTGGTGGCAGTGGCTCCGGAGGAGGAGTGACTTGTGGACAGTGTGGAGGTCGTCATATGACTTCTTAGTGTCGTGGAGTTCAGGGCCTTTTCCATAACTGTGGGCAGCCTGGACATTTTGCTCGAGTGTGTCCGGCTGGAGGACAGTCTTTGGATCAGTCGCAGCAAGGTTCAGCTGGTGGTTCTTCGCAGAGACCGCAACCTTTTGCTCAGTCCCAACGATCAGGTTTCCAACCCCATGAAGCATCTAGGTTTGGTGGACCTTCGAGACCTCAGTTTCCGGGACCGCAGCAGGCTTAGGTGAACACCTTGACGAGAGAGCAGACTGATGAGATACCTAGTGGAGTGATTGCAGGTACTTTTTTTATCTTTGATTTTCCTGCTCGAGTTTTGTTTGATACTGGAGCATCACACTCCTTTATTTCTGAGCTGTTTGTGTATGAGTGTGGGTTGAGTTCTTCCCCACTGTGTGATGTTGTATCTGTATCTACCCCTGCTGCCATGAGTTTGTTATCCCGTGAGGTAGTGTTGGATTGTGTTCTTAGGTTTGATGAGCATGTGCTAGTGACTAATCTGATTGTCCTGGAGATTAGAGATTTTGGTATCTGTATCGTACCCTGCTGCCATGAGTTTGTATCCGTGAGGTAGTGTTGGATTGTGTTCTAGGTTTGATGAGCATGTGCTAGTGACTAATCTGATTGTCCTGGAGATTAGAGATTTTGAATGTATCTTGGGAATGGACGTGTTGTCCAGTTATAGAGCGGAATTTGATTGCTTTCATGGTGTAGTGAGATTTAGGCCTGAATTTGGAGAGAAATGGGATTTCTATGGTGCTGATTCGTGACCTAAGATTCCTTTGGTGTCTGCCATGGAAATATTTAGTTTGTTGTCGCTAGAGAGTTCAGGGGTTATGATCTATGCCTTGGATGTTTCCCAAGTATCACGAGTAGGATTGAGCTATGTTCCGAATGCTCGAGAGTTTCTCGACGTGTTTTCGGATGAGATTCCTGGATTCCCTCCGAGACGAGAGATTGACTTCAGCATAGAGTTGGTGCAAGGAACAGCCCCGATTTCTAGAGCTCCGTATCGATTGGCGCCAGCTGATTTGAAGGAACTCAAAGATCAGTTGCGTGATCTTTTACAGAAGGGCTTCATTAGACCGAGTATGTCGCCCTGGGGAGCTCCGATTCGTTTCATGAAGAAGAAGGATGGATCTATGACGATGTGTGTGGATTTTCGACAGTTGAACAAAGCGATGATTAAGAACAAGTATCCGTTGCCGATGATTGATGACTTGTTCGACCAGCTGCAGGGATCTGATGTATACTCTAAGATTTATCTGTGGTCTGGTTATCATCAGTTGTGGATCAGAGACGCTGACGTGGCGAAGACAGCTTTCCGGACTAGATATGGGCATTATGAGTTTTTGGTGATGCCATTTGGATTGACGAAGGCTCCTGATGTCTTCATGTATTTGATGAATCGCGTCTTCAGTGAGTATATTTATCGTTTTGTGATTGTCTTCATTGATGACATCCTGGTGTATTCGAGGAACTTCAAAGACCATAAAGAGCACTTGAGATTGGTTTTGCAGAAACTGAGAGACTCACAGCTATATGCGAAGTTCAGCAAGTGTGAATTCTGGCTGGATAGAGTTGTCTTTTTGGGTCGTATCATTCAGCGCAAGGGATTTCCGTGGATCCGAGTAAGGTCGAAGCAGTTCTTAACTGGGAGCGACCTAGGAGTTTGACCGAGATCCATAGTTTCTAAGGTTTAGCTGGCTATTATAGGCGTTTTATTGAGAAGTTTTCTTCGGTAGCTAGGCCGATGACTCAGTTAACCCAGAAGGATAGAAAGTTTGTTTGGACTGAAGAGTGTGAGTCGAGTTTCCAGTTGCTTAAGGAGAAGTTGACTACAACTCCTGTGTTAGCTTTGCCCTCGGGTTCTGGAGGTTTTGTACTTTGATCTGATGCCTCTCTGAGTTGTTTGGGTTGCGTGCTGATGCAGAACGGGTGTGTGATAGCTTATGAGTCTCGACAGGTGAATCCCCATGAGACGAGATACCCCGTTCATGATTTAGTGTTGGCTGCGATAGTGTTTTCCTTGAAGATTTGGAGTCACTATTTGTATGGTGAACAATTTTTGGTATACACCGACCACAAGAGTTTGAAGTATATCTTCATGCAGTCAGATTTGAATATGAGGCAACGCCGCTGGATGGAGTTGCTGAAGGATTTTGAGTGTGAGATTCAGTATCAGCCTGGGCGGATGAATTTAGTGGCCGATTCTTTGAGTAGGAAAGCCTAACCCGCGATGTTGACGTCGATGAGTATATCCAAAGTCCATGAGGATTTGGGGACTTCACGGATGGTGATTTCAGTCAGGTGATAATTGCTTCGTGGTTTCTTCTTTCCAGGTCGAGCCACAGATTGATAGTCCCAAAATACGATCAATGTGGTTCAAAAAATAGTTGCAAGAGTTCAGAAGGGGGGTGAATGAACTCTTGATATTTTCAAATTTTCGAAACCTTTTAAAACAAGTTTTACAAGCACTGCTCAACTTAAATCCGAGTTACCAGATTTAAGGATCTCAGTTTAATCAAATCTCTTGGCCAACAAAATATGTGCGGAAAAAGGCCAATTGATTTGTGAATAGATAACTCAATGAATAAGTAAATGCGTGAAGTAAATAGCAAGGGTCGAGAATTTGTTTCTGGAAGTTCGGATATAAATATCCTACGTCTCCCCTTCTTCCTTTTCAGGAAGGTTTCACTAGAAGATTTGATGAGTGTAGTCCTTCTACAAACACCCGATCACCGAGCCTCGCTCCAGGTGAACTCCTAGCAACACCACAATCTAAAGCGCAGACGCAACTGCTGGTTTTACAAGAGAATGAAATTTTTCGAACGGCTTTTAAGGAGCACGTTCGTTACAGACTCAATCGAATGATATAACAATGAAATACAACACTATTGAGAATGTAAAATCTTCTGGTTTCTAAAACGTAGAAACGCGATTCAACAAGTGAACCAGAAGATGACTCGAAGGTTTATCTTATGAAGATCAACGGTTTAGTTCTTTGAGTGTTTGAGCTTTTGAATATGGCTTCTGTTGAGTATAAGCTCAAGAAAGGTTAAGACTTAAAATCAGCAGAGTAACGGCAAGTAAACAATAGCGAGCGTTAGTTCTTCAATCCAAACCTCTGCTATTTATAGTCTTCGATCTCAACGGTCATTAATTTCTTCAAAGGCAACAAAATCTCCTTTTGAATTTATGCCAATTCGTACGCCGTAAATCCTGCTCCACCAAGAGGCAAGTCGCACAATGTCAGAGAAAATTTGGCTTCTTTCCATATTTGTGCAAACGCCGTAAATCGCCCTCTGAAATAGTGTAATATATACCTAACATAGTACTGAAATTGTCTCCTCATTAAAAGCACATGTACGATTCAATCTCCACCTTTGATTTCCTCTGATATGAACGTTTGAATCGAGCGAGCGATTATGCAACCTCTGAAAGATATGCAACTGCTGATAGCTATAAGTGTCTCCCTTACTGCTGGTTACAACGGTTAAGAGAAGCATCGACTGAATCAAAAGAATATTGTAGCCATCTGCTGATTTGAATTCCTGTCTGCTGAAATAACGTTGAATATTGAAGTAAACAACTGTCTGCTGATATTTCACTGTATCCATCTGCTGAATTAACAACGCAACCTCGAACGACTGAATTTTAGCGCTAGTCCAATATGCTGTCGTTTTAACTTATTTGAACGCTGTCGTTTTAGCTATACGAAAACATCAATATCACCGATTGGTTACATGAATCACTGTAGCTCCTGAGTGGTTCAAAATATGCTGTCGTTTTGCAATCCTTAACAAAACATGCTAACTCCCAAATGCTTGCGCCTGCAACTAAAACAACTGTCTGCTGATATGCTCTGAAGAATCTACCTGCTGGTTACCTCTGAAAAATCCAACTACTGAAAATAAACTAACAATTGATCTGCTGAATACTTTCATCTGCTGAATTCTTCCATCTGCTGAATTCTTCCAAATAGACCATCTGCTGAAAATCAACCCCTCGACTAAAGATGTTCTCCTGTAGAATTCGTCGGGCTGATTTTCTAGTAGCAACTAGTCCTATTTTGTTATCACCAAAACTAATAAATTTTATCCTAACAATTTCGTCCTTTTTGGTGATGACAAAACTTAGCAGCAGAGATAAATGAATAGGCAAAAATAAATTGCGCCACGACTGCTGAAATTCAAAATTTTCATTAACTGAT
Source organism: Dorcoceras hygrometricum (assembly GCA_001598015.1). NCBI lineage: Eukaryota > Viridiplantae > Streptophyta > Magnoliopsida > Lamiales > Gesneriaceae > Dorcoceras > Dorcoceras hygrometricum. Next base: position 349,947 of record KV009824.1, read on the forward strand.
AAAAAGTACAAAAGATGACAAAACTTAGCAGCAGAGATAAATGAATAGGCAAAAATAAATTGCGCCACGACTGCTGAAATTCAAAATTTTCATTAACTGATAAAAAGTACAAAAGTACAACAGAATCTAATATCTCTTCCTCTTAAAAGATCCACTCCTACTCTTACTCCTTCTTTCCCTCTCTCTTTCTCTTTCCTCACGCATCATTCTCTCCAGAATTTGCCTATTCGCTGCGTCAATGTCTGCCTGTGTAACATCTGTTGTTCTCACAGCATCACCACTACCACCTGCATTGCCACTGTCTCTGATTTGAACGGCAGGTGGTGGTTGAGGTCCTCGGCTGCTCTCTCCTTCCCCCTTTTTGGCATTACCCCCACGATTGATATATGCAACAAGTTCGCTCAGTTGGCTGGTAATGATATTTAGGGTCTGCTGTGCTTGAGCACTGAAATCCAATAAATCATTTCGAGTAGCTGCCACTTGCTCAAACCAGAGAATCGATTTTGGCATTAAGCTCCTGGTGATTCTCCCGCACCACCCTTCGGACATCAACGACATCAAGACCAGTAGTTACAATCTGAGTGCCAAGCTGTTTATGAGAAGATTGTAACTCCAACGACAAGAGATGACGTTGATCATTTGAGTCTCTGCGCAACGCCCCAAGTACTCGATCTTGTGCATCGAGGCGTGCGATAACTTGCTTCTCAAAGTCGTGGAGGTGCAATAATAGTGTATCCTTGTGCTTGCCACCACCATCATCTCTTTCACGGATTTGATCTATCGAAGCTCGCAACTGGTTTAATGCCTCCGTAATTGTCAGGCCTCGTGCTCTAATCAGAGATAAAACATACAAACACATGCGGAAGATACTAAAAAAGCGGGTGAAATTTTCGCTTTTGTCCTGACGGTTTAAAACAATATAATTTAAAATAGTGCGATACTCAAAATAGATATCTCAGTTCATACAAACCACTAAACAACACAAACAATATAGCATACGAAAATAAGTATCAGACACCAACCACTTGATACAATGACAAAGCGCAGCGCATCCCCCTGGCCAAGAATACTGATACATATAAAAATGATATACGCCACTGGGACACTCTAACCACCACCTTGGGCATGGCCAGCTGGGTTAAAACCACGACTAGCTGTAAAACCTGGGTTTCCTGAAAACAACACAACAAGGAAAACAACCAAGCCGCAGAGTTACATGGGGTCAAACCCCAGTACGGAGAGCAATTATAAAACAGCAGTAAACAACAAGAATAAAATGCAGATGCTATGCATGAGGAAGGAAACAACAGCTCAACGGAATCTGCAACAGAATATGTGGCCACGGTGAGTGTAGGACACGTGGGTGCTACCCACTCACCCCTACTCGCCCAACCTTACCAGATGCATCAACAACCCAACCTATGAACTGTGGTAGCTAACCACTCGGCGCATAGGGAAAATGAGAGTGCGGAATCACCGCTCGCCCTCGCATCCTGGTAAGTAAATAGAACAATAACAACGAAGCAATGGCTGCAAAAGCTGAACGGAGATGCAAATGCGTGTATGCAACATGCTGGAATAACAAGCATATAAACATATGCGAAACAATAATAGCATCAGCAAGTATACACCACATAACCAACAGTCATCTCACAAAGCAGCAGCCATCAATAGCCATCTCACAAATTATCCAAGCCATAACATCGCTGTATTACAATCCGTACTTTAATTCCTAGCACAATTACCACAATCAAAAGGTCCCAAGAAATCTGAATTCCAACCTGTCGAAACACACAGGGCAATATTCTCAAGGGACGCTAATACACAGAAAGCACGCTGGGAGTTACACACACTCAACTAGCTACTGATTCCAACAATACCACTAACAGGAAGCTTAAACAAAGGCTAATACTAAGATCTCAAAACAATTCGAAGTTCTAACTTCAAAGACGCAACACACGGCCGAAGACAGCAACTTTGCGATCTCGCTTTAGAAAACAACAGCCTCCAAGAATGGTATAGAAAGGAAGAGCTAATCGAGAGGAGTCCAACGCTACCTCGCACGTACCAAACAAAGGTCTGAAAAAACGGGAATTCATCGGAAAAGCTCATGGTGAACAGTGCTAGGGTTCGAAGAACAGAGGTCGACAACCAAGATAATATTTCGCTAACAAAACCAAGTCTTCCTAAAATACACACGTAAAAGCTGGCTAAATTCATCCACCGACAATACCTGTCGACGCACGCTACAAAATACAACTAACAGATGCAAAGAAGCCAACTGCTGAATTCTCAAACCACGCTAATCAAAACGGTGTCGCAGCGACTTAGCAAAACGACGTTGCACCGCTTACGTCATCAAATCTGCCACCAGCTGGTCGCCTAAAACCATCGGCTGGTTCTCAAATCCAAAAGCTGGATTGTATAACACTTAAAATCTAATACCAGACGTTGCATCAAAATGCTGCGTTCCAACTTAATAAAACGGCGTCGCATAAACCCAACAGCTGGTCGCTAATCCATCGACTGGATTCCTTAGCGTTAACTAAAACGACGACGCACATCCTACGTCATCCAGTCGCTAGCTCTCGCGCAAAACAACCAGACGCAAGCTACAGTAGAGTTGACCATCGTTGACCTCTGCTCTCAGGTGGACAACCAGTCGACACACACGCGAACAAATTCTCGCAGCTGGTACCAGTCGCAACATCCAAACGACGTAGCGCAAACTTATCGAAACGCTGTCGTTTGCCCTCAACAAACAAAATAAAGCAGCAGCTAGATACAAACACGCTACCAGCTTTCACTTAACACAACGCATCCAACTAAAACTATGGTGTTTAGGAATCTCGCGCTACCAAAACACGCTACGACTGGATTCCACCAATTCAACCAGCTCTCACCACGAAACCAGCTTTTACCCAAAATACGAAAACTTCCAGAAATGCTCTAAATGTGAAATCTAACCCGAAAATGAAATCAAAACATCCAACAGAGATCTGAATCAAAAGGAATCTCTAAACCGATTAATTCCAACCAAATTAATCTTATACAATTCCAGGTCTCACACTAATAAGGATTTCGTCCTCGAAATCGAACAGCAATCTGGAAAAACAACTCAACAACAGCAAACCAAAACAAAAATCGCCCAACACATGGCCAAGAGTTCAAGATAACTGAGCAAACAATTAACAACAACTAGAGAAGAAATACAACCAAAAGCTACAAACTACTGGAAATTTAGCTCAACAGCTACTCAAACAGATGCGGCCACTCGCGCTGCATCTTTTCTTCCAGCTCCCAAGTAGCCTCTTCCCTTCCATGTTTGCTCCACTGCACCATTACCAACGGAATGGTCTTATTCCTCAACTGTTTCTCTTTTCTGTCAAGGATCAGCAAGGGATATTCCTGATAACTCAACGACTGATCTAGCTCCACCTCGTCAGTTCCAAGCACATGAGACGGATCTGGCTCATACTTCCTCAACATGGAAACATGAAAGACGTCATGAAGAGAAGAAAACTCTGACGGCAACAACAGCCGATACGCTAAAGGGCCAATCCTCTCAACAATCTCATACGGTCCGACGTAACGAGGGACTAACTTTCCCTTGCGTCCAAAGCGCATCACACTGTGAAACGGAGAAACTTTGAGAAATACCCGATCACCAACCTGAAACTCAAGAGGTCGACGCCTCTTATTCGCATAACTGGCTTGGCGATCCTGGGCAGCTTTCATCCGCTGTCTAATAAGATCCACATGATCTTACATTTGCTGCACAAAGTCAGGGGCAGATAGCTGCTTCTCCCCAACTTCTTCCCAACATACCGGCGATCTGCACTTTCTACCATACAAAGCCTCAAACGGCACCATGCCAATCGTCACCTGATAGCTGTTATTGTAGGAAAACTCTACTAAAGACAACGCGTCTTGCCAGCTATCTCCGATATCCAACACAACAGCTCGTAACATATCCTCCAACGTCTGGATAGTTCTCTCAGATTGGCCATTTGTCTGGGGGTGATACGCGGTGCTCATCGCCAATCTGGTACCCAAAGCTGTTTGCAAACTCTTCCAAAACCTGGAAGTAAACCTCGGATCTCGGTCTGAAACAATCAAAACAGGCACACCGTGAAGTCTAACCACAAAATCAACGTACAGCTTTGCCATCTTCTTCAACGAGAAGGTCATCCCATAAGGAATAAAATGTGCAGACTTTGACAAACGGTCTATAACCACCCAATAGCATCGCATCCTATGCTGGAACGAGGCAGATGCGTCACGAAATCCATCGCAATTTGCTCCCAATTCCATTGGGGCACTTCTAAACTCTGCAACAGACCACCATGTCTCATCCTTTCGGCCTTAACTATCTGAAAATTCAAACAACAAGCCACAAAACCAGCAACGTCACTCTTTAGGCAAGCCCACAAAAAGTGCGGCTTCAAAGCATGGTACATCATCCGTGCACCAGGATGAACACTATGTCTAATACTGTGCGCTTCCCAAAGGATCTCCTCCTTCAAATCAATCAAATTGGGCACAACCAACCTGTCTCGGAAACGCAAACAACCATCGGAAGAGACAGAATAATCCTCAAGTTCGCCAGCCCTGACCTTCAACTTCAACTCGTAGATAGACGGATCAGTCCTCTGAGCTGCTCGAATGGTAGAAACAATCTGTGGCTCCACTTGGAAAGAAGAAACCACCACACAATCCTCAGCCGGGTAAAATCTCCAACCCGTAGTGTTAAGATGCTCCTGATCCTTAGAGATGTATAACGACGCAAGCATCTCACTAGCCTTCCTGCTCAAAGCATCGGCCACTACGTTCGACTTCCCAGGCTGGTACTTAATCTCGCAGTCAAAGTCCTTTAGCAACTCCATCCATCTACGCTGTCTCATGTTCAAATCGGGCTGCGAAAACAATACTGCAAACTTTTGTGGTCGGAGTACACCACAAACTGCTCGCCAT
>KV009824.1:354936-374161 GCA_001598015.1 Dorcoceras hygrometricum
TCTCAGCGTCTGAAGGACAATACGCAAATGCTCCTTGTGCTCCAAAGGAGTCTTCGAATAGACTAAGATGTCGTCGATGAACACGATCACAAACTGATCAATAAACTCGCGGAAAACTCGGTTCATCAAATCCATGAAGACTGCAGGCGCGTTGGTCAAACCAAACGGCATCACTAAAAACTCAAAGTGTCCGTACCTCGTACGAAAAGCAGTCTTCGCTACATCTTGCTCTCTCACCCTCAGCTGATGGTACCCAGATCGATGATCAATCTTTGAATACACCGCAGAACCTTGCAACTGATCAAACAGATCATCGATTCTCGGCAACGGGTACTTATTCTTTACAGTAGCTTTATTCAGCTGGCGAAAATCAATGCACATCCGCATTGAGCCATCCTTCTTCTTCATAACTAGAATGGGCGCTCCCCACGGTGACATACTAGGTCGGATAAAACCTTTCTCCAGCAAATCATCTAACTGCACCTTGAGTTCCCTCAACTCCGCAGGCGCCAGAAGATAAGGAGCATGCGAAATCGGAGCTGTGCCAGACACCAGCTCTATGCTGAAGTCAATCTCCCGCCTCGGAGGAAAACCAGGAATCTCCTCCGGAAACACATCCGAGAAATGTCACACCACGGAAACGTCACTGAGCAGAATTCGGGAATAAGAAGACGCATCCAAAGCGTAGATCATAAAGCCAGCATTCCCCAAGGACAACAAGCTAAACATCTCCATCGCTGAGACTAAGGGAATCTTCGATCTAGAATCCTGGCCGTAGAAGTCCCACTTCTCGCCAGACAAAGGACTAAAGCACACAATCCCATGGAAGCAGTCCACGGAGGCCCTATAGTTGGACAGCACATCCATCCCAACTATGCAATTGAAATCCCAAAGCGTCAAACGGTTCAAGTTCGCTAACAGGACATGCTCACCAAACCGCAACACGCCATCCAACAAAACCTCCTGGGAGAACAGGCTCACACCTCCAGGGGTAGAAACAGAAACGGCATCGTGCAAAGAAATGGTACACAGACCATGCTCAATAACAAACGAATCAGAAATAAACGAATGCGATGCACCAGTGTCAAACAACACACGCGTAGGAAAATAAAAAACAAGGCAAGTACCTGCGATCACCCGACTCGGTGTCTCCTCGGCCTGCTCCTTAGTGATGGCGTTAACCTGAGCATGCTGGGGTCCAGAGAAGAAAGGCTGAGATGACTGTCCGAACCGCGACGGACCAGGCTGCTGAAACGGCCTAAACTGAGTCTCACCTAATCTGGGCTACTGAAACTGAGGGGAACGACCCCTAGACTGACCTCCTCGACCCTGAGGCTGGGCCACGGTCTGCTGTGATCCAGCTGACGGACACACTCTAGCAAAATGTCCGTACTGACCACAAAGGTTGCAGGAACCCTGCACACCTACACACTGAGTGGAAGGATGCTTTCCATCGCAAAAGCCACAAAACTCAGCCCGAGAACCACTACTACTCGAGCTACCCTAACCAGAAGAGCCAGAACCCGACTTCTTCTTGAACTGCTGACCACGGGGTCGAAACCTCTAACGGCCAGACTGCTGAGCTACCTGCTGCTGCTGATGCTGCTGCTGGGGCTGATGGGCTGACTGGGAGGACTGTGAAGACTGCGCTCCCTGAATAGCAGGACGCCTGCACCGCCTGCTGCCTACGAGCACGACGACTCTGCAAACCCTCCTCGATATCAATAGCAGTGTCAACTGCATCAGCATAGCTCCTGGGTTTACTGGTCAACACCATCTGGTACAAATCTTCGTTCAAGCCCTCAAGAAATCTAGTCCGCTTGGCCCTCTCCCGGCCAGAAACATGGGGAACGTACGCTAACAGAGAAGAAAACTTCCTAGCATACTCCCGAACAGTCATGGAACCCTGATCCATATGGTCGATCTCCCGCTCTCGGGCGTTCACATAAGACTCGGGTACATACTGCTCCCGGAAGGTCTCGCAAAAACTATCCCAAGAGATCCCAACACCGGTCTCTAACAAGGTACTCGAAGCGCCTCGCCACCAGCGCTCTGCAGCCTTCCTAAGCAAGAGGGTCGCTAAACTCAGCCGAAGATCATCATCATACTGCACCCGATCGAAATTACCGATGATATTCCGGAGCCACGAGTCCGCATCCTCACTGGACTCATCACCATTAAAGACTGGAGGGTTCATCCGCTGAAATCGTGCTATAACAACATCCATCCGCTCCACCGGGGGAGGCAAGTCACCAACTTCCTCCTCCTCCTCATGCCTACTACGAGAACGTCTAGGAGCGCTACGCCGATCCTCATTCTGTCCTGCCGATTCCTCAAACTGCCCCTACCTCTACCACGACGTCTAGGCGGCATCTACGAAAACACTCAACAGGATCAAGCAAAACAGAACAGATACAGCATAGATAGCACAAATAGGCAGCACGTAATCTCATAAGTCAAGCACATGCAACACACAACACTGTGCCAAGACTCAAGTGTGATCAAAGAAATTGAGCTTATCCCAGCTTAAGATCTGATACCAAAAATGTCAGGCCTCGTGCTCTAATCAGAGATAAAACATACAAACACATGCGGAAGCTACTAAAAAAGGGGGTAAAATTTTAGCTTTTGGCCTGACGGTTTAAAACAATATAATTTAAAATAGTGCGATACTCAAAATAGATATCCCAATTCATACAAACCACTAAACAACACAACAATATAGCATACGAAAATAAGTATCAGACTCCAACCACCGGATACAATGACAAAGCGCAGGGCATCCCCCTGGCTAAGAATACTGATACATATAAATATGCTATACGCCACTTGGATACTCTAACCACCACCTGGGGCACGACCAGCTGGGCTAAAACCACGACCAGCTGTAAAACCTTGGCTTCCTGAAAACAACACAACAAGGAAAACAACCAAGCCCCAGAGGGACATGGGTTCAAACCCCAGTACGGAGAGCAGCTATAAAACAGCAGTAAACAACAAGAATAAAATGCAGATTCTTTGCATGAGGAAGGAAACAACAGCTCAACGAAATTTGCAACAGAATATGTGGCCACGGTGAGTGTAGGACATGTGGGTGCTACCCACTCACCCCTACTCGCCCACCCTTACCAGATGCATCAACAACCCAACCTATGAACTGTTGTAGCTAGCCACTCGGCGCATAGGGAAAATGAGAGTGTGGAATCACCGCTCGCCCTCGCATCCTAGTAAGTAAACAGAACAATAACAACGAAGAAATGGCTGCAAAAGCTGAACGGAGATGCAAATGCATGTATGAAACATGCTGGAATAACAAGCATATAAACATATGCGAAACAATAATAGCATCAGCAAGTATACACCACATAACCAACAGTAATCTCACAAAACAGCAGCCAGCTATAGCCATCTCACAAATTATCCAAGCCATAACATCGCTGTCTTACAAGCTCCAATCCGTACCTTAATTCCTAGCAAAATTACCACAATCAAAGGTCCCGAGAAATCTGAATTCCAACCTGTCGAAACACACAGGGCAAAATACAGCTAACAGATGCAAAGAAGCCAACTGCTGAATTCTCATACCACGCTAATCAAAACGGTGTCGCAGCGACTTAGTAAAACGACGTCACACCGCTTACGTCATCAAATCTCCCACCAGCTGGTCGCCTAAAACCATCGGCTGGTTCTCAAATCCAAAAGCTGGATTGTATAACACTTAAAAGCTAATACCAGACGTTGCACCAAAACGCTGCGTTCCAACTTAATAAAACGGCGTCGCATAAACCCAACAGCTGGTCGCTAATCCATCGACTGGATTCCTTAGCATTAACTAAAACGACGACAGCACATCCTACGTCATCCAGTCGCTAGCTCTCGCGCAAAACAACCAGACGCAAGCTACAGTAGAGTTGACCATCGTTGACCTCTACTCTCAGCTGGACAACCAGTCGACACACACACGAACAAATCCTCGCAGCTGGTACCAGTCACAACATCCAAACGACGTCGCGCAAACTTATCGAAAAGCTGTCGTTTGCCCTCAACAAACAAAATAAAGCAGCTGCTGGATACAAACACGCTACCAGCTTTCACTTAACACAACGCATCCAGATTTCACTAAAACGATGGCGTTTAGGAATCTCGCGCCACCAAAACACGCTACGACTGGATTCCACCAATTCGACCAGCTCTCACCACGAAACCAGTTTTTACCCAAAATACCAAAAATACGAAAACTTCCAGAAATGCTCTAAATGTGAAAGACCCGAAAATGAAATCAAAACCCAACAGAGATCTGAATCACCAGGAATCTCTAAACCGATTAATTCCAACCAAATTAATCTTATACAATTCCAGGTCTCACAGTAATATCTGGACTAGGAGCAGCTGGTAGAGAGATTGAAGCAGTAGTAGCAGTATCATGAGCAGCAAAATCCATTGAAATGGTGTCTGAAGTGGAATCAGAAGAAGAATGCTCATCTATCAACTGTACAATCGGAGCAACTGAGACTGTATTCTGTGCAATCTGTACATTTCTCAAGACGGTTCTCTCAGAATCAATAGAAGCAACAAAACTGGAAATATCCGTTGTAATAAAACTGCTGAACAAACTGTACTGAATATAAACAGAACAAAAATGAGAGAAACTAAAAGCAAACACTGTTGGCTGTCGATAATCAAAACTCGAATCTGGTTCAACAACAGCTAAGGCTCGTAAAAATTGAGTGAACCAACGGGGAGTAATCTCCTAGAAGCACAAAATTCAGCAGCCTCCAGACAAACATCTCCCCACCTCTTCTTCAGCAATTTGAAAAATGCACTCACGAGAGGGAGAGTGTCATCATATTGACGCTGACTAGAAACCTCAAAGATAGTGTAGGCAGTAATGTCACGGTGACAAGTCAAGCGAACTTCAAACAAAAGAGAGCAACACGGCCTGGTCCATCGAATACGGTGAGCTACTGCCTGCTGTTTTAATTCCTCTAAAACAAAAGAAAGAAGATCTGAAAGCATGTCGATAACTTTAAGATGTACTACCGAATATCCTTCCCCGGGTACATAATTTAGTATCCACCCGTCTAAGTATTTTCTCACAAGAATTGCTCTGTACTTCAAAAGTATATACATTTTCCTTTGAAGTGCCACTACCGTGGACTCTGCCTCCGCCCAAGAGAAAACTAGTTCCTCCTTAGCAAAATAGGAGTCATCTATCTGTAAATTTGCTAATCTCTTCAAACTGAAAGAATAAAATAATTCTGCCACCTCATATATTATCCTCTCCCGTAACTGTACCAGTAGATCTATATCGGCACAAATCAAATAATAATGCTCCTGCGGGGGTTTACCCTTGATTGGGTCTTTTAACTGGAGAGGCTCCTTCCCCTTGGAATCGACGGGAATTTGTGGAAGACTTGCCAGGTACCAAGTCTTTTCATCCACACCAGGATTTTGATCTATGTGCCAATAGTAATCTTCGTGACTTCCCATGCAGCTGAAGGCAATGGAAGCTCTGTTGGAATAGTCAGTAAGATTTCATCCAAAGACATCTTTTCATTGGCATCAATCAATTCATCACTCATCTCCATACCCTCTGGTTCCTCCATAGAAAACTGTACCTGCTGGTCGGAATCGACGGGAATTTGTGGAAGACTTGCCAGGTACCAAGTCTTTTCATCCACACCAGGATTTTGATCTATGTGCCAATAGTAATCTTCGTGACTTCCCATGCAGCTGAAGGCAATGGAAGCTCTGTTGGAATAGTCAGTAAGATTTCATCCAAAGACATCTTTTCATTGGCATCAATCAATTCATCACTCATCTCCATACCCTCTGGTTCCTCCATAGAAAACTGTACCTGCTGGTCTCCACCAGTAGCACCAACATCCATGGTTTCTTCTTCTTCATCAGTGTCACTTGCAGTGACCACTGGTCTTTTAGCATCCCATCTGGCAATAAGATCGTCATAGGGGAGATCAAACCACTGAGGCTCTTTAGCAGTACCAGCTGGTTGATTTCCCTCACCCAATGTACGCACAACTTGCTCTTCTTCATCAACGCTGATTTGAGAAGTGTCAGCCAAAACTTGCTCAATGATAATATCAACATCATCAGCAGTGGACGGTTCATCATTTACAAACTCAGTCACTACTGGATCAGTAGTTGGTTCAGTAATCCTTGTAGCATCACCAGCAGCTAGTTCCTCATTAGGACCTTCATCAGCTGCTTCTACATCAACAGTCACACCAGCGACCTCATCAGCTGGTGGATCAGCAGGAATTTCATCCTCTGCGGCTGGTTGGGTCAAAATTCCCTCAGCCGCTGGTGCGGCAGTAGATGGCTCAACCATTTATATGGGCACGGCCTCCTGTGCCACGGCCACTATCTCCAAATTGACTTTAGAAGAACCTGATTTCTTATTCATCGTCCTTTTCTTTTTAACCACTGGTGCTTCAAAATCAGCAGCAGCTGGTCTTTTCTTTGAGACAGCCTTTGGCTTGGGTGCCCCAATAGCTTCTTCAGCACAAACTTTATCATTTAGAGAAACATAGCGGTGCACATTCTTCTCCGTAAGAATTTTGGAAGCTGGAACTCCGATGATTCGCCCAATTCCAGATTTGGAATATTTTCCAGCAGAAGACTTATCTGAACAGCAAAGCCCTTGGATTGCTTAGACCCTGGAGTAACCATCTTCTTAAGAATGTTGAACAATACTCTGGCCCAATTCATCCTCACTCCGCAGACAACTGTTGTTACCATCGAAAACTTTTCCACAGTGATCGCATTGAAGGACCCTGCCTTTACAGAAAATGATTTCGCCATAATATCGCAAAGAAGACGATACTCAACCTTCATCTGACTCTTCTTCCCAGACAAACTCACTGGCTCACCCGACATAGAAACGATGCTCCTAGCATCAAAAACCACATCCTTGGGAATCTCTGAAAGATCTGCCAAACCATCCACTGGTAGGTCAAAAGACTCCGCAAACCATTCCTCAGAAATTTCGACTAACTGCCCAGCCACTGTACTGATTAACACACCATCTCAAACTGATGCGTTCTCAAAGAAATCAACCAAGGCAGCTTCATAGATGACTTCCGGACAGCCCAGAAAACCCTCAAGGCCAAAAGCCATTATAGCTTGAAACATGGAGACCACGGACAGACCCAGAAAAACCCTCAAGGCCAAAAGCCATTATAGCTTGAAACATGGAGACCATACCTGGGCGTCCATGGCGAGAACTGATTCAAAATCGATATGCTGAGTGTTGGAGTAGAAAGAAGATGCAATTGCTGATTGTAGATAAGCGAAAAGAACACCTGAAAAAATCTTTAGCAGAAGAAATCGCAGAGAATACGAACGCAAGAGTAATATGCAAGAACACACAATAGTAATTTTGCAAGGTAAAAGAGAAATGAAGAGTAAACGCCGTAATTTAAACTAGGAAAGCAAAAAGTTACTAGAGAGAGAAGGTTTCGTTGTGACTGTTCGAATGGTAACATCACGTGTCAACCATCCGTCAGCGCGTACAATTTTTGAAATGATTTTGAAAATATTTTCAAAATATTTTTACTTGTACTGTGTAAAAGATTTTCCAAAATTATTTAATCAAATAAGGTACAAAGTAAATAAAAGTGCACCAAAATTTATAGAGTCACAGCTGGTGCAGTAAATGTAAGAACATCACTGCTGGTTTAATATATCGTTGAGTGTGGCAGGAGCTGGTCACAAATAAGCATCAGCTGTATATATGTAACAACTGAGTGTGTCCAGACATGACATATTCAGCTGACGTCACGCTTAACAATTCAGCTCCTGGTTCCCTCTACGGCGTATAATCTCCCAACGCAAGAAGCTTACCCCAGCTGATAGTCTTATCGTTCCCCCTGAACAAAAGATTTACAGCTGATTTAAGCAACAGCTGACGACTTGCAAAATGCGTTAGTGCACCAACAATCAAGGAAATTCAAAGAGACCTAAGATGTTTCTAAAATAAGTAAACTTAGCGTCTGGTAGAGGCTTTGTGAAGATATCAGCAACTTGCTGGTCAGTCGACACATACTCCAACCGGACGTCCTTCTTTAGCACATGGTCCCTTATGAAGTGATGCCTGATGTGTCGATGTGCTTTGTTCTTGAATGTAGCACAGGATTTTGGGTGATTGCGATGGCTCTGGTATTGTCACAGAGATTAGGTGCTTCAGAAGCATCGACTCCATAGTCCTTCAGCTGGAATTGTATCCAAAGGATTTGAGCACAGTAACTACCAGTTGCAAGATACTCTGCCTCAGCTGTTGACGTTGCGATGAACGTCTGCTTCTTACTAAACCAGGAAATCAGTCGATCCCCTAAAAATTGACAAGTCCCACTTGTGCTTCTACGATCAATCCTACATCCTGCGTAATCTGCATCACTGTAACCGATTAGTTGAAATCCTGAGCCTTTGGGAAACCAAAGACCCACGTTGGAAGTACCCTTAAGATATTTCAATATTCGCTTTACAGCTATGTAATGCAATTTCTTTGGCTCTGCTTGAAATCTAGCACACATACAGACAGCAAACATGATGTCTGGTCAGTTAAGTATAGCAAAGAGCCTATAATACCATGATAAAGCGATACCTCAATGGCAGTACCAGCTTCATCTTTGTCCAGCTTTATCGAAGAGCTCATAGGGGTTGCTGCTGCTGAACAATTGTCCATGCCAAACTTCTTCAGCAATTCTTTCGTATACTTCTCCTGGTTAATGAAAATACCATTTTCCAGTTGGCGAACTTGTAAGCCCAGAAATAATGTCAGCTCCCCCATCATGCTCATCTCGAATTTATCCTGCATTAACTAAGAGAACTTCTGGCTTTGGGGTTAGTTGACCCAAAGATAATGTCATCGACATATATTTGAACTAATAGAATATGGTCAGCTTTTACAAGGTCTAGGTACAAGTGTCCATACGTTATTACGTTTAAACTGGTTTAATTCTTCTTGCATAGCATCTATCCAGCTGGGGTCAGCTAAGGCCTCATCTATCATTTTAGGTTCTATATGTGAAATGAATGTGGAATCAAAATGATCATGCATTAGCTGGCCTCGTGTGCGAACAGGGGATTCGAAATTACCTATGACTTGCTCGGGTGGATGATTTTTATTCCACCGAAGATCAAGTCCAATTGGATTTGCTCTTTGTTCCCCCTGTGTAGCTGGATGGTTTGCAAGTGAATCAGCAGACGCCAATAGATTTTGAGCATTGTTGGCTTGTGCGTATGCTTCCAGCTGGTGAGATGTACTTGCGACTGGTTCATCAGCTGGTGATCTTGCGACTGATTGTCCAGCTGTTGATCTTGTGACTGATTGTCCAGCTGTTGGTCTCAATACTGAATGATATGATGTGCTCGCGCCTTGATGTCCAGCTGGTGGTGAAACCAATTGATAATTTGTGCTATCAGATGGTGCTTCAGGCGTTGGTCTAGAAACCAATGGAGAAGCGCTTGCGACTGCTTGCGCAACATCTTGTTTATCAACATTAGTTGGTGCAACGACTGATTGAACGTCGGCTGGTTTATCATTTGTCGCAACACCCCAGCAGCTTGTACACTTGAGGCAATTTGATCCTGCGGCTGATCCACGTTAGTTAAATCAATAACTATTGGATTAACTGTCAGATCTTGTTGAACAATGTTATGCGTTGTGACCAATGCTGGTTGTTCTTCTTCAGCTGATTGTCTTTGTGGGACGTCGTCGTATGATTCTTCAAGACTTGTTGACTCCAGACGTGAACACAAGTCATGTAGGCTTGCAGCTGAATTTGACTTGAAGCTTGTTTCATCAAACACTACGTGTGCTGATTCCTCAACTGTCAAGCTTTGATTGTTGAAAACTCGATATGCTTTGCTCACAGCTGAATAACCTAGGAAGATACATGCATCAGATTTAGGTTCAAAGGCCGTTAGATTCTTCTTGCCATTGTTATGAATGAAACATTTACACCCAAACACCCTGAAATAAGAAATATCAGGTTTCTTGCCATTCCAGATCTCATATGGGGTTTTATCGTGCATCCTATTAATCATCTATCTGTTTTGAATATAACATGTTGTGTTAACTGCTTCTGCCCAAAATTTTTGAGAAATACCAGAATAAGCAATCATAGATCTAGCAGCTTCTTTTAAAGTGCGGTTTGTCCTTTCAGCTAACCCGTTTTGCTGAGGAGTTCTAGCTGCTGAAAGCTCATGCTTTATTTCTAAATCTTCCAAATAAGAAGTCAATTTAAAATTTAGAAACTCAGTACCACGGTCACTTCTTATCCGGTTGACTGAACAAGATCTATCATTTTGTAAACGTTTCAAAAGACGTATCAGCTGGTCGGCGGTTTCAGATTTTTATCATGTTCACTCAACTTGGCAAGTGTTTTGAAGTTTAAATGGTTCATTCTTTGATGTCACAGCCAGCTCTTGGAAGAACCAGCTGCAAGGCACAAATGCTCAGATTCCAGCAGATCTGACCAATTGATTATGTAGGTATTCCCCGAACGTTTTCCTACCAATACAGTCAGACCACTTGGACTCCGAACCGTGAATGTGTGTTGTTGAAACTGAACTATGTAACCTTTGTCACACAGCTGACTAATGCTAATCAAATTATATCGAAGGTCAACAACTAAGACATCAGAAATAGAGATGTTACCGTGGATAAGCTTACCCTTACCCACAGTGTTACCGTTTGCGTTATCACCAAACACAATTTTAGCTCCTTTGTGTGGTGTGATGTCTGTTAGCAGCTTTCTATTTCCTGTCATATGTCTTGCACAGCCGTTGTCCAGGTACAATAAATTTGATACATCAGCTGGTTCGTACCTGTTATCCTGCAATCATGAAAACCAGCTTTTGGTACCCAATTTTACTTGGGTCCAGATCGGATTACCCCTTTTGGGACCCATACTTGAATTACTTTCACAGTTTTCCAAGTATGCGGATCCACAAAGGTCTGTGCATAATTACTGTGAGATCTATTGAGTTTTGATTTCATCTTCTGACCACTTAGATCTCTCCTCGGTTGAGTTTTTGTCCAACCAGATTTTGCCTTCCTCGAATTATGCCTCAGCTGGTTGGGAACAAAATACTTGGAACCAGCTTTCGCTTTATCCTTGTCCAGCTTGTTCTTTAGCCAGCTGGGCTTGGAATTCTCAGGTCTTTGAAAACCGATACCAGCTTTTCCATTATCGCTCAACTTGGGAGAGTTCTGGTCATCAAACGTTATTGACTCAAAGCAATCACATATCATGTGCTGGTTGTGATTGAGTACTTGTCTCTCCTTCACTGCTCTCACTATTACTAAAACCCAAACCAGTTTTATCATACGCTGGTTTTTGAATCTCTTGCAGCTTGTGGAGAGCACGATCCGATTGATTCCATGAGCTCATTTCTTTAGTTAATTTTTCAACTTCAGCCTTGAGCTCACTGGATTCATTTCTCTACAAATCATTCTCAACTGTCAGCTTACGCAACTCAATCTTCAAGCTGTCAATATCCTCAAGCTCATCAGAACTTGATTCAATCGAACTACTTTTCAGACTAATGTTTTCAGCTTTAGCTTCCTCGAATGAATGAGAAAGCTTCCTGTACTCTTTGACCATGTCATTAAGTGCACCGACAAGATCTTCTCGTGTAAATTCAACGTTAGAGAAATAGAATACCTCGTCATCCGATGTCGGATCAGCCATAAGACAATGAACCTCCTCCTTTTCACTGTCGCTTGATGAGGAGATGCTGGATGAGGATTCTGAATCAGTGTCCGCCCAGCTCTTGGTGCTTTCCTCAGCCACCAATACTTTACGATCATGCTTGCGGCTGGATCTCTTGTCACCTCTCGTCCTCATCCGCCTATCATTGGATCTCTCCTTGGATCTCTCAACAAATCTCTCTTCTGTCTTGTCTTCTCGCTTGTATCGATCCTCCTTCTTGCCATCCCTCCTATATCTATCATCTGATCTCTTGTCGTCTCTGGATCTGTCCTCCTTTCTTGGCCTATTGCAATCAGCTTCAAAATGCCCTGGACGATCACAGTTATAACATTTCATATCAGAAACAGTTTTATCATATTTATTGAAATTATTGGAAGGATAGGAAGGGTTAAAAGATCTTCTCAAGTATTTCCCAAACTTCTTAACGAATAGGGACATGACGTCGTCACTGAGTTGATCTGCTGATTTGCTTGTGCTTGGAGAGCACTGTTCAGTGGTTGTGGTTGCTGCTAATGCTTTGGTTGGTTGGGAGGTAGATGGTGCTTCAGATCTTGTTTCGAGTTCAAACTCATATGCCTTCAGATTTGCGAACAGGTCATGAAGCTGCAGTTTGTTCAAATCCTTTGATTCCCTCATAGCCAAAGTATTCACATCCCACTCTCTTGGTAATGCTCTCATCACCTTCAGTGCTAACTCCCTGTTGCTATACTCTTTGCCAAGACTGTTCAACTCGATGACAACTGCACTGAAGCGCTCGTCAAATTCAGTCATTGTTTCTCCATCCTTCATTTTGATGGACTCAAACTTCTGCTGAGCCACCGTCAGCTTGTTCTCTTTCGTCTCGTCACCATCCTCACAGATTTGAGTCAGCTTTTCCCAAATGTCTTTCGCTGTGGCGCAGGTTTTGATTTTGCTGAACATGTTTTTGTCCTTGTCCAGCGTCTTGTAAAGGATGTCATTGGCCACATTATCCAGGTTAGATTTCTTTTTATCTTCACTTGTATATTCATGTCTGGCCTTCTCAAGGAACTGGGGCTCGCCATTTGATATAGAAAATGCTATATTTGGTTTCATGATCTTCAGCGGCCCTTCAGTGAGAACCACCCACATTTCATTGTCTAGAGCATCCAGATGCGCTTGCATGCGTATCTTCCAGCGTCATAGTCTTCCCTTGAAAACAAAGGAATCTTGTTGTGAGAAGTAGACATATTGAGATATAATAAAGCGCGAAAGATAATTGTTCAATAACTGAGATACACAGGCTCTGATACCAATTGATAGTCCCAAAATACGGTCAATGTGGTTCAAAAAACAGTTGCAAGAGTTCAGAAGGGGGGGAAAAAGGCCAATTGAATTTGTGAACAGATAACTCAATGAATAGTAAATGCGTAAAGTAATAGCAAGGGTCGAGAATTTGTTTCTGGAAGTTCGGATATAAATATCCTACATCTCCCCTTCTTCCTTTTCAGGAAGGTTTCACTAGAAGATTTGATGAGTGTAGTTCTTCTACAAACACCCGATCACCGAGCCTCTCCAGGTGAACTCCTAGCAACACCACAATCTAAAGCGCAGACGCAGCTGCTGGTTTTACAAGAGAATGAAATTTTTCGAACGGCTTTTAAGGAGCACGTTCGTTACAGACTCAATCGAATGATATTACAATGAAATACAACACTATTGAGACTGTAAAATCTTCTGGTTTCTAAAACGTAGAAACGCGATTCAACAAGTGAACCAGAAGATTACTCGAAGGTTTATCTTATGAAGATCAACGGTTTAGTTCTTCGACTTTTTGAGCTTTTGAATATGGCTTCTGTTGAGTATAAGCTCAAGAAAGGTTAAGACTTAAAATCAGCAGAGTAACGGCAAGTAAACAATAGCGAGCGTTAGTTCTTCAATCCAAACCTCTGCTATTTATAGTCTTCGATCTCAACGGTCATTAATTTCTTCAAAGGCAACAAAATCTCCTTTTGAATTTATGCCAATTCGTACGTCGTAAATCCTGCTCCACCAAGAGGCAAGTCGCACAATGTCAGAGAAAATTTGGCTTCTTTCCATATTTGTGCAAACGCCGTAAATCGCCCTCTGAAACAGTGTACTATATACCTAACATAGTACTGAAATTGTCTCCTCATTAAAAGCACATGTACGATTCAATCTCCACCTTTGATTTCCTCTTATATGAACGTTTGAATCGAGCGAGCGATTATGCAACCTTCGAAAGATATGCAACTGCTGATAGCTATAAGTGTCTCCCTTACTGCTGGTTACAACGGTTAAGAGAAGCATCGATTGAATCAAAAGAATACTGTAGCCATCTGCTGATTTGAATGCCTGTCTGCTGAAATAACGTTGACTATTGAAGTAAACAATTGTCTGCTGATATTTCACTGTAGCCATCTCTGAATTAACAACGCAACCTCCAACGACTGAATTTTAGCTCTTGTCCAATACGCTGTCGTTTTAACTTATTTGAACGCTGTCGTTTTAGCTATACGAAAACATCAATATCAGCGACTGGTTACATGAATCACTGTAGCTCCCGACTGGTTCCAAATACGCTGTCGTTTTGCAATCCTTAACAAAACATGCTAACTCTCAAATGCTTGCGCCTGCAACTAAAACAACTGTCTACTGATATGCTCTGGAAGAATCTACCTGCTGGTTACCTCTGAAAAATCCAACTACTGAAAATAAACTAACAACTGATCTGCTGAATACTTTCATCTGCTGAATTCTTCCATCTGCTGAATTCTTCCAAATAGACCATCTGCTGAAAATCAACCCGTCGACTAAAGATGTTCTCCTGTAGAATTCATCGGCTGATTTTCTAGTAGAAACTAGTCCTATTTTGTTATCAACAAAACTAATAAATTTTATCCTAACACAGATTGTAGCAGACATTAGAGCAGCGCAGAGGACTGATCCGTATGTTCATGAGTTGAAGTTAAGGCTCAAAATGGTCAGTCTGAATATTTTTCTGTTGCTTCTTATGGATGATTGAGATTTCGAGGTAGGTTGGTAGTTCCGAATTTGGTTGATTTGAAGGGATCCATCTTGAATGAAGCTCATTGTAGTCGATACAATGTGCATCCGGGCGAGAAGAAGATACATCATCCCTGAAGTCTCAGTTTTGGTGGGAAGGCATGAGGAATGACATCTCTGTATTTGTAGCTCGATGTTTAAATTTCCAACAGGTCAAGGCTGAGAGGATGAGACCTGATGGATTTCTACAGAGTCTAGAAGTGCCTCAGTGGAACTGGGAGCACATTGCCATGGATTTTGTGACTCTTTTGCCTCGATCGAGTAGGGGATGTGATGCTGTTTGGGTTGTTGTTGATAGACTCTCGAAGACAGCCCATTTCATTCCCTATGATGTGAGGTGCTCGATGAAGAAGATGTCACGACTGTACATTGATCATGTGGTGAGATTGCATGGAGTGCCGGTTTCGATAGTGTCTGATAGAGATCCGAGATTTACTTCCCGATTCTGGAAGAGCTTGCAGGTAGCGATGGGTTCAAGATTTGTTATGAGTACAACCTATCACCCACAGACATATGGTCAATCTGAGAGGAACATTCAGATTTTAGAGGATATGCTGCGAGCAGTTGTATTGGATTTCAGTGGTGGTTGGCAGGATTACTTGTCCTTAGTTGAGTTTTCTTATAATAACAGCTACCAGGTGACTATTGGGATGGCACCTTTTGAAGCGTTGTATGGTCGTAAGTGTAGATCACCGATCTGCTGGGAAGAGAGTGGTGAGAAGCAATTGTCTACTCCTGAGTTTGTGCAGCACATGAAGGATCAGATTGAGTTGATTAGGAGTAGGATGAAAGGTGCTCAAGATCGACATGCTAGCTATGCTAACAAGAGACGCAGACCTTTGTAGTTGAGGTTGGCGATCGAGTGTTTCTCAAAGTTTCTCCTTTCAAGAGCATGATGATATTTAGATTGAAGGGTAAATTGGCTCCTAGATTGTCAGCCCCCGTGCTAATAAACAGAGATTATAGCACAAATAAGCACATAATAGCGGAAGCGTAAAATCAGGGCTTAAAAATTTTTCGAAATAAGTTGGGCCTGGACTCAAAACATACATTCAAAATATCGATACTCAAAATACGAGTTGACTCAAACTCATATAAAACAGGTAACATCAATTATCAATTCAAATACAGATCCCCAAAATACATATGACACGGGGCATCCCCCGGGTTTGATACATAAATAAAATAACTGGGACTCATGGGAACGGGGATCGACCAGCTGAACCTTCACTCTGTCCAGTTTGGTTATCGGAAGATCCTGCAAGTGGGTATCGCAGACCCAAACAACACAAAAGCAGGAAAACAAATACGAGGTCAAGCCTCAGTACGAAGAGCTATCAAAACAGCTAATCAAGCAACATGCTATAAATCAATTTACAAAATGCATGAGGGCTATCAAAGATTGGATATCTAGACCAGCAAATCGACTGGCAAATCATCCCAAGAGAGCCTCTATACCACGCACAGCAAATCGGCCGGTGGAAATCATCGGTCCGTGATCATCGGGGCCCGTCAGCCATCATAGCTCGGTGGTAGACACTCGAATCCGGCAGTCACCACTCCGATGATATCTTTGGACTTTTCGAGCACGACACATCTGTCGGCCAGTCACAACGTGGCTCTCAATCAGGTCATCAATCAATTTTTCAAGCTCAATATGTATGCATGTATGCCAATCAAGAACAAATGCACAATGCATACAATTCATTACGTAAAATAGAATGTAACTCAATCAATTCAACAAACTATTCCACGTAAATTCACAGAATCAGGCCAACAGATCTCGTAGCAAGAAATACAGCCATGTCCATGCTTCAAGCTATTAAGGGCTGCTCAATTCGTACCCGCACAGCTTCAATATATCTTAACAGGTTTCACAACACCACGGCCAGAAACCAAATCAGGCCTACGGCCCTTGAAGATCCACGACAAAACTCAACCAAAATTCCTGGAAGCTAAAATCTGTTTCAAAGCCTGGAAAAATCAGCTTAACTCAAACACAAATCTAAGCCTGAACACTCTAACACCTACGGCCAGAACTATACTCAAATTCTACACATCTACGCAGGTATTAACTACTAGAAAAAGCTCAATTCAACGAGAAATTCTCACCTTGAAGCTTAAACCAACAGGAGAACACACGGAACAGACTTCTCCAAAAAGCTTCAAATACCAGTAGCTTCACGCTTCCACTCCAACGCTAATTCAGGGTTCCAACTAGGTGGCAATCGAAAGAGCTAAGCAAGGGGAATCCAACGCAACCAAGATCATCAAAAACAGAGGCTGGAATCGGTAGAAATCGACGGAATTAATGTTCGAATGAAAAGTATCGAACAAGGGTTTCAATCAGAGAAGAGGATAAGAAATATCGGGTGTAAAAATGCTCTAAGTGTAACTCAACACTTATATTTAAATCCTCAATTCAATCTCTACCGAATAAGGCAATTCCCGACTTAACCAGATTCCTGCATCACGAATTAGCGCCAACCAGACTCCTCAAACCAGCGCTAACAATCTAACAGACTTCACAGCGCTAATGCTAATCCTCGCGTGCTAGTTAAAACGACAGCGTAATGATGACATCTGGTAGCTCCAACCATAATACACACCAGATCCCTTCGCTCACACAAATCAAAACACGCTAAAAGTTCACAAACCAAAACGACGACGCAGCAACTTACAGGAACGACGTCGCATCGCTCAACCATATCTCACACTAACAAACCACGCTAGAGCTCATCGCTGGTCGATGCCACAACCAGCAGTCAACTCTACCATGTTGACCCACACGAGTCACCCTCTCACGCACTCGCGCTAACGCTACCAGATCTCTACAGCGAAATCAGATCTCTCCTCTGAACGCATTAACGATCCAACAGTCAACACCACAGTTGACCAAGGTTGACGTCTGGAACTACGAAAATAGAGCGCTCAACTCTCGCGTCACTCTCAATCATCCAGATCTCACCAGAACGACGGCATTTCCACTTCTTCTCGCGGAATTTCACGCTAACACTTAGGAAAACCAGATTTCTATCACAACTTAATCCATTCGATTCTAAATCACTACCATATTTCACCCGATAATTCCTGCGACTAGAAATCTGAAATACTCTACGAGAGATCTGAATTCTCAAATCAGATTTCACCAAAAATCCAAAATTCTAGAATTCGAAAATCTTAAATTTTTGTGACTAATCTAACCCAAAAAATTCGATTAATCACAAATCTTGAAATCTGTGTTGGATGGCCACGGCAGATCCGGATCCCGCCTCCCGGCGAGGCAGCGGAAGAACAAAAATTTGCCGGGAGACGATCAATACAGTTTAAAACAAACATCAGACTATGACATTCATAGGGCGTTTAGATGACTACCTTGCTGGCAACTCGTGCCTGGCTCCGACCAGTTTCTCGAGGAAACCGGCACTTCACGGTAGATTGCGGTAGACTACGTCAATCAGGTCCACGACCGGATGCGAGACTCCTTTGTCAGTCTGCACTAGAAGGCTTGACGAGATCGGCGCGGACGGATTATCCTCGTCAAGATTGGCAGGAACGATTTCTGGCGAAGGAGGCGGCGGCGGCGGCTTATTTAGAGAGGAGGGGGCGGCGGCCAAGAGCTAGGTTTAGGGTTTAGTTGTGTAGTGATTCTTGTTATGATTAAAGCCTAAGTCTATTTTAAATAGACTTAGTGATGGGTTTGGATCCGGCCCAACGGGCCCGGGTCCAACGGATGAACATTCCGTTCATCCCCATCACCGAGACTTCATCGTAACTCCGATCGCCGATCAGATCGGATGGATCGACTCAGTTTCCAAAACTGAATACTATGATCTGAAAAACCATTTTTCAGAACCCCAGCGCAAAATGACCGTTTTTCCCCTCAACAGCGGGAAATCACGATTTGACCCCTGTTGACTTTTAGGAAGTCGCACTCCCTAAAATCCTCTTCTCATGCTCAACTCATTGAGCTCAGTATCCGTGCGGAAATCTCGAATCCAGTACTTGTGTGACCCTCAATGGTTCAGGGATACAGCTAGCCGTGGGCCCACAACCATTGTGGCTCCGGAATCACAATTCCGGACTTGCCCAAAGGATCATGGTAAGAGCATCTAGCAACATCGCCCCATGATCCCCTAGGTATCACTGATAGTGCCTGCAAGAACCAGTTGGTCGTGGTTAGCGTACAGTACAGTCCTTTCAATCCATATATCCCGATCAGATCAACGACCATTGGTAAATTGAGAGTCGCTAAAGATCCGATAGCTATGCATACATCTTGGAGATCGAATAGTGACATCACGAGTGTAACTAGGTAAACACATTTACCTAAAACACTTCTAGTACTCTGGCCAGAGATTTATACACTATTATCCCCTTATATAGCATAGGATATCCACGCATGTCTGCGAGCGGTGAATCCTCGACAACGATGCGATGCA
>KV009824.1:391414-417410 GCA_001598015.1 Dorcoceras hygrometricum
CACTCATCAGTCCACACAAATCTCTTATCCTTTTGTGTCGACTGAGTCATAGGCCTGGCTATCGAAGAGAACTTCTCGATGAAACGCCTATAATAACCAGCAAATCCTAAGAAACTACGGATCTCAGAAACATTCCTAGGTCTCTCCCAGTTAAGAACTGCTTAGACCTTACTCGGATCCACCGTAATCCCTTGTGCCGAAATCACATGACCCAAAAAGATAATTCTATCAAGCCAAAATTCACACTTGCTGAATTTAGCATAAAGCTGCGAGTCTCTCAATCTCTGCAACACCAATCTCAAATGCTCCTTATGCTATCTCATACTCCTCGAATACACCAGGATGTCGTCTATGAAGACGATCACGAATCGATCAATGTACTCGCTGAAGACGCGATTCATCAAATCCATGAACACAGCTGGGGCATTCGTCAACCCAAACGGCATGACCAGAAACTCATAATGCCCATATCTAGTCCGAAAAGCTATCTTCACCACGTCAGCATCTCTAATCCGCAACTGGTGATAACAAGAGCGCAAATCAATCTTCGAGTATACGACCGATCCTTGCAACTGATCGATCAAGTCATCAATCCTCGGCAAAGGATACTTGTTCTTCACCGTCGCTTTATTCAACTGTCGGAAGTCCACGCACATCCTCATAGACCCATCTTTCTTCTTCATAAAAAGAATCGGAGCTCCCCAGGGTGACATGCTCGGTCTTATGAAGCCTTTCTCCAAGAGATCTCTCAACTGATCCTTGAGTTCTTTCAACTCTGCTGGCGCCAACCGATACAGAGCTCTAGAAATCGGGGCGGTACCGGGCACCAACTCGATGCTGAAATCGATCTCACGTCGAGGAGGGAATCCAGGAATCTCATCTGGAAACACATCGGGAAACTCTCGGACGATTGGGATATCACTCAACTCCAGTCGTGGCTCTTGGGAACTGTTAAGTGCGTAGATCATGAATCCAGCATTATCCGGCGATAGCAGGCTAAACATCTCCATGGCGAACACCTGTGGAATCTTCGAGCATGAATCAGCACCGTAGAACTCCCACCTCTCACCCGAATCTGGGCGAAATCTCACCACACCATGAAAACAGTCAACAGTAGTCTTATAGCTAGATAACACATCCATTCCCAAGATGCAATCAAAATCTCTGATTCCCAAAACAATCAGATTGGACACCAAAATATGCTCATAAAATCGAAGCACACAATCCAACACCACTTCACGGGACCACGGATTCACACCAGCAGGGGTAGACACGGAAACAACATCACACAATGGGGAAGAACTCAACCCATTCTCACAAACAAACAACTCAGAAATAAAAGAGTGTGATGCACCAGTGTCAAATAGAACTCTCGCAGGATAATCAAAGATAAAGCATGTACCTGTGATCATCATACCAGGCGCCTCCTTAGCCTGCTCTCTCGTCAAAGCGTTTGCCTGAGCCTGCTGCGGAATCTGGAACGGATGTCTCGAAGGTGCTCCAAACCTAGATGGCTCACGGGGTTGGAATACAGATCGCTGGGTAGGGGCAGGAAACTGCAGTCTCTGGGAGGAACCACCAGCTGATCTCTGCTGTGAAGGAACTGAAGACTGGCACCTCAACAAAGGACACACTCTAACAAAGTGTCCTGGCTGTCCACAGTTACGGCAGGACCCCTGAACTCCACGACACTGCGAAGTCGGATGCCTTCCTCCGCACTGTCCACAAGACATGCCACTAGAATCGCTGCCAGAACCAGAACTCGCAGAACCAGAGGAACTCGAATCCGCCTTCTTCATAAACTGTTTCCCTCGAGGTCGAAACCTTTGGCGATTAGACTGCTGCTGTTGCGACCCCTCAGGAGAATAGAAAGATTGCGACGCATCCTGCACAGGCTGATAGGTACGTCTAGTAGTCGGCTGAATCGGAGCCTCAACCTCCATCAAACTCTCCTCAATGTCCACCGCTCGGTTCACTGCATCAATATAGGTCACAGGTGACCCAGACAAAACCATCAGGTACAGATCAGGCCTCAAGCCCTTCAGAAATTTGTTCCTCTTCGTCCTATCCTGGTTGGCAACGTGTGGCACATAAACCAAAAGTGAAGAAAACTGTCGGTCATACTCAGCCACTCGCATGCTACCCTGCTTCAAGTTGTCAAACTCCCGCTCCTGGCTGTTATAGAAGGAATCCAGGGTATACTCCTGTCTAAACGCCTCACAGAAGCTCTCCCAGGTGATCACAGACCCACTATCTCGAAGTATACGAGAAGTACCTCTCCACCAGCGCTGTGCATTGTCTCTCAGCTGCAACACCGCCAGCTTCAGTCTCTTCTCGGAAGCGTACTCCAGAGTATCGAACAACTCCTCCATCTGAGCTAACCAAGCCTCATACATCGCACCACCCTCTGCTGCAGAAAACGTCAGAGGGTTCGTCCGCTGAAACCTAGCTAGGACCAACTCCATCTCGCCTATCTGTCTAGTAACGTTCTCAACCTGATGAACATCATCATCACTACCTTCCTTAGACTCCTCCTCGGTACGTCTAGTCGTCCAACCTCTTCCTCTCCTCCGCGGCATCTAAACAAATCTAGAGGTAAGATATCATAGCAGATATATCACATAGACAGATAAAAGATCACATAAGTCACAGAGTCAATCCAAATCAAATCAAAACTCTGTGCCTAGACTCGAGTGTGATCAAAGAAAATCGAGCTTATCCCAGTTTAGGCTCTGATACCAAAAATGTCAGGCCCCGTGCTAATAAACAGAGATTATAGCACAAATAAGCACATAATAGCGGAAGCATAAAATCAGGGCTTAAAAATTTTTCGAAATAAGTTGGGCCTGGACTCAAAACGTACATTCAAAATATCGATACTCAAAATACGAGTTGACTCAAACTCATATAAAAACAGGTAACATCAATTATCAATTCAAATACAGATCCACAAAATACATATGACACGGGGCATCCCCCGGGTTCGATACATAATAAAATAACTGGGACTCATGGGAATGGGGATCGACCAGCTGAACCTACACTCTGTCCATCATGGTTACCTGAAGATCCTGCAAGTGGGTAACGCAGACCCAAACAACACAAAAGCAAGAAAACAAAATACGAGGTCAAGCCTCAGTACGAAGAGCTATCAAAACAGCTAATCAAGCAACATGCTATAAATCAATGCTATGAAATGCATGAGGGCTATCAAAGATCGGATAGCTAGACCAGCAATTCGACTGAAAAATCAATCCCAAGCGAGCCTCTATACCACGCACAGCAAATCGGTCGGTAGATCCACAAAATACATATGACACGGGGCATCCCCCGGGTTCGATACATAATAAAATAACTGGGACTCATGGGAATGGGGATCGACCAGCTGAACCTACACTCTGTCCATCATGGTTACCTGAAGATCCTGCAAGTGGGTAACGCAGACCCAAACAACACAAAAGCAAGAAAACAAAATACGAGGTCAAGCCTCAGTACGAAGAGCTATCAAAACAGCTAATCAAGCAACATGCTATAAATCAATGCTATGAAATGCATGAGGGCTATCAAAGATCGGATAGCTAGACCAGCAATTCGACTGAAAAATCATCCCAAGCGAGCCTCTATACCACGCACAGCAAATCGGTCGGTTGAAATCATCGATACGTGATCATCGGGGCCCGTCAGCCCATCACAGCTCGGTGGTAGACACTCGAATCCGGCAGTCACCACTCCAATGATATCGTTGGACTTTTCGGGCACGACACATCTGTCGGCCAGTCACAACGTGGCTCTCAATCAGGTCATCAATCAATCTGTAAGGCTCAATATGTATGCATGTATGCCAATCAAGAAAAAATGCACAATGCATACAATTCATTACGTAAAACAGAATGTAACTCAATCAATTCAACAAACTATTCCACGTAAATTCACAGAATCAGGCCAACAGATCTCATAGCAAGAAATACAGCCATGTCCACGCTTCAAGCTATTAAGGGCTGCTCAATTCGTACCTGCACAGCTTCAATATATCTTAACAGGTTTCACAACACCACGGCCAGCAACCAAATCAGGCCTATGGCCCTTGAAGCTCCACGGCAAAACTCAACCAAAATTCTTGGGAGCTGAAATCTGTTTCAAAGCCTGGAAAAATCAGCTTAACTCAAACACAAATCTAAGCCTGAACACTCTAACACCTACGGCCAGAACTATACTCAAGTTCTACACATCTACGCAGGTATTAACTACTAGACAAAGCTCAATTCAACGAGAAATGCTCACCCCAAAGCTTAAACAAACAGGAGAACACACGGAACAGACTTCTCCAAATTTCTTCGAATACCAGTAGCTTCACGCTTCCACTCCAACGCTAATTAAGGGTTCCAACTAGGTAGCAATCGAAAGAGCTAAGCAAGGGGAATCCAACGCCACCAAGATCATCAAAAACAGAGGCTGGAATCGGTAGAAATCGACGGAAGAAATGTTCGAATGAACAGTATCGAACAAGGGTTTCAATCAGAGAAGAGGATAAGAATATCGGGTGTAAAAATGCTCTAAGTGTAACTCAACACTTATATTTAAATCCTCAATTCAATCTCTACCGAACAAGACAATTCCCGACTTAACCAGATTCCTGCATCACGAATTAGCGCCAACCAGACTCCTCAAACCAGCGCTTACAATCTAACAGACTTCACAGCGCTAATGCTAATCCTCGCGCGCCATTTAAATCGACAGCATAATGGTGACATCTAGTTGCTCCAACCATAATACACACCAGATCCCTTCGCTCACACAAATAAAAACACGCTAAACGTTCACAAACCAAAACGACGACGCAGCAACTTACAGGAATGACGTCGCATCGCTCAACCAGATCTCACACTAACAAACCACGCTAGCTCTCATCGCTGGTCGATTCCACAACCAGCAGTCAACTCTACCATGTTGACCCACACGTGTCACCCTCTCACACACTCGCGCTAACGCTACCAGATCTCTACAGCGAAACCAGATCTCTCCTCTGAACGCATTAACGATCCAGAATTCAACACCATAGTTGACCAACGATGACGTCTGGAACTATGAAAATAGAGCGCTCAACTCTCGCGTCACTCTCGATCATCCAGATCTCACCAGAAAGACGTCGTTTCCACTCACGGCATTTCACGCTAACACTTAGGAAAACCAGATTTCTATCACAACTTAATCCATTCGATTCTAAATCACTACCATATTTCACCCGATAATTCCTGTGACTAGAAATCTGAAATACTCTACGAGAGATCTGAATTCTCAAATCAGATTTCACCAAAAATCCAAAATTATAGAATTCGAAAATCTTAAATTCTCGTGACTAATCTAACCCAAAAAATTCTATTAATCACAAATCTTGAAATGTGATTCCTCACATAGATTCTTTGGTCCCTTTGAGATTTTTGAGAGGATCGGACATTGGCTTATAGATTCAGGCTGCCTGATGAGTTAGCAGCGATGTATGATGTGTTTCATGTGTAAATGTTGAGGAAATATGAGCCAGATCCGTCCCATGTATTGAGTACTGATGAAGTTGAGCTGGATTCTACCTTGAGCTATGTTGAATATCCAGTGAAGATCCTGGATAGAAGGAGAAACAGCTGATGAATAAGGTTATTCCGTTGGTGATGGTCCAATGGAGCAAGCATGGTCGTGAGGAAGCTACCTGGGAAGTTGAAGAGAAGATGAGACAGGAGTGGCCTCATCTATTTGAGCATTGACAGTAGTATTCCAGGTAAATTTCTGGATTTTTGATCTCGTGTTTGAATGATTTGTGCTGTTGATTAGTGGTTTGATTAGCATTGAGTATGTTGGGCAGTATGGCATGGGTGTTTTTGGAATGGTGTCTAGTATACTGTGCCGCGAGAATTCCATCTTGTTGTGAATGTCATTCCTCGTTATTTTTGAATCTGGTGCTACGAATTGATTTAGAGGACGAAATAAATTTCTAGTGGGGGAGAATGTGAGGACTAGAAATTGTTATGTACGATTTATTAGATAATAAGATTTGGATTGGTATTAGCTAATTGAGTTTCTGATTATCGAGTTTTCAGATGTGAGGATTTGGTGATTTTCAGAATTTCAGATTTGAGTGAAATCTGGATGTTCAGATGTGTCCCTCGTGGGTTTGTGAATTGCCGCAAGCAGGGAGCGTACGCTGTCGTTGAAGTGCTAGTCAGATATGGTGTTGCAAGAGGTAATGCGATGTCGTATCGTGTTTTCAGATTTGACGCTAGTGAGTGGAATCTGTTTACCGGGCATGAACAGATGTGAGCGTTTATGTGGTCAAGTCTGGATGAGCGTTAGCGGGATCTATTGCGAGATCGGGACCCATATGCTAAGTCATTTTGTTAAGTAGCACGACACCGTGTTGATTAGAAGCACGTGTTTTGTTTGGAGAGTCAGACCCGAGATAGTGTAGTCAGATGTGAGTGACAGCTGAGGCCAGATTTGAGGGATTTCTACCTTAGCGATGGGATCTGAATTTGTCGGTGATTTACTTTCATGGTATCTTGGACTTGGGGAATTTAAAAGCACTTAGAGTATTTTGAACCTGATATTTCTTATCTTCATCCCCGATAACCCTCGATTGGTACTGTTCATCCGAACCCTATTTCCGTCGATTGCCGTCGTTTTACGCAGTCGTTTGGAGCAAGATTGGTAGCACTGAGTGCGTATTCCCTAGAGCGTTCGATTGATACTAGTTTGGAGACTGGAGTCGCCGGATTTGAGGAGCGCGAAGTTGTTGCATTGTTCGTGTATCTTCGTGATTGTTAACCCGTAGTTCTTATGTTCTTTAGCAACTTTGGGTAAGTGATTTATTTCCATTTTAAGCTTCGTTGAGAGCTGAGTGATGCTCTGTAGAGTTGAGGTAGCTGAGTAAGCTACGAGGCTTTAGAATTTAAGCTGTATCACCCAGCTCCCTTCCTTTGTGGAGACCCTGGAGGGTGGACCCATACTCATAGGACTACCCACACCCCTAGAAGTGTGGTTAAACTGCCTTCCCAGGGAATCGAACCCGGGCCACCAGGCTTATTACCCAAAGTTATCTCAAGTGGTACCAGGGAAGGTGAACTTTGGGTAAGCAACTCAGCAGTGAAGTATTTAATACTGTGAAATCTGATCAAAATCTGATGTGTAGCGAAAACATCAGCTGAAATGAAAACTGCTGATTTAAATATGCTAACACAAAATACAAAGTCTGACTAAGGAACTGGAGCTGTAACATCTGAACGACTTCCAACGTTACCAGTGTTGCATATCAAACCATGAGCAAGTCCCGATTCAACCAGCATCACCGATTACATGGCATCAAGTCCAGACATTACCATTCACCAGGAAAGAGCATGCCTGAACTTACAACTTGAACCCGACTGCTCAGCATTCTTAGAACAACATTAACATTTATATTTCATCGAAGCATTCTTTAAAGTGTTTGAAACAGAAACATTTTCGAACCCAATCATTCTTTAATTTTCTTAAACATGCTTGATCATGAATATACATTAGCTTAGCGTAAACATGCAAACAATCATGCGCTGAAGAAAAATATATGCTTTAAAAATGGCGTAGCAAGAATCAGCCTTTACTTGCCTTAAACGGAAAAACACAAGAGCAGTTGGTCTCAACAGGAGTCCACCACAAGCACCACCACGAGCACCTTTAAAATTTTGGGAGAGAAAGAAAAAAATCCTGGACAACAATGGAGCTTCCCATTTATGAAAACAATTATATACAAGATGTGACTTGTAGTAGGTAATTACACTTGTGTAGGCATGGGTATCCTACCAGTCTTTTTCAAAAGTTTTATCCAAAAACTCCCTACTACTGTTTTAAATTAGTAAACTTTACCAAAAGATTTTCAAAAGAACTAATTTGTCCATCTGAAGGCATTTCGAATAAAAATCTAAATCTGCCCGTGTTTGTGCTCAGGCGAC
Source organism: Dorcoceras hygrometricum (assembly GCA_001598015.1). Lineage (NCBI taxonomy): Eukaryota > Viridiplantae > Streptophyta > Magnoliopsida > Lamiales > Gesneriaceae > Dorcoceras > Dorcoceras hygrometricum. The sequence goes on from KV009824.1 coordinate 399,388, forward strand.
AGCTTCCTGGAAATCTTCTGCGTCGTCTTTCAAAACAACATCTGAAATCAGCTTTTAAAACAATCAAAATGAACTTAAGGCTGAAATCTGAAATATCAATATAACCCTTAAAATAGAAAAAGTTATTTATGTGGTCCTATGGATTTTGGGCCGTTACAACTCTACCCTCCTTATAGAAATTTCGTCCTCGAAATTTACTTACCAAATAATTCTGGGTAACGACTAATCATATCAGTCTCTTCTTCCCACGTAGCTTCTCGTTCAGATTGATTGAACCATTGCACCTTAACCATAGGAATACTACGGTTCCTCAGCTTTCTATTTTCTAGAAGAAGAATCCTCTCGGGTCTCTCTTCATAAGTTAAATCTGGTGCGAGCTGAATAGGCTCATGACTTAATACGTGAGATGGGTTGGGAATATACTTCCTCAAGGCTGATACATGAAATACACCATGCACGGCTGACAGCTGCGGGGGTAATGCTAAGCGATAATCTAACGTTCCTACTCTTTCAAAAATCTCATATGGTCCAATATATCTTGGACTTAGCTTTCCTTTTTTTCCAAAACACATTACTCACTTCATCGGAGCTATTTTCAAAAATACATGATCGCCTATTTCAAAGTTCAGCTCCCTTCTCCTATTATCTGCGTAAATCTTCTGCCTGCTTTGAGCAGCTTTCATCCTTTCTCTTTTCTTTCTACAGCTTTCGTTGTTTGCTCAACCACATCTGGTCCTAAACCAGCTCTCTCACCAATCTCGTCCCAATGAAGGGATGTTCTACATTTCCGGCCAAGAGAGCTTCATATGGAGCCATCTGGATGGATGCTTGGAAACTGTTATTATACGCAAACTCTACTAAGGGTAACTTTGAATCCCGATTTTCCGAGAAATCCACATTACAAGTCCTGAGCAAATATTCTAAAATTTGGATCACCCTTTCAGATTGTCCATCTGTCTGGGGGTGAAAAGATGTGCTAAAAGTTAGCTTCGTACCCAAAGATTTATGCAAACTCTTCCAGAAAGCTGACGTGAACTTCGGATCCCTATCAGATACAATCGAAACAAGAACACCATGCAGCCTCACTAATTCCTTTACATACAAATCTGCATACCTTCTCACCTCGTATGTTGTTTTAACTGTTAAGAAATGAGCGGACTTAGTAGTCTGTCTATAATAACCCAAATAGAATTATATCCTTGGGCAGTCTTGGGTAGACCAATTACAAAATCCATAGCTATACATTCCCACTTTCATTCGGGAATAGGCAGTGGTTTGAATAAGCCTGTTGGTCTTTGGTGTTCAGCTTTCACCAATTGACAAGTCAAACATTCCGAGACGAATCTGGCAATGTCTCGCTTCATTCCTGGCCACCAATACAACTTCTGGAGGTCCTTATACATTTTGGTACTCCCCGGATGAACAGAGTATGGGGCTGTATGGGCTTCTCTCAAGAGATCTGATCTCAAGGTGTCTACTTGGGGCACCCAAATTCTTCCCAGATATCTGATTACTCCTCCTTCAGAAAAGTATAGGTTGCTGCCTCTTTCTTTATCTTGTTTGACCCACTTCTGGAGTTGTTCATCTTTCAGTTGTCCCTCACAAATTTGGTCTATCAAATTTGATCTTATAGAGAGATCTGCCAAAAACTGAGTCGAGACCACTGGTTACTAGTTCTAAGCCAAACTTCTCAATGTCAGCTGCCAATGTCTCTGGTCGAAGAGTTGTGCTAACCCAACAGACTTCCTACTCAAGGAATCAGCAACCACGTTGGCTTTTCCTGGGTGATAGCTGATTGTACAATCACAATCTTCACCAGTTCCAACCATCTTCTCTGCCTCATATTAAGTTCCTTCTGGGTGAAAAAGTATTTGAGGCTCTTATGGTCAGTGTATATCTCGCATTTTTCCCCATAAAGGTAATGTCTCCAGATTTTTAGGGAAAAGACTACAGCTGCTAGTTCCAAATCATGCGTAGTGTAATTATTCTCGTGATCCTTATGTTGTCTGGAAGCGTAAGAAATCACCTTACGGTACTGCATCAGTACCTCACCTAAACCCATCTTAGATGCATCCGAATAAATCACAAACTTTCCTTGATCAGATGGCATAGCTAGCACAGGAGCTTCTATTAGCGCTTGCTTCAACTTGTCGAAGCTTCTTTGACATTCGGGTGTCCAGTCGTACTTAACCTGCTTTCTTGTTAGCGAGGTCAAGGGAACAACTATCTTGGAAAATCCTTGAATGAATCGCCTATAATATCCGGCTAAACCCAAGAAATTCCTCAACTCTGAAACATATTTTGGTACTGGCCAATCACGAACAGCTTATACTTTGGCTGGGTCCACTTCTAATTCATCCTTAGATATGATGTGACCTACAAATGCTACCTTCTCCAACCAGAAGTCACATTTACTAAACTTCGCAAATAGCTGCTTACTCTTCAGAACTTGAAGCAATGTCCTCAAATGCTCGGTATGTTTGAATTTAGTCTTAGAGTACACTAAGATATCATCTATGAACACAACTACGAACTGATCCAAAAGGGTTGGAAAACTCTATTCATCAAATCCATAAAAGCTGATGGAGCGTTAGTTAATCCAAAAGGCATTACTAAGAAATCATAGTGACCATAACGAGTTCTAAAGGCTGTCTTATAAATATCTGTTGCCTTAATCTTCAGCTGATGGTAACCAGACCTTAAATCGATCTTAGAAAAGACTGCTGCTCCTTTCAACTGGTCAAAAAGATCCTCAATCCTAGGAAGGGGATATTTATTCTTAATGGTCAACTTATTCAGCTCCCTATAATCTATACACAACGTCAAACTTCCATCTTTCTTCTTAACAAAAGAACAGGGGCTCCCCAGGGTGAAGTGCTTGGTCTAATAAATCCCTTTTCTAACAGATCTTGTATCTGTTCCTTTAATTCCTTCATTTCTGATGGAGCTAAACGATAAGGGGGTCTGGAAACTGGAGCTGCTCCTGGAACTAAGTCAATTGAAAATTCCAGCTCTCTATCTGGCGGTAGTCCATGTATATCTTGGGGAAAAACTTCGGGAAACTCATTTACCACCTCCACATCTGGAAGTTGGGGCTTACTAGTCGCTGCTAAGGATGACAGGCTTATCAAAAATCCTACCCCACCTTTCCTCAAACAGATTTGAGCCTTAAGTGCTGATATAATGCGAGGAATCCTCCACATCTGATTGGCTTCAAAATTAAAGGAGTCTCCTTTAGGTGGATTAACCACTACTGTTCGAGTCTTAAAATCTATTACCACTCCATGCTTGGTTAACAAGCCCATCCCCAATATCATATCAAACTCAAGCATCGGTAAAACAATCAAGTTTGCGGAAATCAAATGCCCTTGAAGCCTAAGTTCTAATTCTCGAAACAAATCATGGGATACTAATTCTTCTCCCGAAGGTACTGCTACACAAAAGCCTATAGTTACTTGGTCAGGGTTAATGGGTAACTTCTTAGCAAATTTAGCTGCTATAAAAGAATGAGTGGCTCCTGAATGTATCAGAGCCACCGAAGGCAAAACAGCAATCAAAATATCACCCGTAACTGCTGTAGAATCTGGATTGTCTTGCTCAGCTTTCATCACATAAGCTTTGCTAGTCACCAGCTGTCTTGACTTTGGGCAATTCTTCATGATATTCCCTGGCAACCCACATTTGAAGCAGACGTTCTGTCCTAGTCTGCATTGACCAAGGTGTGTCTTCTGGCACTTAGGACACACGGGTCTACTGCTAACAGCAGGAACTGAACTGATGGGTTGGATCGGTAGAGGTTTCTGCTCTTGAGGCCTCTGCTGATTCTTATTCTACTTCTTGAAAGGCCTTTGATCCTTCTGCTGGAAGGCCTGCCTCTTCTGCTGCCTTTCTTCATCCACATCCTTCCAGTCTCTCTCTATTCACAGGTCTCTATCCACTGCTTACCTGTAAGTCTTGGGCACAGATAGCCTAACGTTCATCTTGAACATAGGCTTTAACCCTTCCACAAAATGACTCAGCTTCTCCTCTGGGTCATTTCCAATTAGAGGCACAAAATAACATCCTCTTTAAAACGTCCGCACATACTCCTGCAGGTCATGCTTCCTTGTTTCAAAGTCAGAAACTCTCTCTTCAACTCAGACCTCTTGTCTGCGGTGAATTACTGCTCAAAGAACACTTGATTAAAATCCGCCCAAGTAAGATTTGTTAAATCCACAGATAACGTAGCTCCTTCCCACCAAATCATGGCGTCATCCCTTAACATATAGATGGCGCACCTTGGCCTATCTAAATCCGGAATCTGGAGGTAATCAAAGATAACCTCCATCGACTTGATCCAGCTTTCAGCAACTAAGGGATCAGTTGTACCACTAAACTCTTTCGGCTTCTGCCTTCTAAACTTCTCTTGAGGATCATCATTGCTTGGTCCTCTGCTACTGGATGATTGACCATTACCTCTGCCGGTTTGCTCTACCAGCATTCTCAGGAGTTGAGTGATACTAGCATTACTGTCAGGGTTGGTTTCTTCTAAAGGAATACCTCTCCTTCCTCTTCCAGACATCCTATATTTTATAGCCCGTAATCCACCACAATGCAATAATCAGAACATGCTAAATTTAAAAAAAAAATGCTCTGAAACACAAAATAAACTCACAGTTCTGGAGAAACGGTCGACAAAAGCTGTTCCAACTGGAAGTGCGTGTGTTTATCTCAGGACCATGCTCTGATACCAAGTTGTGACATCCCAAGCCCATGGGGTCACGGGAGTGAACAATAAATGAAAAGAAGGGCTGAATGGAACTTGTTATAAGCTATATTTCTTATAACTAGAATAAAAATTCGACACACAAACAACAATACGACGCCAAGTACTGGAACAGCTGAAACAGATTCTCAATAACAGATGTCATACAAATGCAAAATGCGATATTACAACTTCTGAAATTCTATTTGAATTTACTATTGTTGTAATAGATCTAATACATACTTGAAAAAAGATCAAAAACAACAACAGCTGCTGCGAAAAACATCGGCCTTAGATAAACACAATCACCACAGCTGGTTCAGTTGATGTCGCCCGTCTGCCCCAGCTCTGTCCCGTCTGCACCATTTTAAAGCAAATGAGCCTAGGGGCTCAACAAGTAAAATCTGAGGATAATAAGGTAACTTAAAGCAGAGAGACATCTGAACTTAACATAACTTAATATAACATAGTTTAAAGGAAGTCATTCATTGTAAACTTTTCTTAAATTCCCTTTCGTAAACTTGGAAGTGGGGAAGATGACCCAGATCCCATTCATTATTTTCTTGTGGTTTATGGCTTAGAAGCTCTCCTTAGGTCCGTTATGCATTTGATCAAATGACTTCTGATATCAGCCTTAGCATATAGCTCATTGTGAAGGGGCAACCGACGTCTGGACGACTGCTCACCCTTCCTTGATGAAAGGGCAACTGACATCTGGACAGCTGCTCACCTTTCCTTTGTGACCGTCTGTTATCTATGCCATAAATCCTTTAAAACTAAACATTCTTCCTTTAAACTCATAACTGGTTGAAATCATACTTTGAAACAACATCCGGGTTCACTGTGCTTAGAAAATTCTTTCTTTAAAATCTCTTAAAAATCTCTTCGCTGAGTATCGGGTTCGACTACTGGAACTTACTGCTGAAATACCAACAGATGTGACTAAAAGAAGTGGTACTGATCTTTACTGTTCAATGTCATCGCTAGCGGGAATTCATATGTTGCTAAGGGAATAGTATCGCGAATATAAACAGACGTCTATGTAGGAATAGTGTTTAGAAGTAAAACAGTTGCGGCTTGGTCAACTCAGTAGTCAACGAATGATCGTAAGCAACTCAGCAGTGAAGTATTTAATACTGTGAAATCTGACCAAAATCTGATGTGTAGCGAAAACATCAGCTGAAATGAAAACTGCTGATTTAAATATGCTAACACAAGATACAAAGTCCGACTAAGGAACTGGAGCTGTAACATCTGAACGACTTCCAACGTTACCAGTGTTTCCTATCAAACCAGGAGCAAGTCCCGATTCAACCAGCATCACCGATTACATGGCATCAAGTCCAGACGTTAGCATTCACCAGGAAAGAGCATGCCTGAACGTACAACTTGAACCCGACTGCTCAGCATTCTTAGAACAACATTAACATTTATATTTCATCGAAGCATTCTTTATAAGTGTTTAAAACAGAAACATTTTCGAACCCAATCATTCTTTAATTTTCTTAAACATGATTGATCATGAATATACATTATCTTAGCGTAAACAGGCAAACAATCATGCGCTGAAGAACAATATATGCTTTAAAATGGCGTATCAAGAATCAGCCTTTACTTGTCTTAAACGGAGAAACACAAGAGCAGCTGGTCTCAACAGGAGTCCTCCACAAGCACCACCACAAGCACCTTTAAAATTTTGGGAGAGAAAGAAAAAAATCCTGGACAACAATGGAGCTTCCCATTTACGAAAACAATTATATACAAGATATGACTTGTAGTAGGTAATTACACTTGAGTAGGCATGGGTATCCTACCAAACCATGTACTTTTCAAAATGTTTTATCCAAAAACTCCCTACTACTGTTTTAAATTTGTAAACTTTACCAAAATATTTTCAAAAGAACTAATCTGTCTAGCTGAAGGAATTTCGAATAAAAATCTAAATCTGCTCGTGTTTGTGCTCAGGCGACCGCTGCCTGGAAACCTTCCGCGTCGTCTTTCAAAACAACATCTGAAATCAGCTTTTAAAACAATCAAAATGAACTTAAGGCTGAAATCTGAAATATCAATATAACCCTTAAAATAGAAAAAGTTATTTATGTGGTTCTATGGATTTTGGGGCGTTACAGGCCTATAAGCTATTGTGGCCTTTCTTTACAGATTAACCCAGAATGAAAGCCTATTAAGCGAAAAAAAAGCCCAAGAAATAATTGTTAGCATTAATATATACGCAAAGACAGAGACAAATGGCACGCCAACTTACATCCGGTGAAGAAACAACCTTAATCGAAGGCAGCAACAGATTAGGAACAGAAGGCAGCAACAGATTTCAGACAGAAGGCTAAGTTAAGAAGTTTGTTTCCTATTTTTCGTTATTTATCAAGGAAAACTGGAAAATTGTCTCCTATTTTTCGTTTCAATGCGAAGAAGTAGTTGGGCTATCTGGTCCAGTGGTCCTCGGTGAATTTGTTCAGTTGCTGTAAATGATATAGGATTGCACTGTCGAGGCTATTTAAAGTTATTCATTGGAATTTGAAACCAGCTTTACCTTGATTAATATGGTTCAGAATTCTTGACTAATGATGGTGATTGACTCGGGTTTAATCACATGGCAACCTAATTTATGTGCCAAACTACACTTGTGTTGAAATGACATCTTTTAAATAAATTTCAGAGATTGAATGCATTGCTGGTCCCAAATAGAGAAGGTAGAGTTGTGTTTAAATCAAACTAATTACAAAAAAAGGTTAGAAAAATATTATTAATTAAATGGTTTTTGGCTAACTAAGTGGCAGTGCACTTAATTTTGTTGATGAATATGATATTGTTGTTGTGATATATTTCCAATTTGAATTTGTGAGTTTCCAACAGCAACAGGTAACAATGGCAAGCAATCCATCTTCGATAGAATCCGTCACTCAACTAGAATCAGGGATTCTTAAGAGAAAGTCCAATGACATCGGATGGGAGTTTGGAATGTTGATTGATCCTAAAAACCTTGACAAAGTTAAATGCAAATTGTGTGGGAAAGTGATGTCGGGGGGAGTGTATAGGATCAAAGAGCATATAGGAAATATACCTGGAAATGTATCTGGTTGTCAAAAAGCTTCTCAAGAAGATCGTAATAACTGCAAGCAGGCTATTTTAGAAGGGAGGAACAGAATGAAGAACAAAAGAATGGAGGAGGAAAACTGTAGAGCAGAGGTGAATATTTCTGTAGATGAAGGAGAGCATGAAGTTGAAGGGATTGATGGAATTAAGAAACCTCGTCCACTTGGCCCCATGGATAGATTTGCATTTGCTATTTCTCCAGAAGATATAGGTTCAAGTGGGAGTAAAGTTCTTCGCCAAAAAAATATCAATGAGGCACTTTTCAAAGAGAGAACTCAACAAGTTCAACAGTACGTGGGGAGATGGGATTATGAAAATGGAATCGCATTCAATGCTATTGATAATGATAGTTTCAAGCAACTAATGGTGGCGGTAGGTCAATTTGGACCAGGGTTCAAGCCTCTTATGAAAATGGAATCGCATTCAATGCTATTGATAATGATAGTTTCAAGCAACTAATGGTGGCGGTAGGTCAATTTGGACCAGGGTTCAAGCCTCCAACTCAATATCAACTTCGGGAGCCGTTTTTGAAAGCTGTTGAAAGAACGAAACAACTGTTGAAGAAACATGAAGAAGAATGGGCAAAGAATGGGTGTTCGATTATGACAGATGCATGGACCGATAGAAAAAGAAGAAGCATAAATATGTGTGTTAATTTCAGGTAGGGTACTACATTTTTGGAGTCTAAGGATTCTTCAGACGAGGCACATACAGCTAGACTTATTTTTGAGTATGTTGACAAGTGTGTTGAACATGTAGGAGCTCAAAATATCGTTCGGATTGTAACAGACAACGCTACAAACAACATGGCTGCAGCTAAATTTATGAAACAAAAGCGACCTGGGATCTTTTGGAGTTCATGTGCAACTCACACCATTAATATGATGCTTGAGAGTATTGGAAAGCTTCCAAAATTTAGAAAGGTCATTGATCAAGCCAAGTCTTTACCATTTTTAATTATGCACACCATAAGACTTTATCATTGATGAGAATTTTTACGAAGAAAAGATACATAATCCAACTAGGGGTTACCAGCTTTGCATCAAACTTCCTTACACTTCAGAGCTTGATTGAGAAAAAATCTAATTTAAGAGCCATTTACAAGTGATTTGTGGGATAATTGTAAATGGTCAAAGACAAACAAAGGGAAATCAGCTTACTCTACTGTGATGAGCATGAGTTTTGGAATAGTATGACACTTTGCTTAAAAATATTTGCCCCTTTAGTAAGAGTTCTTCGACTGGTTGATGGTGACAGAAAGACATCCATGGGGTTTCTATATGGGGAGCTTCTTCAGGCTAAAAAAGATATCAAAGTTGCCATGAACAATGTTGAATCAAATTATCAGCCTACCATAGCGATTATCGAGTCAAAAATGAAAGATAGACTTGATACATCACTGCATACTACGGTCTTTTTGTTGAATTCGTACTTATACTACAAAGATAGTTCAATTTCCCTTCATTAGGAGGTTGCAACGGGAATTTTTGAATGCATTGAGGTTTTGCATGCCGATGACTTTGAACTACAAGATACAATTATCAATAAGGAATTTGCAAAATATAAGGACAAGATTGGTGTATTTGTTAAAGCATTGGCAGCAAAAGCATGTGAAACAATGACGATACATTTGATCCATGTACATGGTGGAGTACCTACGGTGCACACACACCTAACTTGCTAAGAGTGGCATTGAGGATACTAACTACAAGTGCATCTGGGTGTGAACGAAATTGGAGTGCATTTGAAGGAGTAAGTTTAAACTATAACCTAAAGTACTGATTTTCAAATTATGTTCATGAATTCATGTTATTTACTACAATATTTATTATTTACTTTTTTGTTTAGTAGATTTATACAAAAAAAAAGAAACAGATTGGATGTCAACAGGTTGAACAATCTCGTATTTGTCCAATTTAATGCTAGATTTTTTAACAAACAAAAACGAGAGAAAGAAAGGAATGTTGACGTTCTTCTTGCAAAAGATGCTTCAAATGCACAAGGTTGGATTGTGGATGGTGGGAAAGAAGATGAAGTCAAACCAAGTTCAGGGCTTACATGGAAATAATTGATGATGCAAGTGGAGCAAATGAAAAACTACAACCTCGAAGAAGTTCTAGAGTGAGAGAATTGCACGAGGATGATTTTGAATTCGAAGAAGATGATGAAGAACACAATGATGACATTGAGTTTGTGTCTGATGAAGAACAAGTTGTTGAAAATTATGGAGAATAAGAAGTGGAATAAATGTGTAACTATTAATTGTGTGAATTTGAATTCATTTTAAATTTTATGTTATTGGATTTGAGTAGCATATGTTTTATTTACTTTATACCGTAGAATCCGACTAGCCGCGCCTAGTCCCCGCCTAGGCGCTGGCCTAGCGCCCGACCAGCGCCTAGCGAATTTTATAACATTTAACATGACCAAGCATGTGGAAATGCAAGCGGTTACACAGGTAGAAAAGAAGAAGAAAAAGCCAGCTGTGGAAAAGAAGAAAAAGAAAGAAAAAGTGAAGAAGGTGGTTGAACAGCCGTCAGTGGAGGCTGAGGGTCAAAATTTTCCCACGAAGTCAAAGTCTTGGACCAGACCAGACGAGGATTCGTGCACGCAAGCTGGGTTAAAGGAACTTCGTGCAAAGCACAAGCAAGTGGTTGAATCACCAGATTCGGAAGCTATCGTATCTGTTGGGCCATTGCAAATCACTAAGAAGCATCGGACCAACAGAACGAAGTGAGTGAAGCCCACTGTCGATCAACATGTTGAATACCAGCCTGGTCAAATCCCTGAGATATCAACTGGGGAAGAAATGATGCAAACTGCTTGTGAACGAGGAGCTACTACGGAAACACCTCCAGAGTTGGAGACGCCAACTGGTGATGAGTCTATTGGTGGTGGCCTAGAGGGGCATGAGAGGACAACTGCTGATCAAGAAGTACGGACTATTGGTACTGATTCCAATTCTGAGGGACTTGAAGAGCGTACGGAAATATAAGATTCAAACTGACCAAGGGGGTCAAGATGAAAATGTATTTACTATTGCTCAGGACGAGCAAGAAAAGTCTACCGGTGGAAGTCCCGAAGGGCAAACTTATGATATTGAGGATTGGGTTGAAAAGGTTGACGGAACTGAGAAGGAAACGTGCAGTAACTCGAGTGAAATGGAAACTGATATCAACAAAGGGGCGATTTTAGTAAGGTCTGGACCTGAGCAGCTAGCTCAACCGTCCTTGATATTCACTGTATCGGGTATCTTTACTCCTATAGAAATTCGGGAGATAAATTGTCCAAACCAGCCAGCTTAGTCGTCCTTGAAATTCACTGGATCATGTATCTTTACTCCTATAGAAATCCGGGAGATAAATTGGATGACGTATTTCCTGCCCAAGATAGATCCTTCCCGCCAAGGGTAAAGAGACCCTAGTTGTTTTTGCCAAACCTACCCCGATTGAAGAGCACTGTCAGTCAGTGCTAAACTCATCGGATGGATGCCTTTGATGAATGGGTGCCTTTCCTAAAGAGGTACGGATCAGAGACGTGTCATCGTTTGAAAGCTTGGCTCAGATTGAAGAGCAGTTGTTGTTATGGGGAGAGACGGAGAAGGTCTCTGAATTGTTTGAGCGACGATCGCTCATAATGTACAAGCTCTATGAGATGGAGGTGCAGAAGAGCGTTGATGAGCACCTGGAAAATTTCAAGCCAACCGAGCCGTCTGTGAACTATGATTATATGTGCATTGATTTCTCACTAAGGAACTCAGAGAAATCTCCAGGCAACACAGGGATCTACGAGTACTAGCTGGTCTACCTATTGTAGCTTCGGAAGCTTCAATAGTAGGCGATGCTGTCAGTATAGACACTCTACAGATCACCTTGCCTCAACCAACACAACCACGAATTCCTGCTCTTGAGTTTTCTACTCAGACTGAACAAGAGAAGGTAGCGACAAGGAAGGCAGCTCAGTCGGACGAACAAATTAAGATAATTGACCAAGGTGTTGAGCAGGAAGAGGACACAACGAATGAACAATTTGGTTTTTCAGATGGACAATAGGAACAACCAGTTCCTGAGAAAGAGGATCAGCCACAACACAGTCCAGCCCACTCTAGTTCCCGATCTTCTAGTTTTCATCCCTCCATGCACAGTGGCAAGAGTGCAAGCATGCACTTCTATATCGATTCCAATCCTAGCTCTAGTGAGACTCATACTTATTCTGTCAGTCTTCCCACACACAATGAGGATGATGTAAATACTCTAGGTCCGAATCCCATTTCTGAGAAAATAATGAGGACGATCAGGGTCCGAGTCCATATGGCTTACAGATGGTTGTATATACAGGAAAAAGAGAAGAGACGATAGATTTTTTGGATTCATAAAATAATGAAGATTCTTCCGACGATGGGTCACAGAATGTTTTTGTATCCAGTCCCCCATACACTCCTCATGCTGACTTTAAGCTCGAAGCGGTAGAAAAAGTTTTTGTTTCACTGGATTCACGGATGACTTCTATGGATTCAAAGGTTCAATTTATTGATTCAAGGGTCAAATCCATGGATTCCATACTTGGTTCTCCAGACTCCAAAGTTGAGGAGTTACTAAACATTCAGACCTTTATGAAGCACGACTTTGGTGCCTACAAGCGTGGCTTTTATGATAAGATGGACGTGATGGCCGCCAACGTTACTTCCTCCTAGATATCATTGGAGACCAGCCTTGTTCGTCAGCTTTCTGAGCAGGAGTACTAGTTTTCCAATGATCTGGATTTTGTTAAATTGCAGCTGGTAGAATTGGTTAATCACCTTAAGGAGACTGGTGATGCCAAAAAGGAGGAAGGAGGACAAATCCGTGGATTTGAAGGAGGACAAGGACCGAGTAGACAAGGGGAAGGTCCAATAAATACTAAGGGTAAAGGACCAAAATATGAAAGGGGAGATGGATGAAGCGGCTATAAGAGGAGAAGATGGTTTTGAGAAAGGATGGACTTAGTATTTTTTTAGGACCAAGTTGTTCGTATATAGTTGCATCTTTTAATAGTTCAATGGTAAATAAAAATATCTTTCGGTGACAATATTGTGTCACCGACCAAAGTTTTGTCATCACCAAAAAGGGGGAAATTGTTAGAGCAAATTTCAGAAGTTTTGATGATGAAAATAAAAAAGATATAATCAAGACCAAGGGCACAAGATCTGGACGAAGCTTACACTGTTGGACGTATAAATCAGATCGGAGCAAAGTCAATCTGGTTAAGGAAAAACAAGCTCAGCTCATTCAAAATAGATCAGGATATTAAAACCAACTGGGTGCTAAGTCAATGCTGATACCAGTGTTAATATTCCTAGCCGAATAAGGACAATTCAGTTGAGAAAATTCGAACAATTCAAAGCAGAGAGCATTGAGACAAAGAGCAGAAAAACAATGGTTTACAGTTAAGAGAACAGACCAGCTGGAGCGAGAAGTAGAATAACAGCTCAGCTGGAAGATCAGTTAAGCAGAACCAGCTCGAAGCAGAATAATTTTACAAGTGTTGCAGTACTGAAGATATGAGTGTACAAAGAACATTACTCGAATCAGTACAAGAACAAAGACACGAGAAGAATACTTCAAAGTAGATTGGATATGATCATGCTCAGAACCTGATCTAGAAAAGCAGCTCAGTGTTCAGAAACCAAATCGGGAAACCAGCTGAGTACTGGACAATGTAGCAAATTGAATTTCATAATGTTTGAAGCTACGTATAGTCTGATGTGAGACATTTGACATCTCTACAATGATTTTTAGTCTTTGGAACTACTTTGATCTAATTCAGATACGCAGAGATTGAGTTCAAACTGAAAACGGTGCAGGGCAATGCATTTAATGGATCTGTACTTTCATCGTACATGCATTTAAGGCGTCACAGGATATTCAATTTGGATGCATACAACGTCTCTACTGGATATATTTATTACCGTTGTATCCAAAGAGTATAAATTGAAGAGAAGATCAGAAGTGAAGGACTTACAAAGTTACGGACTACAACAAAATTATCAAACACACAAGTTAACCAGCACTTCACAAGCGAAAAGCAGAGTTCATATTGAACCAGCTCACATCAAGTGACACACGCACATATAGCTTTATTCAATTCTTGTGTCACATACTCTTCTATAAACACACTCTGTAGTGTTGAGCTATCATTGTAAATCATAAATAGAGAGTATAGAGTGCTAAAGTAGCACAACCAGCTCAGTGCTGTTTCATTGTATTTACGAACCAGATCACGGGTCTGTGTTCGTGGTTGAGTGCTAGGAGTTCTCGTAGTTGCTGGTTACGGTATCGAGTTTGTACAAAGTGTTGTATAAATCAAATCTTCTAGTGGATATCCTTCCCATTGAGGAAGAAGGGGAGACGTAGGAGATATTGCTCCGAACTTCGAGAAACAAACTCTTGACTCCTTATCTTTTACCTTCTTGCATTTGTTTAAATTGTTCACTATTTGAATCGTGTTCGTTTCGCATAAATTATTTTATTACATAAGACAAATAGTAATCACTGAGAACCCTTAAAGCTAGTAGCTCGGTTGGAGGTTTGCGACGAGCAGTAAAATATTTTGAAACATGTTTTTAAAACAAAAATTCAAATGAGTTTATTCACCCCCGCCCCCTCTGAACTCCCGAGCATATTTTCGATCCTAACAGTTTTTGACTTGGTTTTGAGTTGAAAAACTTGTGTTTCTCATAGTACAACAACCAAAATATTCTAGTGCGTATTTTGGATGGAACTATCTTGCTAGTAGTGGACCTAATTTTGGTGTGGAGTCCATTTGAGCAAGGTGTGCTTGTAAGCTTGTAGAAGTTGTCTACCATTTGAAGAGTTAGATTATTTATAATCTAGTTGGAGCCATCATCAACCTTTGAAGGTTGATAGGTATAAATCTCTAAACACCCTTTTGTTGGTTGTTTAACTAGTATGCTACATGAGTGCTCAAAATTTGGTATTTTATGTTTCCATTGCGATTTTGAGCATGAGCTATCGGTGTACCAACTGTGAGGATTGAGAATTTAGATTAGTGATTAATTGATTTGATTTGGGATTAATCACGTGTTATAGAGGATAATGCGAAGAAATGTGGTTTCCTGCTGATTCGGAAGTTGTATTATTTTGGTGAAGTCAACGCTGGTCAACGGTACTGTAGCTACCTGTTGGTCTTTGCATCGGTAGGGTGAAGTAGGCGTGACACGTTGCATCTGCTGGTTTTAGTTTGTTTCGAAGGGTTGCTGCTGGCCGATATTGCTTTTGGCGCGAGAATGATTGAGGAAGCGACACGTGTTGGTCAACGTTTTGAGTGTTGACTAGGGGATTCAGCAGTTGTATTAGATAGGAGTGACCAGCTGCTGATAGTAACGCTTGCGTGTGCCTTGCGTCTTAGTGAGAAACCAGCAGTAGGAGATTCCCACATGCAACTGCTGGTATTGCATGCGTCGTCGTTTTGAGAAAGCATCTACTACGCGCGTGGTAACCAGCTGCGAGAGTTTTCCTTGTGTTCCTGCTGGTTTTGTAAGTGCATCGACTGGATTTGTTTGTGTAGGCGCGGCGACGTCGTTTGATTAAGTTAAAACGCTGCGTTTTGGATGTGGCAGCTGGAACCAGCAGTTGGTTGTTTTGAAGAGATCTGCTGCCTGCTGATTTAACGCTACGGCGTCGTTGTTTAGTTGGAGCGGTGTCGTTTCGAGATTGTAGTTTCGCATTCAGAATTTGATTGCTTCTGCTGGTTTTTAACGAAGGGAAAGGTCGATACCTGCTGGTCGATACCTGCTGGTCTTGTCGACTGAATTGCTGATCAGATGATGTTGGATTTTGGAGATTATAAATGGAAGTGTCGCTCGACACTTAGATTTATTTTGAGCCAGATATTTCTTATCTCCTCTTTTCCAAACCCTCGAAATAGCTACTGTTCACCGTATTTTTCTATCGCCATTTTCCGTCGATTTCAGCCTCTGTTTTTTACGTTCTTGGTGGCGCTGGACTCTTTGAGACTTGCTCTTCCCATTGATACTAGTTTGGAAGCTAGGAGCAACGAGTTGAGAAATCCCGTAAGCCCTGCTCGTTCGTGAGTTGCTGGTTTAGTTGAACAGATTCTACCGTTGTTTCTTTTGAGCTTTTGGGTGAGCATTTCTTGTAGTTTGAGCTCGGTTTTTAGTAGTTAATGCCTGCGTAGAAGTGTAGGATTGAAGTATGCTTCCGGCCGTAGGATTAGCGTGATTGTGTAGCTGAATTGAGCTAAGATATTAGCTATGTTGTAACAGATTTCAGCTTCCAGGAAGTTCCCGCTGTGTGAATTGAAATAGGAGAAATCTGTTAGGTAAATTGAGGAAGAGAGGTACGAATTGAGCAGCCCTTAGCAGCTTTGAGCTTGAACATGTCTATAATTTGATGTTGTGAAATCTGTGGTTTTACTGTCATGTGCCTACGTGAACCAGTTGCTGTTTTTGATTGAGTATGCATACTGTTTTTACGTTTAGGCATTGTATGTATTGAGCATGGATATTCAATGGCATTCATGCATACATCTTGAGCCTGATTTACAGATTTGATTTGATAACCTGATTGGGTGCCACGTTGTGAGTGGTCGACTGATTTGTCGTGCCCGAAAAGTCCAACGCTATCGTCGGAGCGAAGACTACCGGATACGAGTGTCTACCGCCGAGCTGTGATGGGCTGACGGGCCCCGATGATCACGGACCGATGATTTCCCGGTTGATAGACCGTGGTATAGAGGCGACATGATATGATTTGCCGGTTGTTACACCGGTCTAGCTGACTGATTTTCTTTGACAGCCTCACGCATTCATAGCATTGATTTATAGCATGTTGCATGTTTATCTGCTTTGACAGCTCTTCGTACTGAGGCTTGACCTCGTACTTGTTTCCTGCTTTTGTCTTGTTTGGGTCTGCGTTGCCCATTTGCAGGAGCTACAGGTAACCAAGCTGGACGGAGTGGAAGTTCAGCTGGTCGATCCCCGCGTCCCTGAGTCCCAGTCTATATATGATATGTATTGAACCGAGGGATGCCCCATGTTATCATGTATTGGGGATTTGTACTTGATTGATATTATGTTGATACCTGTTGTGTTGGAGTTTGAGTCAACTCATATTTTAATTATCGCTATTTTGAATGTATGATTTGAAGTTCAGGCCCATTGTATCTCGAAAATTTTTTTTTAAGCCCTGATTTTAAGCTTCCGTGTTTATGGGTTAATTATGTGTTAATTGTTAGTAATTAACACGGGGCCTGACATTTTTGGTATCAGAGCTTAAACTGGGATAAGCTCGATTTCTTTTGATCACACTCGAGTCTAGGCACAAAGTTTTGATTTGATACTTATTGACTCTGTGACTTATGTGATCTATTATCTGTCTTGTTATTATATCTGCTGTGAGATCTTACCTCTAGTCTTGTTTAGATGCCGCCGAGACGAGAAGGAGGTAGGAGGACTAGACGTTCCGCGGAGGGGTCTAGAGCAGGTAGTGATGACGACGCTCAGGTTGAGGACGTCACTAGGCAGATAGGTGGAATGGAGTTGGTCTTAGCCCGATTTCAGCGGACGAACCCGCCGACGTTTGCCGGTACTGAGGGTGGTTCTAGGGCCTAGGCGTGGCTTATTCAGATGGAGGATTTATTTTATACCTTGGAGTACGCTCCGGAAAAGAGACTGAAGTTGGCAGTGCTGCAGCTGCGGGATGATGCGCAGCGCTGGTGGAAAGGCACTTCTAGGATGCTTCGAGATAATGGGACGATACTCACCTGGGATGGTTTCTGTGAGGCTTTTCGACAGGAATACACTCCAGAATCCTATTACGCCAGCCGAGAGCGTGAGTTTGATAACCTGAAGTAGGGTGACATGCGTGTGGCCGAGTATGCGAGGCGGTTTTCTGCGCTTTTAATGTACATGCCAGCTGTGGCGAACCAAGAGCGAACGAAGAGGAACAAGTTCTTGAAGGGCTTGAGACCTGATCTTTACCGGATGGTGTTGTCTGGGTCTCCGACGACTTTCATGGAAGCTGTGAACAATGCAGTTGATATTGAGAAGAGTTTGATGGATCCTGAGGCTCCAGTGCATCAGACGACCGCGCGTGCTTCTCAGCCAGCTCAGGCGGTGTCGCAATCGTATCAATCTCCTCAGGGGTCA
>KV009824.1:441517-480587 GCA_001598015.1 Dorcoceras hygrometricum
TGTACATGCCAGCTGTGGCGAACCAAGAGCGAACGAAGAGGAACAAGTTCTTGAAGGGCTTGAGACCTGATCTTTATCGGATGGTGTTGTCTGGGTCTCCGGCGACTTTCATGGAAGCTGTGAACAATGCAGTTGATATTGAGAAGAGTTTGATGGATCCTGAGGCTCCAGTGCATCAGACGATCGCGCGTGCTTCTCAGCCAGCTCAGGCGGTGTCGCAATCGTATCAATCTCCTCAGGGGTCACAGCAGTCGAGTCGCCAGCAGTTCCGACTGCGAGGGAAGCAATTCAAGAAGAAGGGCCATTCGAGTTCCTCTGGTTCCGTGAGCTCTAGTTCTGGCAGTGGTTCAGGTAGTGGTTCTGGCGGCGGATTTTTTAGTCAGTGCGGAGAGACTTCGCAGTGTCGTGGAGTTAGAGGACTATTAGATGTGTTTCATGATAGCGATCAAATCCACTATCACATCTAACATATACTATAGTGCATTCAAGGTCTTTATCCAACAATTGTAATCATAAAAATGAAGATAAAGAATGCCATAAAAGAATGTGAACTTCATAAATAAATATCGTTTTACATAGAGTCAACAAGAGCCACATTCCACAAGTTGGCTAGTTGGGCATCTACTCTAACAATCTCCCACTTTCCCTAAAGCCAACTACTCATGAGACGTAGTCTCATTGCTTCACGATGTTTTTCAAACAATTGTCTTGGCAAAGGGCTTCGTAAGTGGATCATCAATGTTGTCTACAGAGGCGACTCTCTTGACTGCTATGTCACCTCTAGCCACAATATCCTGGATTATATGGTATTTCCTCAGTATGTGTTCGGATCTTTGGTGAGACATAGGTTCCTTTGCTTGTGCAACGGCACCCATGTTGTCACAGTACACCGGAACTGGACAACTCCTTCAAGAATTACGCCCAACAATTGGAAGAAATTCCTCATCCAAACCGCCTCTTTAGCAGCAGTTGATGCTGCGATGTACTTAGCCACAGTGGTTGAATCCGCGATGGTGTCTTTCTTGAACTCTTCCAAGAGACTGCACCACCATTGAGTATGAATATAAATCCAGAGGTTGACTTCGAATCATCCACATCACATTGTAAGCTAGAATCAGTGTAGCCTTCCAATTTTAGTTCACCACCCCCTAGATCATGAACATATTCTTAGTCCTTAGTAAGTACTTAAGAATATCTTTCACAGCCTTCCAATGCATTTTTTTCCGGGGTTGGCTTGGTAGTGACTCGTGACACTCAGAGCGTATGCGACATTCGGTCTAGTCGAGATCATACCATACATAATACTACCTATTTCCGAGGCATATGACACACGTGTCATACTCTTTATCTCCTCATCAGTATTCGGACACATAGACTTAGATAGAGTGACTCCGTGGCACATAGGTAGGTGTCCTCTCTTGGACTCTTTCATAGAGAACCGCTTAAGTATGGTATCAATGTATGTCGCTGGGGTGAGTCCGAGCATCCTTGTCGATCTATCTCTATAGATCTGTATTCCTCGAATGTAGGATGCTTCACCCATGTCCCTCATTGAGAATCGACTAGACAACCATACTTTAGTTGACTGCAGCATTCCTATATCATTTCCAATGAGTAGAATGTCATCAACATAAAGTACAAGGAATGTCACAGCATTCTTGACTACCTTCTTGTACACACATGGCTCCTCGAGATTCTTGATGTAACAAATTCTTTAATTGTTTCATCAATCTCATGTTCCAACGTCTCGATGCTTGCTTGAGACCGTAGATTGATCTATGAAGTTTGCATACTTTATGCTCACTTCCTACTGATGTAAAACCCTCAGGCTGCATCATATAGATCTCTTCCTTACATACTTTATGCTCACTTCCTACTGATGTAAAACCCTCAGGCTGCATCATATAGATCTCTTCCTTAATGTTTCCATTTAGGAACGTAATTTTCACATCCATTTGACATATCTCATAGTCGTACCATGTGGCTATGGCTAGCAGGATTCTAATTGACTTTGAACATTTAAACTGGTGAAAAGGTTTCATCATAGTCAACACCTTGCCTTTGAGTGTAACCTTTTGCGACCAGTCGCGCCTTGTAGGTCAGTACCTTACCATCAGGCCCAAGTTTTCTCTTGTATATCCATTTACACCCAATAGGAACTATTCCTTCGGGATGATTCACAAGATTCCAAACTTGATTTCAATGCATTGAGTCAATCTCAGATTGCATTGCTTCAAGCCACAAATTAGAATTAGCATCGGAAATTGCCTCCTTGAAGGTTCTTGGATCACATCCAACAGTTTGATCATTTTGATCCCCTTCAAGCAGGAAACCATATCTAGCAGGAGCTCTAGGAATCCTTTCAGATCTCCTAGGTGTGTCCATATCAAGTATTGGCCCTTGAGGTGCGGGAGATTCACTTGGTACTTCAGTTGGATCTCAAACTTCTTCGAGTTCTACTATCTTGCCTTTTCTATCAAGTAGAAATTCCTTTTTCAGAAAGGTGGCATTTCTAGAAACAAACACTTTTGTTTCATTGGGATAGTAGAAACAGTATCCAATAGAATTCTTTGGATACCCAATCAAGTAGCATAATATGGATCTATTATCCAGCTTATCTCCCATTGTCTGCTTCACGTAAGCAGGACATCCCCAAATTCTTAAGTACGAGTACTTGGGTGGCTCGCCCATCCATATCTCATATGGAGTTTTATCCAC
This sequence comes from Dorcoceras hygrometricum, assembly GCA_001598015.1. Lineage (NCBI taxonomy): Eukaryota > Viridiplantae > Streptophyta > Magnoliopsida > Lamiales > Gesneriaceae > Dorcoceras > Dorcoceras hygrometricum. The sequence continues at coordinate 444,236 of KV009824.1, forward strand.
TGCCTTGGTGTGGACATTGTTCAACAACATTACCGCCGTTTCGAACGCATAGCCCCAGAACGAGGTAGGAATTTCAGTGAAGCTCATCAGATATCGAACCATGTCCATCAAGGTTCGATTATGACGCTCCGCTACACCATTTAGTTGTGGTGTTGTTGAAGGGGTCCACTGTTAGAGAATCCCATTATCTTTAAGATATTCTTGAAATTTGGCACTCAAGTATTCTCCACCTCGATCGGATCAAAGTGTTTTAATACCTTTTCCCAGATGATTTTCTACTTCAGCCTTGAATTCCTTGAAATTTTCAAAAGATTCAGATATGTGCTTCATTAAGTACAAGTACCATACCTAGAGTGATCATCGGTAAAGGTGATGAAGTAGGTGTGACCGGACTTAGTACAAATGCTAAGTGGGCCACACACATCATTATGGATCAAATCCAATAGACCTAGAGCACGTTTAGGCTTGCCCGTGAAGGGCAATTTTGTCATTTTTCCTTTGAGACAGGATTCACAAGTTGGAAAGGATTTAATATCAGACATATTAAACATGTTGCTCCTAATCGACTTGTTCATCATATTCAAGGAAATATGACCTAGCCTAGCATGCCAAAGTTATGCCGGGTTTAACTATCGTTTTTCCTTTTGATTGTTGTTGTATGTGTTTCCACATCGTGAGTTGGAACTTCTCTCAATTTTAAGGTGTACATATCGTTTTCGTGTTCCTCAATTCCAATTAAAAATTCATTCTTGTAAATATTGCAAATCGAATTAGCAAAATGACAAGAATATCCTTCACTATCAAGCATAGAAACGGAAATAATGTTCTTTATTAATTCGGGAACAAATAAAATGTTTCTCAATAACAACTTAAAATTTGAATTAAAAAATAAATATACATCTTATATAGCTACGGCCGCAACCCTTGCTCCTTTTCCAAACCTCAAGTGGGTCTCACCCTCCCTAAGACGCCGACTTCTTGTCATTACATGCAAGTCATTGCAGATATGAGATCCACATCCGGCATAAAGTACCCAAGAAGTCGAGTTATGAGACATATTTATTTCAATGTAGATCATACCTTTTGCAGTTCGTAACTGATTGAGGTAACCCTTACAGTTCCTCCTCCAATGCCCAGGCTTTTGGCAGTGGTGACAAACATCTTCAGATTTGTTCGGCTTTGAAGCCCTTGTCTTGGGCTTCTTGGCGGGCTTTTCCTCCTACGTAGGAGCAGAACGCTTCTTATCCTTGCTTTTGGGCCCTTTCTTCACAGAGGAAGAAGAGCCCAAAAGGAGGCCCTCAAACACGACAAGCATGTTTACCACCTCTTCAAGGGTGTCATCTAGCTTGTTCATGTTGAAGTTTACCACAAAGTGGTCGAACGCAATAGGCAGGGGAGAGGAGAAGCAGATCCACAGATAGCTCATGTGGAAGCGTGATATCAAGGCCCACTAGCTTCTCAATGAGCCCAATCATACGGACCCCATGCTCGCGGACCGAAGTCCCCTCGTGCATGCGACTCGTCATGAGATCCTTGACAGTAATGAACCTCTCAGTCCGAGAGTTCTCTCCATACAACTTGAGATGAAGGTGTATGACAGCAGCATACATCGTCCACTCAAAACGCCGCTGCATTACGTTAGACATGGATGCTATCATATAGCACCGTGCCTTAATCTCATCATCCCACCATTTATCCAGTTTTGCCAGCTCCTCAGGACTGGAATTGGCAGGGGCTTCCTTCGGAGGGCTCTTCTATAGCGTGTAGAGAAGTTTCTCCGAAGCCAAGACAATCTTGAGGTTTCAAAACCAATCTTGGTAGTTTAAGCCAGTGAACTTGTTGTTATCCAGTATAGCAGCAAGTGGATTTTGATCGAAGACATAATGAAAGTAGTTTATACTGAAAAGAAAAACAGACATGCATTACAGACTATTCATGTGAAAACGCTAAGACATAAAACATGGTGATTTAGTTTTATGAATCACCCTCCCACTATTTTAACGATTTCACCACCATTTAATGAAATCGAGAAAGCAAGTTTCCTTAGTGGGTACGCAGAGTCCAATCAAAAAATCATGGTCCCGAATAGTATCAGCCAACAATGATCCTCAAAAGGTAGAGCCCAATTGCAACAGGTGCAATCTCCATGTATTTACCTCGCGTCCAGTAAGGGCCCAATAATATGACGCCGATTACTATCACGTGTCAAGATGACCCATCAATGTTGAGATGTAATGGACGGTCGCCATAACGTTCCCAATAATATGAGCCAACGTCATGAGAGTTTCATTCAACTCATAGCAAGTGTCAATGATGTGTACAACTTTCCGGCACAGAGAATCCCCGCAATAATATGAGTCGGGCTATGTATGTGGGTAGCATCGACGTACACCCATTGCTAATGGAAGGTAGGAAATTTTAAACAATATTTAAATTCCCTTAGCTTCATGATCTTATCGAATAAACTTTTGTTTTATGATAAATTTAGAAGTCATGGACTAACATTCTCTAAGAGTGCTTCCAGGTGATTGGAGGGGATAAGGCGCACTTAAAACCAACATCCTTAGACAAAGCAACGCCCTTCAAGGAGACTTAGCCGGTACAAGCAATTTTTAAGCCAGTCTATAAAGGACTCCCTTAACTAACGTTTTGTAACATTTCCTCATAATTATCAATAAACTAAGTTCCTTCAATTTAATCATGAAACTTTTAATCTTGATATAAGTTTTAAATCAAATTTAAAAAGAAGGATTTTAATTTTGAAATTTGGTCACAATAATTTTTAATCAAATTTAAAAATTACGGATTCAACAGATATATATCATATATATAATTGGGATGATCGATAACCGAGATTTATGCGATCCGTGGTTGCCAAGCACGGATCTAGGTCCAATCCTAGTCGATATGCAGTATGCAAATGCAATCCTATTACATAAGCTTCCAATTTTATAAGTCTTCGATCTTCAATATCTTTGATCATCATCTCCACAATCTTCAAATATATTCTTCCACTAAGTCTAATATTTACATTTAAATATTCATGACAAATAGGGAAACATTTTAAAGGGGTGGGAAGGGGCCATAAACTAGGCCCACTTTGATATGATTTCAACAATATTACAACCAAGAAATGTAAAGACTAGCATACACCTAACACATTGGGCATGGCTCTCGATCATACCAAACATTATCTATTCAATTAATATAATTAACTTGATATATAATTCGGTCCACGAACAGAATCTCAACTCCTTCGCCGGTTTGCACTAGAAAATCGACGAAATTTCATGGATGGAATCTCCTCGCCCACATGGTTTGAACCAATTCCGATGGCGGTGGCATGCGACGGCTGCGGCGACGGCGAGGGAAGAAGGGAGAGGGGATAAGTTTGCTGAATAGCTTTTGGTGTTTTTCTTTCTCACACTTGAAAGTATCTCCTCATTGTCATATTTATAGATTGAGGGATAGAGTTTGATTTGAACAAAACAGTGAACATTCGGTTCAACTCAAACAGTGAACATTCGATTCAACTCAAACAGTGAACATTCGGTTCAACTCAAACAGTGAACATTCGGTTCAAGTCGAACTGTGAACATTCGTTTCGACTCCCTCGATTTTGGTCTCATCATAATCCCGATCGATGATCAGATATAACCGATGTGCTCAGCTTACAAAACTGATAATTATGATGCAAATCAAACTTTCGGACCACTAAATCTATATATGACAGGTTTATTCTCATTAGATAAATATGGAAGTCCTACTCCTTTAGCTACTTTTAGGAAGTCATACTCCCAACATTCCTCCTACTATATTCAACACTTTGAGTATCATATCAATACAGGAATTGGGAACCAGTACTTTTGTGACCCTCAATGAATCAGTGATACAACTAGCCGTGGGTACACAACATTTGTGACTCCGAAAACACATTTTCGGACTTACCCATCGAATCATGGTAAAGCATCTAGCAGCATCGCCCCATGATCCCCTAGGTATCACTTATAGTGCCTGCAAGAACCAGTCGTCATGGTTAGCGTATAGTACGGTCCTTTAAACTCAAATATCCCAATCATATCAATGACCATTGGTAAATCGAGAGTCACTAGAGATCCAACAACCATACATATGTTGGGGAACCGTGGAGGATCCGGATCACGCCTCCCGGCGAGGCAGCGGAAGAACAAAAATTGGGCCGGGAGACGATCAATACAATTCTAAAACAATCATGCTATGACCATTCATAGGGTGTTTCTCGGGGTTACCTTTCTGGCAACTCGTGCCTGGCTCCGACCAGTTTCGCAAGGAAATCGGAACTTCATTGTTGGCGGTGGTAGATTACGTCAATTAGGTCTACGATCGGAAGGGAGACTCCTTTGTCAGCCTGCACTAGAAGGCCTGACGAGATCAGCACAGACGGATTCTCCTCGTCAAGTTGGCCGAAAAAATTTACGACGAAGCAAGGCGGCGGCGGCGGCGCAAGACGGCGGCGGCAGCGGCGGCTTTTGAAGAGAGGAGGGGCGGAGGCTACTAGAGCTTTTAGGGTTAGGGTTTGTGTCAAGTTATGTTGTGATTAAGTCTAAGTCTACCTTAAGTAGACTTAATGATGGACTTGGACCGGCCCAGCGGGCCCGGGTCCAACGGATGAACATTCGGTTCATCCCCATCACCGTGACTTCATCGTAACTCCGATCGCCAATCAGATCGGACCGATCGACTCAGTTTCCAAAACTGAATACTATGATCTGAAAAACCATTTTTCAGAACCCCAGTGCAAAATGACCGTTTTGCCCCTCAACAGCGGGAAATCACGATTTGATCCATGTTGACTTTTAGGAAGTCGCACTCCCAAAAATACTCTTCTCATGCTCAACACATTGAGCTCAGTATCCGTACGGGAATCTCGAATCCAGTACTTCATACAAGAATATCCATCACTATCAAGCATAGAAACAGAAATAATGTTCTTTATTAATTCGGGAACAAACAAAACGTTTCTCAATAACAACTTAAAATCAGAAGACAGAAATAAATAAACATCTCCTATAGCTACTGCAACAACTCTTGCTCCATTGCCATAAATATTGCAAATCGAATTAGCAAACATATAAGAATATCCATCACTATCAAGCATAGAAACAGAAATAATGTTCTTTATTAATTCGGGAACAAATAAAACGTTTCTCAATAACAACTTAAAATCAGAAGACAGAAATAAATAAACATCTCCTATAGCTACTGCAACAACTCTTGCTCCATTGCCAAGCCTCAAGTGGGTCTCACCCTCTCTAAGACATCGGATTCTTGTCATCACCTGCAAATCATTGCAGTTATGAGATCCACATCCGGTATCAAGTACCCAAGACGTCGAATTAAGAGACATATTTATTTCAATATAGAACATACCTTTCGAAGTTCGCAACTTCTCGAGGTACTCCTTGCAGTTCCTCCTCCAATCCCAGCCTTGTGGCAGTGGTGGCAAACATCCTCAGACTTGTTCGGTTTGGAAGCCTTTGCCTTTGGCTTTTTGGTGGGCTTTTCCTCCTTCGCAGGATCAGAACGCTTCTTGCTCTTGCGTCTGGGCCCCTTCTTCGCAGAGGAAGAAGAGCCCATAAGGAGGACGGGTTTATCCTTCTTTATGGTTCCTTCAAACATTACAAGCATGTTAACCACCTCTTCAAGGGTGGCTGCCAGCTTGTTCATGTTGAAGTTGACCACAAAGGGGTCAAATGCAGTGGGTAGTGAGAGGAGAAGTACATCCACCGACAGCTCGTGTGGAAGTGCGATATCAAGGCACGACAGCTATTCAACGAGCCCAATCATACGAACCCCATGCTCGCGGACCGAAGTCCCATCGCGCATGCGCCTTGTCATAAGCTCCTTGACAGCCGTGAACCTCTCATGTCGAGAGTTCTCCCCGTACAGTTCTTTGAGATGAAAAAGTATGTCAGCAGCATACTTCGTCTCTCAAAACGCCGTTGCATTTCATTGGACATCGATAGAAGAAATCAGCCATCACGACATCGCCGGAGCTTCGCCGGGCGGCGGCCGCCGGCGGCGACCGCCACAAAAAAAAACGCGCGAACGGCCGCGACAAGCGCGGCGCTCCTCTCAACATCGCGCGCCAAGGGTGATGCACAGCAGGCCGGCCACCATGCACGACAGCGCCCAGCAAGCGGCGCGAAGCAGCGGCCTGCCACCATGCTCCAATCGCGCGGCCAGCGCACGACAAGGCGCGACATCGGGCGGCCATCGCGCGGCCAGCACGCAAACGACCGGCCAGCGAGTGCAACGTCGTGCGGCCATATCCAAGCGTGATAGCAGCGCTTCACGCATCCTTGCGCTGGAAATGGCCAGCGGTCGCGCGCCATGCGTGGCCAGCGTGCAGGCGTCGCACGCGCTCGTGCGCGTGGTGATGATGATGAGGCGCCGCCATGTGCGGCGGCGCCGTGGCCGATGCGACGTCGATTTTTCTTCGTTTCGATTCTGAAAAATTGAAAGTTAGACACAATAAGGCAGCAATTGTATTGATCAGATCCGAACCTTGGCTCTGATACCACTGTTGGGGAACCGTGGCGGATCCAGATCACGCCTCCCGGCGAGGCAGCGGAAGAACAAAAATTGGGCCGGAAGATGATCAATACAATTCTAAAACAATCATGCTATGACCATTCATAGGGTGTTTCTCGGGGTTACCTTTCTGGCAACTCGTGCCTGGCTCCGACTAGTTTCGCAAGGAAACCGGAACTTCACGGTAGGCGGCGGTAGATTACGTCAATCAGGTCCACGACCGGAAGGGAGACTCCTTCGTCAGCCTGCACTAGAAGGCCTGACGAGATCAGCACGGACGGATTCTCCTCGTCAAGTTGGCCGGAACAATTTCCGGCGAAGCAAGGCGGCGGCGGCGGCGCAAGGCGCAAGGCGGCGGCGGCAGCGCAAGGCGCAAGGCGGCGGCGGCGGCTTTTGAAGAGAGGAGGGGCTGCGGCTACTAGAGCTTTTAGGGTTAGGGTTTGTGTCAAGTTATGTTGTGATTAAGTCTAAGTCTACCTTAAGTAGACTTAATGATGGACTTGGACGGGCCCAACGGGCCCGGGTCCAACGGATGAACATTCGGTTCATCCCCATCACCGTGACTTCAACGTAACTCCGATCGCCGATCAGATCGGACCGATCGACTCAGTTTCCAAAACTGAATACTATGATCTGAAAAACCATTTAGGAAGTCGCACTACCCAAAATCCACTTCCTATGCTCAACACATTGGGCTCAGTATCCGTGCGGGAATCTCGAATCCAGTACTTGTGTGACCCTCAATGGTTCAGGGATACAGCTAGCTGTGGGCCAAAAACCATTGTGGCTTCGGAATCACAATTCCGGACATGCCCAACGGATCATGGTAAGAGCGTCTAGCAACATCGCCCCATGATCCCCTAGGTATCACTGATAGTGCCTGCAAGAACCAGTTGGTCGTGGTTAGCGTACAGTACGGTCCTTTCAATCTATATATCCCGATCAGATCAACGACCATTGGTAAATCAAGACTCGCTAAAGATCCGATAGCTATGCATACATGTTGGAGATCGAATAGTGACATCGCGAGTGTAACTAGGTAAACCCATTTACCTAAAACACTTCTAGTACTCTGGCCAGAGATTTATACACTATTATCCCCTCAGATAGCATAGGATATCCACGCATGTCTGCGAGCGGTGAATCCTCGACATCGATGCATCGACTCCTACATGCATCGGGGTCTCGCCCAATCCCGCCGCCTAATGACCCCAAGTGAGTCGAAAACGGGTCAAAGTGAGACGCCTATCATGTAGATCTCAATGACGTTTCGAGTCGTGAGGACTAATTAGTACAACCAAGACCTCGGACTTATCCACTCGACAAATAGTAACCACTTGGAAAGTCCGAACGAGGGTAGTTCGATAGATCACCAGGTCACTATCTATCTGCATGCTCAGAACATCACAATGTTCCCTACCAATGAAACATGGTACTTCGCATCGCAAATACTAGTCTCGAGCTCGGACGGCCTTATCCTCATTTTGACGGCCCAATCGACTAGGAACTAATTCAGAGTACATAGTGACTATTAGATGTGTTTCATGATAGCCGTCATACCCACTATCACATCTAACATACACTTTAGTGCATTCTAGGTCTTTACTCAACGCAATTGTTAATCATCATACAACACAATGAAAGTAAAGAATGCCATAAATAAATGCGAAATATCATATATAAAGATTGTCATATACAAGAGTCTATAAACCCACACGCCTTAAGTGGGCTAGTTGGGCATCTACTCTAACAACATACATCTTGGAGATCAAATAGTGACATCGCATGTGTTACTAGGTAAACACATTTACCTAAAACACATCTAGTACTCTGGTCAGAGATTTGTCACACTATTATCTCCACAGATAGCATAGGATATCCACGCACAAGGGCGTGGTGAATCTTCGACAACGAAGCATCGACTCCTACATGCATCGGGACCTCACCAATCCCGCCACCTGATGACCCCAACTGAGTCGCTAAACGGGTCAAAGTGAGACACCTATCATGTAGAATCTCAATGACGTTTCAAGTAATAAGGACTAATCTGTACAACCAAGACCTCGGACTTAATCCACTTGAAAAATGGTAACCACTTGAAAAGTTCGAACGAGGATAGTTCGATTGATCACTAGGTCACTATCCATCTGCATGCTTAGAACATCACTATGTTCCCTACCAATGAAACATGGGACTTTGCATCGCAGATGCTATTCTCAAGCTCGGGCGGCCCTTATCCTCTTTTGGATGGCCCAATCTACCAGGAACATGTTTAGAATACACAGTTACTATTAGATGTGTTTCATGATAGCCATCAAATCTACTATCACATCTAACATACACTATAGTGCATTCAAAGTATTTATGCAACAATTGTAATCATAATAATGAAGATAAATAATGCCATAAAAGAATGCGAATTTCATAAATAAAGATCGTTTTACATAGAGTCAACAAGAACCCGCATGCCACAAGTTGGCTAGTTGGGCACCTACTCTAACAATCTCTCACTTGCCCTAAAGCCAACTACTCATGAGACTCTCGAGTTGGAGGTAGTCAGAGCTCAAGTGAAGTTCTGAGATCCAACAAGTGAAGAGAGACGTTCAAGTATTCCGAACCGAGATCTGAAAATTGAAGGAAGAAGTCAATATCTTCAGGAGGTTCGAGCTCTTGCCCTGACGCGAAGCCTTGGTTACTGTTCGTAGAACCTTATCTTCTCCATTTTACACCGACAGACGTCTCAGCTTGGAGCAAGGCTGGTATCTTTATGTTCCTCTCTTCAAGCTTGTTCTTTCTATACCATTCTTGGAGCTGTTGGTTGGCCGAAAGAGCGAGTGCGATGATTGTCGAGGCGTAAGACTTTTCACGATTTTCCATAGAGTTTATCTTCGGGTTCAGGTAGCATCTTTTGGTAAGTGTTAGTTCTTGTTCTTAGCTTTGATTAGATGCAACTGTTTTTGGGGGTGTAGGTTCGATATGGATTGAGCTGGTAGCTCCCGACTCTGTTTCTGTCGTAGTCTGTCCCCGAGTAGAATGTGTATGTTGAGAAGGTTGTAGCTTGGTGATCGACTGAGCATATCTGTCGAGATTTCTCCATGAGATCTGGGGAAAAACAACAGACGATTGGCTAGAGATATTGGTTTCAGAACACGAGCTGTCTGGTGTAGGTGTTCTGTTCTTCTCGTGGAGATTCTTGAGGTGTTGTTGATAGTTGAGGTATGGATGTGAGCTTATACTTACAGCTTTGAGATAGCCATGTATATATCTTTATCCGTGATGATATTCATCGGATTGAACAGATTTAAATCTCAGCTCAGGAGTTCAGGCGTGGGGGGGGGGTGTTGAATAAACTCCTCTCGATTTTGTCAAAAACTCTTTTTAAATATTTTGCAAGCTTTCGGTTTGTCTCTGATCTGAGTTACCAGCACGGAGAATCTCAGTGTAATCTGTTGTCTCAAGTAATAAAAATTATTTGTGCGGAATTAACCCGATACAACAGTGAACAGATAAGGAACTAAAAGTTGTAAAAGATTAGTGATGCAATCACAGCTATACGACAGGATCCATTAGCATTGCCCTCGGGACCAATCACAAGAGGACGCAACAAGAAGTTCTTATAAGCCCTTCACGGACTCGTCTTGAGCACCTAAGAAATGTTTAAAGAAGAGGGGAATCCTGCACATGAAAAGCTAGTTGGAGGATTAAGAGATTATATTGTCAATATTATTCAAGTCCAAGACTAACAAATTTAAAAAGAAAATTTTTAATAAAATGGATTCGGCCACTGAAATTCTGACACGTGGCGGACTTTTATTATTTAAAAAACCATGAAAAAGTTGCCCGGGAAACTTTCCAAACATTAGCTCAGGCTACCCGAAACTTTCAAAAGTGAGATTAGCAAGACATCCTTCTCCCTTCCCCCATTCGCAGAGTGTCCTTTTTCCCCCTTCCGCCATTCTTCTTCAACAAGCAAAATGTCTTCCTCAAATCTTTTTATTCCCATCTGAAAATCTAGCCGGAAATTAATTTTTTCCCAATAAGTAAATGTCTTGAATTTAGATGCTGCATTTTCATTTTTTGGTACTAAACTGAAGCACAACAACTTAGAGAAATAGGATGACAAACATGTGCAGTATGTCCAAATTACATGTGGAGGACAAAAACTGGTACATGTAGTTAACGAAAGAAACTGGTATATAGAAAAAACAAGGAGCTTACCGCATGTAGCTGATAGAATTTGATCGTGTCTGACTACCTCGCTTTCATCTTTTTCTTTGTCGCAAGGAAGCATGTTTAAAAAAAAAAGAAAGAGAAAAAAAAGAAGAGAAAAAAGAAGAGAAAAAAAAATAAAAAAAACGTCCTCATCGTAAGTATTTCTTGAGTTTGAGTATTCCTTCTTCCACTATTTGTCTTTTCAGTCCACGTGAATCAATCTTCAAATACCTTGAGGTTTGGACTCATAAGTTTGGTTGCGCCTAATTTGCAAGGATCGACTTTCGTCTCTAAGAAAATCTTCCCCATATGAGTGAAACACACCTGAGTGCGAGTGATTTCCTTGGAGTGAATAGTGAGGCTTTGGGTGAGGCACAAAACTTTTTTTTTTCTAACCTTTTCTTGCAGGTAAAAATGTCAGAACGAAGGACCGAGAAGGAGGGGGGCGATGGTTTGAACCCAGGGCTATCCAAGGTTCAAATGGAAGCCTTGTTTGGCAAAGTGACTACGATGGTAAGGGCTGAATTGGAACTCCTTCATGATAGAATGAATAGGCTGGAGGTTAGTGCGAGTGGAGGTAAGACAAATCAAAAAAAAGCGAGAGTGAATTTGAGGGGGAGGATGAGTTTGAGGAGCGCAGTGAGAATTGGGGCAGGAATAAGCGAGAGCAAGGGTACGGCAGAGGTAGGCATGCACAAATGCGTGGGCAATACAATGAGGGGGCGAGAGAGGATGGTAATGTGAGTAGCATTAAGATGAAGATTCCTTCCTTTCGAGGAAAATCAGACCCAGAGGCGTATCTCGAGTGGGAAAAGAGGGTAGAGTTCGTGTTTGATTGCCACCATTACTCCGAACTTAAGAAAGTTAGGTTAGCGGTGGTGGAGTTTTCGGATTATGCACTTCTCTAGTGGGATCAACTAGTGGCCAATAAGAAGCGGTACAATGAGAGGCCTATTGAGACATGGGATGAAATGAAGAGGGTTATGAGGAAGAGGTTTGTACCCAACCACTATTATCGAGAGATGTTTAAGAGGTTACAAATCTTGAGGCAGGGAACAAAGAGTGTGGAGGATTATTACAAGGAGATGGAAACCGCCATGATCCGGACTAATCTTGAGGAGGAGGATGAGGCTACAATGGCGAGGTTTTTGTGTGGCCTGAATCGAGAAATTCAAGATTTGGAGCTTAGACACTACATTGACTTGGATGAGATGGTGCAAATGGCGATCAAGGTGGAGCAACAAATCAAGAGACGAGGAGTGGGACACACCACCTATCAAGCCGGAAGCTCAGCCTCTACTTGGTAGGGAATAAAACCAAACGCGAAAGTAAACCAGAGGCATCTAGGCAAGGAATACAAGGTAATTCTGCTTCCCCTTCTAATCGAACAAGAGACATTAAATGTTTTAGGTGCCAAGGGCTTGGCCATATTGCTAGCCAATGTCCAAACAAGAGGGTGATGATCGTGGACGCCACTGGTGATTTGGTTTCATAAAGTAAGGGTATTGAGGATGATGATAGTGATAGTATGCCTGAGTTGGAGGACCCTATTGAGGGTTATGAGGCTGTTGTGGGGGACTCTCTTGTGGCTAGGCATTTATTGAGCATGCACATTAAAGACGAAGAAGATAGCCAAAGGGAGAACTTATTTCACACTCGTTGCTTTGTGGGTGGGAATGTTTGTTCTGTTATCATCGATGGGGGTAGCTGCACTAACGTGGCTAGTTGTGAGTTAGTAAACAAATTGGGGTTGACTTCTTTGAAACATCCAAAACCCTATAGGTTGCAATGGTTGAATGATTGTGCGGAGGTGAAGGTGACTAAGCAAGTGCGAGTACCTTTTTCCTTTGGAAAATACGAGGATGATGTGACATGTGATGTGGTGCCCATGCAAGCTTGTCATATCCTTTTGGGGAGTCCATGGCAATTTGATAGGAAGGTGACGCACGATGGCTACACCAAAAGGTATTATTTTATATCAAAAAAGAAGAATGTGGTGCATATCCTGTTATCTCCAAGACAAGTATTGGAGGATCACTTAAAAAAAAAAGGGGAAACAAAGAGTGATGTGGTCGAAAAAAGAGTGAACAAAAAAGTGAGATGACCACAAATAGAATAGAAAAGAGTTATGTGGTCGAAAAAAAGAGTGAACAAAAAAGTGAGATGACCACAAATAGAAAAGAAAAAAAATAGAGAAGGAGAATGGGATGGAGGAGAAAGAGGCCAAGAAAAAAATGTTTATGGTCCAAAAGAGTGAGTTGAGAGGTGTTTTGCATTCAAAAGGTCCACTTATGTTACTTATTTACAAGGAGATCCTCCTAAACACAAGTGACATAGCCGGATCACTACCGAGCACTGTTATTACTCTTTTGCAGGACTTTGAAGATGTGTTTCCCGAAGAGCTACCGGAGGGATTACCACCCCTGAGAGAGATTGAGCATCAAATTGACTTGGTGCCGGGGAGTGCTTTGCCAAACCGTCCAGCATATAGGTGCAATCCAGAAGAGGCTAAAGAGCTTCAACGACAGGTGAGTGAGCTTTTACTTAAGGGCTATGTGCGTGAGTCAATGTCACCTTGTGCTGTGCCTGTTTTATTGTGCCAAAGAAAGATGGATCTTGGCGGATGTGTGTAGATTGCAGGGCTATCAATAACATTACTATCAAGTATAGACATCCCATACCTAGACTAGATGATATGTTGGATGAGTTGCACGGGTCTACCATCTTTAGCAAAATCGATCTTAAAAGTGGTTACCATCAGAATCATGTCCTGCATACATACATTGGTAAGTTTGTAGTGGTTTACTTTGACGATATCCTGATATATAGTAAACATTTGGATGAGCATGTTGAGCACTTGAGGCTCGTACTAACAACACTTAGGGCGGAACAACTGTATGCTAATTTCAAGAAGTGTGTTTTTTGTACGAAAAAACTTGTTTTCCTTGGATATGTTGTGAGCTCCCAAGGTATACAAGTGGATGAAGAAAAGGTGAGTGCTATTCGGGATTGGGCAACGCCTACTACTGTCGGTCAAGTTTGGAGTTTCCATGGCCTTGCCAGCTTCTACAGCGGTGATCAAGAAGAACGCTCCTTTCCATTGGGGCGCGGAGCAAGAGAAGTCCTTTCAAATCATTAAGCAAAAACTGATTAATGCTCATGTACTTGTATTGCCTGATTTTTCTAACACTTTTGAAATTGAATGTGATGCTTCAGGATTAGGTATTGGGGGATTGTTAATGCAAGGAGGAAGGCCCGTTGCTTACTTTATCGAGAAACTTACTGGCAGTGCGTTGAACTACCCAACTTATGACAAGGAGTTGTACGCCTTGGTGAGGTCTCTTGAGGCATGGCAGCACTACCTTAGGCCGAAGGAGTTTGTGATTCACACGGATCATGAGTCTCTCAAGCACCTTAGAGGGCAGCAAAAGCTTAACAAGTGTCATTCCAAGTGGGTGGCATTCATCGAGACATTTCCATATGTGATCAAGTACAAACAAGGTAAGGAAAACATAGTGGCCAAAGCACTATCACGAAGGTACATTTTATTCTCCACCCTAGGTTCGAAGTTCTTGGGATTTGAACAATGTAAAAGAGTTATATGCACTAGATGATGATTTTAAGGATGTGTTTGAGTGTTGCATGCATGGAACACATGAAAAATTTTTTTTGCATGAGGGGTTCTTATTTAGGGAACATAGATTGTGCATCCCTAAGTCTTCCATTAGAGAATTGCTTGTTAAAGAAGCGCATGGGGGTGGCCTAATGGGACATTTTGGTGTGGCTAAGACCTTAAACGCATTGCATGAACATTTTTTTTGGCCCCATATGAAACGTGATGTCCAACGTCATTGTGAAAGGTGTATAACATGTAGACAAGCAAAGTCTAGGGTACAACCCCATGGGCTGTATACACCTCTCCCTATTCCTACTGAACCTTGGGTTGACCTGTCTATGGATTTCTTTCTGGGGCTACCTAGGTCTAAGAAGGGAAGGGATGCTATTTTTGTGGTGGTTGACCGTTTCTCCAAAATGACTCATTTTATTGCATGTCATAAAGCGGATGATGCTTATAATGTGGCTGAGTTGTTCTTTAGGGAGGTTGTTAGACTGCATGGAATGCCTAGGAGCATTGTGTCTGATAGGGATACCCGATTTTTGAGTTACTTTTGGAAGACGCTATGGTGCAAGCTTGGTACTAAGTTACTCTTTTCTACTACTTGTCACCCTCAGACGGATGGACAAACTGAAGTTGTTAATAGGACTTTAGGGACACTATTGCGTGCCATAATAATCAAGAATTTAAAGAGTTGGGAAGAGTGTTTACCTTTTGTCGAGTTTGCATATAATAGGAGTGTTCACTCTACTACAGGGTTTTCTCAATTTGAGATTGTATATGGTTTTAACCCACTAACTCCTATGGATTTTTTTTTCTCTCCCTATGAGTGAAAGGTTGAACTTGGATGGCAAGAAAAAGGCTGAGTATGTGAGAACTCTACATGAGAAGGTCAGAGCCAACATCGAGAAGAAGATTCAGCAATACACCAGGCAAGCCAACAAAGGAAAGAAGAAGGTTACTTTTGAGCCTGGAGACTGGGTGTGGCTGCACTTAAGGAAAGAACGGTTCCCAGAGAAGAGGCGTTCCAAACTCTTACCAAAGGGCGATGGACCATTCCAAGTGCTATAGAGGATCAATGACAATGCCTAAAAGTTGGATCTACCCGGTGAGTATAATGTGAGTGCTACTTTTAATGTTAGTGACCTCTCTTTATTCGATGTAGGTCACGATCAAGATTTGAGGACAAATCCTTCTCAAGAGGGGGAGGATGATGCAATCACAGCTATACGACGGGATCCATTAGCATTGCCCTCGAGACCAATCACAAGAGGACGCAGCAAGAAGTTCAAAGAAGCCCTTCACGGACTCGTCTTGAGCACCCAAGAAATGTTTAAAGAATAGGGGAATCCTGCACATGAAAAGCTATTTGGAGGATTAAGAGATTATGTTGTCAATATTATTCAAGTCCAAGACTAACTAATGAAGATGAACAAAAAAGAACGAGTGCATGCATGCGCTGCATGCATAGGAAATTTGGTTTCACATGCATAGGACATTTGGTTTGTTTTGGCTTTTAAATTACTTTCCTTAAGATAGATTTTCAAATATTATTAGATAAGGTAGGAGATTGAGTCCTTCCATGACTAGGAGATTTGTTTCCTAATATAAAGGGATTCTAGGTTGGAAAGAATCATTAGAACTCTTGGAAACAAGTCTATATATATATTAGGAGATGGATTTCGAAATTATTGAAGTTTTATGAATAAAAACCTTTGTTTTCTTGCAAAGTTGGTGTTTACCTCAAAAAAATCAAACTTATCAAAGTCTATAACTTTGTGGCGTTTGTCGGTTGATCTTCGCACGGATTTTCAAAGACGAGTTCCTTTGAAGGTTCGTTTAAGATTAATCGTTTTCTTTTCGTTGTGATTTTTGTTTCCTTTGAGAATTCATACGGAAAAGGATTTCACACATCCTAAACATCTTGTTCTAACGATCGGTCATAATTCGGTTCTCTTGGCTATTGAATTGAGGGAGCGTGGAAATCAATATCACGTGTTTGCCTTTCTTAACCAACGAGAATCATATCAAGTAGGGACAATAGTTTGTTTCTGGAAGTTCGGAGCTAAAACTCCTACGTCTCCCCTTATTTCTTATACAGGAAGGATTCAAATAGAAGAGTTGATTATTACAGCGTCTGTAACAACCCGATCCTACAGCCCACAAGCTTTGAGAACTCCTAACAACACCAAATTATTACAGACACTCAATCTGTAAAGTTACAACCGAATTGATCTCTCTAAGCTTCCTAAACACTCTATTTTAATATACAATGAAAGCATAATACTACAGAGTGTTTTCGACAGTAAATGTGACGCAGAAAGTTGATAGCAACAAGCAGCGAGTGTGTCACTTTGTGTAAGATGGTTTGAAAATTATGAGCTCTGTGTACAGTTCGTCGATTTGTAGAAAATATTTGTTTAGAACTATAACTTGGATGGTTTGAAGATCGGTAGAGATTGTTTCGATGATTTAGAGTTGTTGTTACGGTTTCATGTCGGTAGAGATTGTTTCAATGATTTAGAGTTGTTGTTACGGTCTTAACTGTCATCACGGTATATGTTGTAACTTTTTCAAAGATTTTCTCTTCATCTATATATTCCCTTCTACTCAAACGGTCTTTAATTGAGCCAATAGATACACTTCACTATTATCAATAACGAAGGTACGTTTCAAAAAAAGCTTCTTCTGAGGGTTTACTTCTCTCTGCAAAACCCTGTAGTTTTACACAAAATTTGTAACCTTGACTTTCTCATAAAAAATCTCTCTGTCCATTTTGGTGTAATTGGTGCCTTACAAATCTGTTCTTCAGCTTTGACAAAAAGAATCTTTCCTCTTTTGGCTTTCAACGGCTCTTTTAATTATGGTTTATTTCATAGACTCTTTTAGCTCGAACACCAGTGCCGCTTTGTCCCCGTTTGTACTGTCATATCTTGTATTCTTCACTTGACCAGCTCTAGCCTGATCATCTACGTTATTCCTCTGAGCTGCTCCCTGAGCTTATTCCCTGATCTGCTCTTTGCTTCTTATTCGTTTTGCTCTGATCTGTTTATGTGCTTTTTCTCTAAGTTGCTCTTGTTCTTGTCTACTCTATTCTGCTCTAAGTTGTTTCCTTCCCTTAGTCTCTAGTCTGATCTCTTTCATTAAGCTCTAAGATGATCTGTTTGATTAACTGTGCTGACCGATCTTGAGCTCATATGTTCTATTTTACTTATCTTTTCTCTTCTGAGTTGATCTGGTCTAAGCTGATCTTAATCTGTTGTTTCAGCTTAGACGTTCTCAACTGATCTCCATATCTGATTCTTAGAACTGAACTCCACACGTTCTGTTATGATAACTTATTTGCTCAAATCTGAGAGCTGTTCGTGAGGTTTGAGCTGTTCTATGAGCTTTCTTTGCTATGAGTTGTTAGACTTCTTCATACAGCTCTGAGCTGTTTTTGTACGAGTTGGTATGTGTTGCTCCAGTTAGTTCAGCTCTGAGCTGATCTTGACAATGCTTCCAGTTACTTCAGCTCTAAGATACTTCGGCACTATTATGATTATGTCTGTGCTGTTCCAGCTTGGAGTACTCTGCTGTTTCAGCTTTGACCTCTAAGTTGATCATATTGATGTTTCAGTCTGTTCTTCTTTCAGCTTGAACTGCACTAATCTGATATTCTTCTCCGCTATTCCTTCATGGTCTGTACTGTGCTGTTCCAGTTTGTTCGGAGCTGAGCTGTTTCGTTTCTTCATTGTACAGCTCTGAGCTGTTTGAGGTGTTCTGCTCTGTTATAACTTGTGCGATATGATCTTGATATGTTCTAAGACGATCTTGTTTCCTGAGCTGATCTTCGCTAAGGTGATACGCTCTAAGCTGATCTATGCTTCAAAGATGATCTTATTCTTCGCTGAACTGCGCCAGTTCGCTTCTAATCTGCTACATTTTTCTTCTTCAGCTCGCAGCTAATCTGAACCAGCTCGCTTCTAAGCTACTACAGTTTGCTTCTTCAGCTCGCAGCTGATCTAATTTATCTTAGACCTGTGCACTCAATTAAATCATTAGAAACATAAGAGCAGGTTTTGTATTCAAAATCCCGATTTGATCTGCTACGCAAATCCAACAATCTTCACCTTTTTTATTAACTCAAAACCTGGATAAAAAGAAGAACGAATAATAGTTTCAAAATATTTCTCCCCTTTTTGTGGAAAAAAAAGGGTTCGAAATCGTGTCTCCCCATTAATAATTAAAATGAAATCTCCCCCTGAACATAGCATGGTGTTTTTAGTTTTCGAAAAGAAAAAGTTTTGGAAGGGACGACAGTTTTAACGTGTTCGAACGATGAGAGTGAAAGGTATAGTGGACACATGTCATTATAAGATTTAAAAACTTCTGAATTGTTTAGAGAATGATCATCTGATTTAAAAGGATTTGAAAAGATAAAATGATCTCAACCGTTCGATTTTACTGTATCGGCACGAAAAACATTAGTTCAAACACCTTGATAAGCACAGAACATATTTTATTTGTTCCTAAGCTGTATTAGAGCAGCACGGACCTGCTCAGCTCAGAGACAATCAATAGACTGTTGTTCTTATCTGTTCGAATTTCTTTGTTTCCCCTGAACAATAGCTCACAGAACATAGCTAAGACATATCTAACAGACCTAAAGCATTTCTAAAATAAGAGAATTTAGCGTCCGCTAGTGGTTTCGTGAAAATCAGCTACTTGCTGATTTGTTGGAACATGCTCCACCCGAACAGCCTTTCTCAGAAAGGTTCTTGGATCACATCCAACAGTGTGATCACTTTGATCATCTTACAACAAGAAACCATATCTAACAGGAGCCTTAGGAACCCTTTCAGATATCCTAGGTGTGTTCATATCAGGGATTGACTCTTGAGGTGTGGGAGATTCACTTGGTACTTCAGTTGATACTCGAACTTCTTCGAGTTCTACTATCTTGCCTTTTCTATCAAGTAGAAATTTCTTTTCCAACCTAAGGGCATTTTTGGAAACAAACATTTTTGTTTCATTGGGACAATAGAAGCAGTATCCAATAGAATTCTTTGGATACCCAATTAATTAGCATAAGATGGATCTATTATCCAGCTTATCTTCCACTATTTACTTCATGTACACAGGACATCCCCAAATCTTCAAGTACGCGTACTTGGGTGGCTTATCCTTCCATATCTCATATGGAGTTTTATCCACTTCTTTTGTAGTGCCCGTTATCCGATCACGCAAAACACATGCATGAGATAAAAGTTTTAAATGATTTATATTTTAAATGAGGCTTTAAAATAATAATGATGATTTTATTTTGAGATTTTAAATGTGTTTCTTGAGGTTTTCGATTTCAGGTGAATATCATTGCTAGGCTACGGAGGGATGATCGGAGACGATAGAGGTGACTTTAAAAATATTCCAAAATTTATTTTAAAGATTTTAGGAGAAAGAAAAATAAATTCCTTAATTTTAAATTTAAAGTTTTAGCATCGAGTAGGCAAAATGTGATTTTGAACGCTATTTTCGCGAAAGTGATTTTTCGGTAAAAGAGCGGATATGTGCTAAGTTAATATCTTTGAAATACAAAAGTTTTCTAGTTTTTAGACTATAAAATGGATAATAAAAAATGCTTAAATCATGTTTGATCGGGCTTGAATTTGAGCAATTTAATTAAAGAATTAGCGGGCCTTAATTTTATCCAAAGCCTATTTAGATTCACCCTAATAAATTTGAAAGAAAACAAATCACGTAGCAGCCTCTCCCCTTCCTCAAACCAGCCGACATCACTCACCTAAGAGCCTAGGAAAAACGTGGCCTCCGCGCACCCGGTAACATGTATTCCCGAATTCTCGAACGAAAGGCAAGTTTTAAATCATTTTTCTGCCAATTTCAGATCATATATGTGTGTTGATTCGAAATTTTATGCATGAGAAATTGTTTCAAATTCGTTTGGAGGTGATATGTTGAAATTTTGAAAGAAGTTGATGAAAAATTCATTCTTGCTGCGTTTTGATTTTTTTTTTTTGTTTGGGGCATCCAAGGGGGGCTGCTGCCAATATAGGACCTTTAGTTAGATGTTAGGTTGAGTTTATAAGGCTTAGAATTTGATGGTTGAGGTCTGGAGGGCTAGGAGAGAGGATTAACAAAAAGTAACATTCTGCTGAAGTTACTGGAAGTTGTTGTCATTCCTTCGAGATTCTGTATCCTTCCGTGATGTGCTGCAGTCCAGCATTCCAGGGAATTTTTGGCTGAGTTTAGGTGTTAAGGAGTCTGTATTGGCGGATTAGGAAGGTCATGAGATGAGGTCAAGGGCTGTAGGATGATAGTTATTAAGCTAAGAGTTGTAAGAGTACGTTTTGGTGTCTCCTAACAAAGTTGATTGTTTCATGTTGCTGTAGAAAACTGAAGGTGATGCTGCAAAAGTGAGTCATTTATACTGATGTTAGGTTGGTTTTAGACGGGTTTTTATGTGTAAAGGTAGGTCTGGTCATTGGAATTTAAGACGGGATGGCTGGATAGTGCAGAATGGAGTAGGGATGTTTGATGTACGGGAGGTGCTGTCCGACCTAGGCTCGACCAGGGCCTTGGTGTGGGTATATTGGAATTTAAGACGGGATGGCTGGATAGTGCAGAATGGAGTAGGGATGTTTGATGTACGGGAGGTGCTGTCCGACCTAGGCTCGACCAGGGCCTTGGTGTGGGTATAAAGCACGGTTATAGGGTTATTTAGGCCTGGTCTAAGGTTGGTTTTAGGTGGAGTTAAGGCTGGTTGAAATTTGTAACCTAATATGTGCAGTTTGGCTGAGAGATGAGAGCTTACCGTTGGGGTAGTTTAATTGTGGGCTATGTGGCTTAGATGGCTGCCTAGGAGTCACGATGAGGATCTATCATGAGGTTTAGAGGATCTTGGGCTACTGTTTGTGGTCTGATTCATGTCCTTTGTGAGACACGAAAGATTTTTGGATTAATTAAGTTAATTAATTGGGTTTGGTATAGACCAGACCTGGTGTGAACAGATCTGGGATGGAACAGCTTTGAGCTGGAATTCTTGGTGAGCATATCGGTTTTCTCTGTATAATGGTGTTTAGAACAGCTCTAGACAGTGGTAGAGTTCTATGGGGTAGTAGTTAGATTTGGAGAGTCGAGAAGTACTGGTTCGTGACTTCGGCTTTGGCGCTGGTCGATAGTAATCTGCGTTGGTGGTGAAATCTGGTTATCGTAAGCCATGCTAGGAACGTTGGTTGAATATCCTACACGGTTAGCGAAACAGCGTCGTTTGGAGGAAACCTGATTTGAGATGAGTAAGTTGTTAGCGCTATGTGAACCGGCTTGGTTTTAGGGTTGGTGTGGACCAATTTCGAGTTGTCTAGACCGGAAGGCAGTGCGATGTCGTTTTGGGTATCAGTGAACACTGGTCAGTGCTGGTGTCAGATCTGGTCATTCGGATCTGAGTGTTTTGGTTAGGAGCGATGTGACGCCGTTTGGAGAGACACGTGTATGAATTAGTTGGATTGTAGTGCGACGTCGTTTGGTAGTAGCACGCTAGTTTAGCGTATGATCTAGTTCTGGAGTTGTACTCAGATCTAAGTGGGTATCAGCTTTGAGCCAGTGTTTTCGGTGGTTACTGTTCATCAGATTTGGGAAACTTAAGTTGTATTTATAGAGGACTTTGACTGTAGTCTCACAATTATTTCCCAACACTTAGAAAATAAATTTTCTCCGACATCGAACTCTCTTCTGTCGCGATACCATAGCTACTGTTCACCGAACCTTATCTTCTCCGATTGCCGGTGGTAGGAGACTCCGATTGGAGCAAGAGGGTAGTGTTGGACTCCTCTTGCCAAGGCGTCTGTTCTTATACCCCTTTCGAAGACTTGGGTTAGCTCGGAGAGTGTACGCGAAGGATCTACAGTGCGTTGTTGTTCGCGGACTGGCAGATTTGGTTCTTCTGCTCAGGTAGTGCTTCGAGTAAGTATAAGATTCTACCTTGCGCTTTGTTTAGAGCTATCTGTTGTGCTCGAAGGGTAGGATAGAGTTGGTTGAGCTCATAGCTCCCAGTTAGAGTTCCTGTGCGTTCTGTCTCTGAGTATTGTCGTTGTTGTTGGCTTAGCAGGTTTCAGATTTGAGTTGCTCAGGACTTTGTTGTGGTAATTGTAGCTCAGAAATCTAAGGTACGGATGTGAGCTTATACTTACAGCTTTGAGATGTACTTGTGTATAAATGAGCGTGTGATGTTATGTTGAGCAGTGTGTATGCTGTTATTCCTGTGCTGTTGCATGCATCTGTTTGATGTTCTGCTCATTACTTGCGAGCCTTTGTTAACAGCCTGCTGTGAGAACCTCTGATCTGTTGTTTTCTGCTTTGAGCTAATCCTTGTTGAAAGGGTGCGTTTGATTGAGCGCTTGGATAGCTCCCATTCTCTCACATGCGTTGTGGCCTTTTTTTCTTGCTTGTGCTGGTATTTCGTGTGATTGAACACCTGGGTAGCTCCCATTCTCTCACATGAGTTGCGGCCATCCCTGTAATCTATTTGTGGTTGGTACCATGTGTGATCGAGCGCCTGGGTAACTCCCATTCTCTCACACATTCGGTGACCACTCCCAGTCTTGGTATTCATCTGTGTGCAGTCCTTTGGATCCTCTGATCTCCCTGGTCTCATGCATAGCATCACATTTATATCATGCTCTATCTGCATGCTGTATTTTGTTGCTCTCCGTACTGGGGTTTGACACCATTTCCCTCTACGGCTGGATTTTTTTGTTTGCCTGTGTGTTGTTCAGGTTATCCAGGTTTCAAAGCTGGTCGTGGAGATGGTCCAGCTGGTGGTGCCTCGGGAGGTGGATAGAGTGTCCCAGTTATGTATATTATTTATATTAGGCAGTAGAGAAGTCTCCAGGGAATACCCTATGAGGAAGTGATGTTCTATTGCTGATTTATTAGTTTTGTTGATTGGGAGACACTCGATGTTTGTATCGTTGTTTGCTTGTATTTGTTATTGTATCTGCTGTCGTTGGTTTTTGGTTGTTATAAAACGAATATTTTGAATATGGTTGTATTTTAAAATATGTTTTCTAAGTCAGGCCAAAGCGAAAAATTTCAGCCACTTTTTAAATGCTTCCGCTGTTGTTTATTACGTGGTTAATCTCTGTATTGTGCACCGGGCTTGACAGTTTTGGTATCAGAGCTTAAACTGGGATAAGCTCGAATTCTATTGATCACACTCGAGTCTAGGCACTTTGTTGCTTGTTGCATGTGCGTGACTATGGGATTTACTTGTTGTGATCTCTTAATGTATTAGTGTTTGCCTAGATGCCGCCTAGACGTAGGGGTAGAGGTACCAAGCAGATTCCGGCAGAATCTGAGGGTCAGAATGAGGAGATTCAGCGTAGTGCTCCTGTTCGTAGGTGGGCTAGACAGGTGGAGGATGAGGTTGATGTGCTTGCAGCCCGTGTGGATGAGATGGAACCAATCATGGTGAGGTTTCAGCGCATGAATCCTCAGACTTTCGATGGTGACGAGATTAGTCCGATTCTGAGTGCTGGCAGCAGCATATTACCGGACTATTTGATAGAGTGCGCTATGATGATGAGCGCGGGCTGAGTTTGGCGACTATTCAGATGAGGAAGAATGCAGAGCGATGGTGGAGAGGTGCTTCACGTATGGTTAAGGAGACTGGTGCGAGGATTACTTGGGATAGTTTCTGTACGGCGTTCAGTTAGAGTATGTTCCGGAGTCTTACGTGAATGACCGGGAGCGAGAGTTTGATAATTTGGTTCAGGGAACCATGTCGGTGGGTGAGTATGCTCGAAGTTTTCTTCTCTTCTTGCCTACGTCCCTCATGTCTCTGGTCGAGAGAGGGCGAAGAGGAACCTGTTCTTGGAAGGGCTAAATGAGGATTTGCATTCCTTGGTGTTAGCGAGTTCACCTACCAGTTATGCGGACGCAGTGGACAAGGCAATGGACATCGAGGAAGGGCTACGGAACTGCAGGTCTCGGGTTCAGCCTCCAGTGGTGCAAGGTTCACGTCCCAGTGTTCCAGGGGCGCAACCTCCCTAGTTTCCCCAGTCATCTCAGCAGTAGCCCCAGCAGTCAGCACAAAAGAATGGGCGCCACAGGTTTAGGCCTCGTGCCCATCAGTTCAAAAAGAAGCATGGTTCTAGTTTTCTGGCTCGGGTAGTTCGAGCAGTAGTAGTAGTCCTAGGGCTACCTTTTGTTGCCAATGTGGAGGTAGACACCCCTCGACGCAGTGTACAGGTGTTCAGGGTGTCTGCAACTTTTGTGGACAATATGGACATTTTGCGAGAGTGTGTCCATTGGCGGGGTCTCAGCACACCGCTGCCCCACCGCAGGATCGTTCCGATGGGTCATATCGTGGTCGTTCTTTTCCTGCTCCGCAGCAGAGGATGGGGGATGTCAGGCCCCGTGCTAATTACTCAAGATAATAGCACAATTAAGCACATAATCACGGAAGCGAAAAATCGGGATTAAATATTTTCGAAATAATTTAGGCCTGAACTTAAAATCATACATTCAAAATATTCATAATCAAAATATGAGTTGACTCAAACTCATAAGAATCAAATAACAACAATAATTCTCAAATCAAATACAGATCCCCAATACATAGCGACACGGGGCATCCCCCGGTTCAATACATAAATATATAACTGGGACTCAAGGGAATGGGGATCGACCAGCTGAACCTCCACTCTGTCCAGCTTGGTTACCTGAAGCTCCTGCAAATGGGTAACACAGACCCAAACAAAACAAAACAGGAAAACAAATACGAGGTCAAGCCTCAGTACGAAGAGCTATCTAAACAGCTAAACATGCAACATGCTATAAATCAATGCTATGAATGCATGAGGGCTATCAAGGATCGGATAGCTAGACCAGCAAGTCGACTGGCAATCATATCGATCGAGCCTCTATACCACGCACAGCAAGTCAGCCGGTGGAAATCATCGGTCCGTGATCTTCAGGGCCCATCAGCCCATCACAACTCGATGGTCTTCAGACACGAAAAATCAGTCGGTCACCACTCCGATGATAGCGTTGGAATTTTTAGGCACGACAAGTCAGTCGGCCAGTCACAATGTGGCTCTCAATCAGGTCATAAATCAATCTGTCAGGATCAATATGTATGCATGAATGCCAATTCAAAAATCAATGCACAATGCATACATTTCATTACGTGAAACAGTATATATAATTCAAAAAATTCAACAGACTACCACGTAAATTCACATAATCAGATCAGCAAGTTCATATCATCGATCAAGGCCATGTCCACGCTCAAAGCTGTTAAATCTGCTCAATTCGTACCTCAATCCTCAAAATTCAACCTCACAGATTCCTCAAATGCACGACAGGACTTCCTGGAAGCTGGAATCTGTTTCAAAGCCTCAAAAATCAGCTTAACTCAAGCATAAATCAGAACCTGAACACTCTAATACCTACAGCCAGAACTATACTCAAGTTCTAAACAATTCTATGCAGGTATTAGCTACTTAACAAAGCTCAATTCAACGAGAAATGCTCACCCCGAACTTAAACCAGCAGGAGAACAACGAAACAGACTTCTCCAAAAAGCTTCGAACACCAACAGCTACACTCTTCCACTCCAACGCTAATTCAGGGCTTCAAATGGGTAGCAATCAAAAGAGCAAGTCTCAAGGATTCCAGCGCCACCAAAATCACTCAAATCATCGACGGAGAACGGTGGTAATTGACGGAACAAAGTCACGGTGAACAGTAGCTATTCGAGGGTTTGAGAAAGGAGATAAGAAATATCAGGTTCGAAATAATTCTAAGTGTCAATCAACACTTCTATATATATATATATATATATATATATATATATATAAATCCACCAGTTGCTGCTCCTCTAATTCAGTCGTTGAAAAATGCTACAGTAGAAATCTTATGACAGTAACCAACTTTTCCCATCAGTCGACTGGTTACGCAAAACAAGCCAAACGACGACACGTCAACTAATCCAAACGACGCCGTAACAATTACGTAAGCATTTGTGCCAACAGCTGGTCACCCAGTCGCAACGCATTCCTCACAAAAAATCTATCGCGACTGGTTCCTCAAACCATCGACTGGTCTCACATTCTAACGCAACTGCTGAAACCAGTAGTCAACACTCAAAAATGTTGACCAACACGTGTCCTTCCCTCGATGATTCTCGCATAAGTGCGCCTGCTGCCAGCAGCAACCATCTTCAAACGCCACTAATGCCAGCAGATAACAACACGTCACGCCTAAGTCATCTCTACTGATTCAAAAACTACCAGACGAGAGCTACAGTAACGTTTACCCATGTTGACTTCCTAAATTCGCTACGACTGGTATCTAAGAAATAGCGCAACGTCTGAATTACAATGGGGAATCAGATTTCATGCGCAAAAACCTTCTAAATTCATGCGATAAATCCCAAATCAATTCGATTAATCACAAACTAAAAGTCTGATTCCTCACATTCTCCCCACCTTAAGAGATTTCATCCTCGAAATCAAGGAAAACTCAGGGAAAATCAATCAAACAATCAGAATACGAAACAGAAATTCATCTAATTCAAACCCAAGAGTTCAAGATAACTGGGCAATCAACAAACGACAACTATGAAAAAACATAACCAGAAACCAAAATCTAATACAATATCTACTCAAACAGATGCGGCCACTCGCGCTGCATCTTCTCTTCTGGTTCCCAAGTTGCTTCTTCTCTGCCATGCTTGCTCTATTGGACCATCACCAACGGAACTACTTTGTTCCTCAGCTGCTTCTCCTTCCTATCCAAAATCTGATGGATATTCAACATAACTCAAGGCAGAATCTAGCTCAACTTCATCGGTTCTCAACACATGGGACGGATCTGGCTCATATTTCCTCAACATTGACACATGAAAAACATCATGCATCGCTGCTAACTCATCAGGCAGTCTCAATAGATAAGCCAATTGTCCAATCCTCTCAATAATCTCAAAGGGACCAACGAATCTAGGAGCTAGTTTGCCTTTAAATCTAAATCTCATCACGCTCTTGAAAGGAGAAACTTTGAGGAATACCCGATCACCTACCTCAAACTCTAACGGTCGACGTCTACGGTTAGCATAGCTGGTAAATCTATCTTGTGCAGTCTTCATTCTACTCCGAATCAAATCAATCTGATCTTTCATGTGCTGCACAAACTCAGGGGTAGAAAGCTACTTCTCACCAACTTCTTCCCAACAAATCGCAGATCTGCATTTTCGACCATACAAAGCTTCAAATGGAGCCATTCCGATAGTCACTTGGTAGCTGTTGTTATACGAAAACTCAACCAAGGATAGTGAACCCTGCCAACCACCACTGAAATCCATCACAACTGCACGCAGCATATCCTCTAAAGTTTGAATAGTCCGCTCAGACTGACCATCTGTCTGTGGATGATAGGCTGTACTCATAGCCAATCTCGAACCCATCGCTGCCTGCAAGCTCTGACAAAATCGGGAAGTGAATCTTGGATCTCTATCGGACACTATCGAAACAGGAACTCCATGCAGTCTCACCACATGGTCGATATACAGCTTCGCCATTTTCTTCATTGAACACCTCACGTCATAGGGAATAAAATGGGCTGACTTCGAAAGTCTATCAATCACCACCCAAATCGCATCGCATCCCATACCCGACCGAGGTAAATGAGTCACAAAATCCATGGCGATGTGCTCCCAATTCCATTGGGGCACCTCCAAACTCTGTAGCAATCCACAAGGTCTCATTCTCTCAGCCTTGACCTGTTGGTAATTCAAAAATCTAGCAACAAAACCAGAGATGTCGCTCTTCATGCCTTCCCACCAGTAGTGAGATTTCAAGGCATGGTACATCTTTCTCTCGCCCGGATGCACACTGTACTGGCTACAATGCGCTTCATTCATAATGATTTCCTTCAAATCGATCAAGTTCGGAACCACCAATCTTCCTTGAAATCTCAGACATCCATCCGAAGAAACACAGAAATCATCAGACTGACCACTTCGAGCTTTAATCTTCAACTTATGAATGTACGGATCAGTCCTCTGCACCTCCCTGATGTCTCTCACAATCTACGGTTCTACTTGAATCGAAGAAACCATAAAGTACTGATCACCCGGCTGAAAACACCAACCAGAAGTACTCAACTGCTCATAGACCTTAGAGACACTCAAAGACGAAAGCATCGCAGGCTGGGTCTTCCTACTCAAAGAATCCGCTACTGAGTTCATCCGCCCAGGTTGATAGTGAATCTCACAGTTCACAAATTCTTCACCATACAGATAATGTCGCCAAATCTTCAAGGCAAACACTAGGTCGCGAGCCAACTCCAAATCATGAACAGGGTACCTCGTCTCGTGAGGCTTCAACTGTTGAGACGAATAGGCAATCACGTACCCGTTCTGCATCAGCACACATCCTAAATCATTGAGAGAAGCATCGGAGAACACCACGAATCCTCCAGATCCAGACGGTAGAGCCAAAACAGGAGCAGTAGTCAACTTCTCCTTCAACGTCTGAAAACTGTACTCACACTCATCAGTCCACACAAATCTCTTATCCTTCTGAGTCAACTGAGTCAAAGGCCTGGATATCGAAGAAAAATTCTCTATAAAACGCCTGTAATAGCCAGCCAATCCCAAGAAACTGCGGATATCTGAAACATTCCTAGGTCTCTCCCAGTTAAGAACCGCTTCGACCTTACTCGGATCCACCGAAATCCCTTGCGCCGAAATCACGTGACCCAAAAAGATAATCCGATCTAGCCAAATTCACACTTGCTGAACTTGGCGTACAATTGCGAGTCTCTCAATCTCTGCAACACCAGTCTCAAATGCTCCTTATGCTCTCACAAACTCCTCGAGTACACTAGGATGTCATCTATGAAGACGATCACGAATCGATCAATATACTCGCTGAAAACGCGATTCATCAAATCCATGAAAACAGCTGGGGCATTAGTCAACCCAAACGGCATGACCAGAAACTCATAATGCCCATAACGAGTCCGAAAAGTTGTCTTCGCCATGTCAGCGTCTCTAATCCGCAACTGGTGATAACCAGAGCGTAAATCAATCTTCGAGTAAACGACCGATCCCTGCAACTATCGAACAAGTAATCAATCCTCGGCAAAGGATAGTTGTTCTTCACCATCTTTTTGTTCAACTGTCGAAAGTCCACACACATCCTCATAGACCCATCCTTCTGCTTCAAAAAAAGAATCGGAGCTCCCCAAGGCGACATACTCGGTCTGATGAAGCCTTTCTCCAAGATATCTCTCAACTGGTCCTTCAAATCTTTCAACTCTGCCGGCGCCAACCGGTAAGGAGCTATAGAAATCGGGGCAGTATCGGGCACCAACTAAATGCTGAAGTCGATCTCACGTCTCGGAGGGAATCCAGGAATCTCATCTGGAAATACGTCGGGAAACTCTCGAACGATCGGAATATCACTCAATTCCAATCACGGCTCTTGGGAACTGTCAAGCGCATAGATCATGAATCCCGCATAACCTAGCGATAGCAGACTAAACATCTCCATGGCAGAAACTAGGGGAATCTTCGAGCGCAAATCAGAACCGTAGAACTCCCACTTCTCACCCGAGTCAGGGCGAAATCTCACCACACCATGAAAACAATCAACAGTAGCCTTATAGCTAGATAACACATCCATTCCCAAGATACAATCAAAATCTCTCATTCACAAAACAATCAGATTGGAAACCAAAACATGCTCATCGAATCGAAGCACACAATCCAACACCACTTCACGGGACCACATATTTACACCAGCAGGGGTAGACACGGAAACAACATCACACAATGGGGAAGAACTCAACCCATTCTCACAAACAAACAACTCAGAAATAAAAGAGTGTGATGTTGGGGATCCGGATCCGCCCCCCGGCGAGGCAGCGGAAGAACATAGAATAAAAGCCGGGAGACGATCAATATGAAAAACAACAATACAAATATCGTCATTCATAGGGGGTTCAAAACCACTACCTTGCTGGCACTTGTGCCTGGCTCCAACCGTAGTTACAATAACGTCGGCTCTTCTCGGTAGACTGCGGTAGATATCGCCAATCCGGTCCACGACCAGAAACGAGACTCCTTCGTCAGCCTACACTAGAAGGACTGACGAGATCAGCACGAACGGATTCTCCTCGTCGAATTGGCCGGAAACGAATTTCCGGCGAAGACTGGCGGCGGCGGCGGCGGCGCACGGCGGCGGCGGCGGCGTTTGAGGAAGGAGGGAAGGAGGCGGCCACTTTAGGGTTTTTGGGAGTTGTGTCAAGTGTTAGGTTTAGTCTAGGTTTAGGCTTAATTAAATAAGCTTAGGTGTTGGACTTGGACCGGCCAAACGGGCCCGGGTCCAACGATGAACATTCAGTTCATCTCCACCACCGAGACTTCACCATAACTCCGATCGTCAATCAGATCGGACGGATCGACTCAGTTTCCAAAACTGAATATTATGATCTGAAGAACCATTTTTCAGAATCCCAGTGCAAAATGACCGTTTTGCCCCTCAACAGCGGGAAACCTCGGTTTGACCCCTGTTGACTTTTAGGAAGTCGTACTTCCCGAAATCATCTTCTCGTGCTCAACACATTGAGCTGAGTATCCGTGAGGGAATCTCAAATCTAGTACTTGTGTGACCCTCAATGGTTCAGGGATACAGCTAGCCGTGGGCCCACAACCATTGTGGCTCCGGAATCATAATTCCGGACTTGCCCAACGGATCATGGTAAAGCGTCTAGCAACATCGCCCCATGAACCCCTAGGTATTACTGATAGTGCCTGCAAGAACCAGTTGGTCGTGGTTAGCGTACAGTACGGTCCTTTCAATCCATATATCCCGATCAGATCAACGACCATTGGTAAATCGAGAGTCGATATAGATCCGATAACTATGCATACATCTTGGAGATCGAATAGTGACATCGCGAGTGTAACTAGGTAAACACATTTACCTAAAACACTTCTAGTACTCTGGCCAGAGATTTATACACTATTATCCCCTCAGATAGCATAGGATATCCACGCATGTCTGCGAGCGGTGAATCCTCGACAACGATGCATCGACTCCTACATGCATCGGAGTTGGCTAGTTGGGCATCTACTCTAACAATCTCCCACTTGCCCTAAAGCCAACTACTCATCAGACGCAGTCCCATTGTTTCGCGATGTTTTACAAACAACGGTCCAGGCAAGGGCTTCGTAAGTGGATCAACAACGTTGTCCGCAGAGGCGACTCTCTCAACTGCTATGTCACCTATAGCCACAATATCCCGGATTATGTGGTATTTCCTCAGTATGTGTTTGGATCTTTGGTGAGACCTAGGCTCCTTTGCTTGCACAACGGCACCCGTGTTGTCGCAGTACACCTGCACTGGACCAACTCCATTAGGAATGACGCCCAACTCTTGGACGAAACTCCTTATCCAAACGGTCTCCTTAGCAGCAGCTGATGCTGCAATGTACTCAGCCTCAGTGGTTGAATCCGCGATGGTCTTGCTTGGAACTCTTTCAAGAGACAGCACCACCATTGAGCATGAATACAAATCCAGAGGTTGATTTCGAATCATCCACGTCACACTGGAAGCTAGAATCAGTGTAGCCTTCCAATTTCAGTTCACCACCCCCATAGACCATGAAAATATTCTTAGTCCTTCGTAAGTACTTAAGAATATCCTTAAACGGCCTTCCAATGCAATTGGCCGGGGTGGGCCTGGTAGCGGCTCGGGACACTCAGAGCATATGCGACGTCCGGTCTAGTCGAGATCATGCCATAAATAATACTACCTATAGCCGAGGCATATGGCGGAGGGGTCCACTGTGAGAGAATCCCATTCTCTTTCAGATAGTCTTGAAACTCAGTACTCAAGTATTCACCACCTCGATCAGATCGAAGTGCCTTAATACTTCGGCCTTGAATTCTTTGAACCTTTCAAAGGATTCAGACTTGTACTTCATCAAGTACAAGTACCCGTACCTAGAGTAATCATCGGTAAAGGTGATGAAGTATGTGCGACCGTATTTAGTACCGATACTAAATGGGTCGCACACATCAGTATGGATCAAATCCAATAGGCCTTGGGAACGTTCACCCTTGCCCTTGAAGGGTTGCTTGGTCATCTTTCCTTTTAGACAGGATTCACAAGTCGGTAGGGAGTTGATGTCTGACAGATCAAACAAATCACTCCTAACTAGCTTGTTCATCCTGCTTAGGGAAATGTGACCTAGCCTAGCGTGCCAAAGTTGTGCTGGGTTCAAGTTATCGTGTTTCCGTTTAATCGTTGTTGTGTGTGTTTCGACATCGCGAGTTGGAACGTCTTTTAATCTTAAGGTGTATAGATCGTTTTCGCGTTCCCCAATTCCAATTAAACATTCATTCTTGTAAATATTGAAATTCGAATTAGAAAACATACAAGAATATCCATCTCTATCAAGCATAGGAATAGAAATAATGTTTTTAATTAATTCAGGAACAAATAAAACGTCTCGTAGCAACAACTTAAAATTTGAAGACAGAAATAAACAAATATCCCCTATAGCTACTGCAGCAACTCTTGCTCCATTGCCAAGCCTCAAGTGGGTCTCACCCTCTCTAAGACGTCGACTTCTTGTCATCACCTGCAAATCATTGCAGATGTGAGATCCACATCCGGTATCAAGTACCCAAGAAGTCGAATTAAGAGACATATTTATTTCAATATAGAACATACCTTTCCCCGAAATCCTCTTCTCATGCTCAACACATTGAGCTGAGTATCCGTGTGGGAATTTCGAATCCAGTACTTGTGTGACCCTCAATGGTTTAGGGATACAGCTAGCCGTGGGCCCACAACCATTGTGGCTCCGGAATCACAATTCCGGACCTGCCCATCGGATCATTGTAAAGCGTCTAGCAACATCGCCCCATGCTCCCCTAGGTATCATTGATAGTGCCTGCAAGAACCAGTCGGTCGTGGTTAGCGTACAGTACGGTCCTTTCAATCCATATGTCCCGATCAGATCAACGACCATTGGTAAATCGAGAGTCGCTATAGATCCGATAACTATGCATACATCTTGAAGATCGAATAGTGACATCGTGAGTGTAACTAGGTAAACACATTTACCTAAAACACTTCTAGTACTCTGGCCAGAGATTTATACACTATTATCCCCTCAGATAGCATAGGATATCCACGCATGTCTGCGAACGGTGAATCCTCGACAACGATGCATCGACTCCTACATGTATCGGGGTCTCACCCAATCCCGACGCCTTATGACCCCAAGTGAGTCGGCAAACGGGTGAAAGTGAGATGCCTATCATGTAGAGTCTCAATGACGTTTCGAGTCGTGAGGACTAATCAGTACAACCAAGACCTCGGACTTATCCACTCAACAAATGGTAACCACTTGGAAAGTCCGAACGAGGGTAGTTCGATAGATCACCAGGTCACTATCTTTCTGCATGCTCAGAACATCACAATGTTCCCTACTTGAAACATGGTACTTCGCATCGCAGATACTAGTCTCGAACTCGGGCGGCCTTATCCTCATTTTGACGGCCCAATCGACTAGGAACATGTTCAGAATACACAGCGACTATTAGATGTGTTTCATGATAGCCGTGATACCCACTATCACATCTAATATACGCTTTAGTGCATTCTAGGTCTTTACTCAACGCAATTGTAAATCATTACACACATAATGAAAGTAAAGAACGCCATATAAGTAAATGCGAATATCATATATAAAGACTGTTTGTACAAGAGTCTATAAAACCCACACGCCACAAGTTGGCTAGTTGGGCATCTACTCTAACATGTGATGCACAAGTGTCAAATAAAACTCTTGCAAGATAATCGAAAACAGAGCATGTACCTGCGATCATCATGCCAGGCGCCTCCTCAGCCTGCTCTCTAGTCAACACATTCGCCTGAGCCTGCTGCGGAATCTGAAACGGAGGTCTCGTGGGTGCTCCAAATCTAGAAGGCTCACGGGGTTGGAATCCAGACCGCTGGGTAGAAGCAGGAAACTGCGGTCTCTGAGATTAACCACCAGCTGATCCCTGCTGCGAAGGAATCGAAGACTGACCTCTCAACAGAGGACACATTCTAAGGAAGTGTCCTGGCTGTCCACAGTTACGGCAGGACCCCTGAACTCCACGACACTGCGAAGTCAGATGCCTTCCTCCGCACTGTCCACACGACATTCCACTAGAACCGCTGCCACAACCAGAACTCACAGAACCAGAGGAACTCAAATCCGCATTCTTCTTGAACTGTTTCCCTCGAGGTCGAAATCTCTGGCGGTTCGACTACTGCTGCTGCTGCTGCGACCCTTGAGGAGAATAGAAAGATTGTGACGCATCCTGAACAGGCTGATAGATGTGTCCAGTAGTCGGCTGAATCGGAGCCTCAGCCTCCATCAAAATCTCCTCAATATCCACTGCTCGGTTCACCGCATCAATATAGCTCGCAGGCGAACCATACAAAACCATCCGGTACAAATCAGGCCTCAAGCCTTTGAAAAATTTGTTCCTCTACGTCCTCTCTTGGTTGGCAACATGTGGCACATAGACCAAAAGCGCAGAAAACTGTCGGGCATACTCAGCCACTCGCATGCTGCCCTGCCTCAGATTATCGAACTCCCGCTCCCGGCTGTTATAGAAGGACTCCGGGGTATACTCCTGTCGAAAGACCTCGCAGAAGCTCTCCCAAGTGATCACAGCACCACTATCACGAAGGATACGGGAAGTACCCCTCCACCAGCGCTGTGCATTGTCTCTCAGCTGCAACACCGCCAGCACTCCGGGGTATACTCCTGTCGAAAGACCTCGCAGAAGCTCTCCCAAGTGATCACAGCACCACTATCACGAAGGATACCGGGAAGTACCCCTCCACCAGCGCTGTGCATTGTCTCTCAGCTGCAACACCGCCAGCTTCAGTCTTTTCTCAGGAGCGTACTCCAAAGTATCGAAAAACTCCTCCATCTGAGCTAACTAAGCCTCAGCCATCGCACCACCCTCTGCTGCAGAAAACGTCGGAGGGTTTGTCCGCTGAAACCTAGCTAAGACCAACTACATCCCGCCTATCTGTCTAGTAACATCCTCGACCTGATGAACATCATCATCACTACCAGCCCTAGACTCCTCCTCAGTACGTCTAGTCGTCCTACCTCTTCCTCTTCTCGGCGGCATCTAAACAAGTCTAGAGGTAAGATCTCACAGCAGATAGATATATCACATAGACAGATAAAAGATCACATAAGTCACCGAGTCAATCAAAATCAAATCAAAACTCTGTGCCTAGACTCAAGTGTGATCAAAGAAAATCAAGCTTATCCCAGTTTAAGCTCTGATACCAAAAATGTCAGGCCCCGTGCTAATTACTCAAGATAATAGCACAATTAAGCACATAATCATGGAAGCGAAAAATCGGGCTTAAAAATTTTCGAATTAATTTAGGCCTGAACTTAAAATCATACATTCAAAATATTGATAATCAAAATATGAGTTGACTCAAACTCATACAAATCAGATAACAACAATAATTCTCAAATCAAATACAGATCCCCAATTCATAGCGACACGGGGCATCCCCCGATTCAATACATAAATATATAACTGGGACTCAAGGGAACGGGGATCGACCAGCTGAACCTCCAGTCTGTCCAGCTTGGTTACCTGAAGCTCCTGCAAATGGGTAACACAGACCCAAACAAAACAAAACAGGAAAACCAATACGTGTTCAAGCCTCAGTACGATGAGCTATCTAAATAGCTAAACATGCAACATGCTATAAATCAATGCTATGAATGCATGAGGGCTATCAAGGATCGGATAGCTAGACCAGCAAGTAGACTGGCAATAATATCGATCGAGCCTCTATACCACGCACAGCAAGTCAGCCGGTGGAAATTATTGGTGTGAGACC
>KV009946.1:31889-43640 GCA_001598015.1 Dorcoceras hygrometricum
GGGGAGCCTCAGTTCTTGGAAAAGAGTAGATACGAATATACCAATGAGGACAAGAAAAAGGCAAACCTAGAGAACGTGGCAAAGGACATACTATTCAAGACGCTGGACAAAGACAAGAACATGTTCAGCAAGATCAAGAACTGTCCTACTGCTAAAGATATATGGGAGAAGCTGACCCGGATATGTGAGGGAAGCGATGAAACGAAGGAGAACAAACTAACAGTCGCTCAGCAAAAGTACGAATCCATCAAGATGAAGGATGGAGAAACCATGACAGAGTTCGATGAGCTATTCAGTGCAATAGTGATCGAGTTGAACAACCTTGTCAAAGAATAAAACAACAGAGAGCTAGCATTGAAAGTCATGAGAGCATTACCCAAGGAGTGGGACGTGAAGACCATGGCGATGAGGGAGTCGAAGGACCTGAACAAGATGGAGCTTCATGATCTGTTCGCAAATCTAAAGGCATACGAATTTGAACTGGAGACAAGATCTGAAGTTCCCTCAACCTACCACCCGACAAAAGCATTGGCAGCTACAACAGTCGAATAGTGCTCTCCTAGAACCAGCAAGACGGTTGACCAACTTAGTGACGACGTCATGTCCCTCTTCGTCAAGAAGTTTGGGAAATTCATGAGAAGATCCTTCCACCCTTCCTCTCCTTACAACAGTTTTAATAAATATGATAAATCTGTATCTGACGTGATATGTTTCAATTGTGAACGACCAGGGCATTTTGCAGCTGAGTGCAACAGGCCCAAGAAAGATAATAGATACAGAAGAGATGAGAAGAAGGAGGATAGATCTCCTTACAACAGTTTTAATAAATATGATAAATCTGTATCTGACGTGATATGTTTCAATTGTGAACGACCAGGGCATTTTGCAGCTGAGTGCAACAGGCCCAAGAAAGATAATAGATACAGAAGAGATGAGAAGAAGGAGGATAGATACAAGAAGGAGGATCGGTACAACCGTGATGACAAGAATGATGATAGAAATGTTGAAAGATCCAAGGAGCGATCCAAGGATAGGCGGATGAGGATGAGAAGTGACAAGAAACCCAGCCGCAAGCATGACCGTAAAGTGTTGATGGCTGAGGAAAGTACCAAGAGTTGGGCAGATAGTGATTCAGAATATTCATCCAGCAGCTCATCATCCAGCGATAATGAACAGGAGGAAGTTCATTGTCTCATGGCTGACCAGATGGCTGATGACGAGGTATTCGATTTTCCAATGTTGAATTTACACGAGAATACCTTGTCACAGCACTAAATGACATGGTCAAAGAGTACATGAAGCTTTCTCACTCATTCGAGGAAGCTAAAGCTGAAAACATGAGTCTAAAAAGTAGTTCGATTGAATCAAGTTCTGATGAGCTTGAGGATATTGACAGCTTGAAGACTGAGTTGAACAGCTGAGAATGATGTGCTGAAAAATGAGACCAGTGAGCTCAAATCTGAAATCGAAATATTGAAGCAAGTAGTGAGCGCCTGGAATCGGTCTTCTAGATCTCTTCACAAACTGAACGAGAGTCAAAAACTAGAGTCTGGTTTGGGATTCAATAGTAGTGAATTCAGTGAAGGAGAGACCAGTACTCAGTCACAGCCGGCCTATGACAAGTTCAATAAAATGGGCTTTGTCAAAGACAGCGTGATATATGACTGTTACGAGTCAATGCGATATGATGACCAGAGCTCTTCTCAGTCAAGTCATGAAGGAAAAGATGGCATCGGCTATCAAAGGCCTGAGAGTTCAAAGCCCAGCTGGCTAAAGAACAAGTTGGACAAGGATAAAGCGAAAGCTGGTTTCAAGTCTCATGTTCAACACCAGCCACGGCGTAACTTTAGGAAGGCAAAATCTGGTTGGAAAAAGACTCAGCCGAGAAGAGATCCTGTTGGTCAAAATGTCAAATCAAAAATCCATAGATCGCACAATTTTGCATAGACTTTCGTGGACCCACATACTGGAAAGACTGTAAGGGTAATTCAAGTCTGGGTCCCGAAAGGGGTAATCCGATTTGGACCCAAGTAAAATTGGGTACCAAAAGCTGTTTTTATGATTGCAGGATAACAAGTACAAAGCAGCAGCTGAAACAACATTGTGGTATCTGGATAGCGGCTGTGCGAGACACATGACTGGAAATTCAAAGCTACTAACAGACGTTGTTCCTCACAAAGGAGCAAAAATAGTCTTTGGAGACAATGCTTACGGTAACACTGGGGTAAGGGTAAGCTTACCCATGGTAACATCTCTATTTCTGATATTCTAGTTGTTGATAACTTGCGTTACAATCTGATCAGTATCAATCAGCTTTGTGACAAAGGTTTCCTTGTTAATTTTCAACAACACACATGCACAGTTCAGAATTCAACTGGTCTGACTGTATTGGTAGGT
Source organism: Dorcoceras hygrometricum (assembly GCA_001598015.1). NCBI lineage: Eukaryota > Viridiplantae > Streptophyta > Magnoliopsida > Lamiales > Gesneriaceae > Dorcoceras > Dorcoceras hygrometricum. The sequence continues at coordinate 34,287 of KV009946.1, forward strand.
AAACATTCGGGGAATACCTATGTAATCGATTGGTCAGATCACGTGAAGTCTGAACAGTTGTGCCTTGCAGCTGGCTCTTTCAAGAGCTGGTTGTGGCATTAGCGAATGAATCATATTGCATTCAAAACACTTGCTAAGCTGAGTCAACACGATATGGTCTCTGGTCTGCCAAAAATCAGCTTTTCTAAGGATAAGATTTGGCAGCATGTCAGCTGGGAAAACAAATAAAATCTACTTTCAAAAATAAAGGCGGAAAACGTTCTTCCCGTTGCCTTGAGCTTTTACATATGGATCTTTTTGGTCCTATTTCAGTAACAAGCTTAGGGGGAACGTCCTACACCCTTGAGTAGTTGATGATTTTTCAAAATATACTTGGGTGTTGTTTCTAAAAGAAAAATCTGAAACCGCTGATCAGCTGATACGCCTTTTGAAACGTTTACAAAATGATAGATCTTGTTCAGTCAACCGGATAAGAAGTGATCGAGGTACTGAGTTTTTAAATTTTAAATTATCTTCTTATTTGGAAGACTTGGGGATAAAGCATGAGCTCTCTGCAGCTAGATATACTTGGGTGTTGTTTCTAAAAGAAAAATCTGAAACCGCTGATCAGCTGATACGCCTTTTGAAACGTTTACAAAATGATAGATCTTGTTCAGTCAACCGGATAAGAAGTGATCGAGGTACTGAGTTTTTAAATTTTAAATTATCTTCTTATTTGGAAGACTTGGGGATAAAGCATGAGCTCTCTGCAGCTAGAACTCCCCAGCAAAACGGGTTAGCTGAAAGGAGAAACCGCACATTAAAAGAAGCTGCAAGATCTGTGATTGCATATTCAGGCATTTCTGAAAAATTTTGGGCAGAAGCAGTTAACACAGCGTGTTACACTCAGAACAGATCGATGATTAATTGGATGCACGATAAAACCCCATATGAGATCTGGAACGGCAAAAAGCCTGATATTTCATATTTCAGGGTGTTCGGATGCAAGTGTTCATTCACAATAATGGCAAGAAGCATCTAACAGCCTTTGAATCTAAATCTGATGCAGGTGTATTCTTAGGATATTCATCAGTGAGCAAAGCATATAGAGTGTTCAACACCCGGAGCTTAACAGTTGAAGAATCTGCTCACGTGGTATTTGATGAAACTAGCTTCAAGTCCAATTTAGCTGCAAGTTTACATGATTTGTGTTCACGTCTGGAATCAACATCCCTTGAAGAATCAGACGACGATGTGCCACAAAGATATTCAGTTGAGGATGAACAACCAGCAGTGGTCACAACGCACAACAATATCCAACAAGATCCAACAAGTAATTCAGTTGTTATTGATTTAACTAACGTGGATCAGCCGCAGGATCGAATTGCTTCAAGTGAACCAACCGCCAGAAGTGATGCAATCAATGAAAAACCAGACGACGCTCGACCACCGACTGGACAACCAGATTCAAGCATTTCAACTCAAATGGCGTCTGGACAACCAGTCGCAAGCGTTACGTATCAATTAGCATCGCAACCAACTACTGGACAACCAGCCGCAAGTCCTATTCAATTGATATCAAGTCCACCGGCTGGTGACCCAGTCGCAAGTACATCACGACAACTAGATTCTGACACACTAGCCAACAATGAACAATTTCAATTGGTGTCAGACAATCCAGCAGTTGCAAACCATCCAGCAACACGGGGGGAACAAAGAACAAATCCATTTGGACTTGATCTCCGGTGGAATAAAAATCATCCACCTGAGCAAGTCATAGGTAACTTCGAATCCCCTGTTCGTACACGAGGCCAGCTATCTCATGATCATTTTGATGCTGCATTTCTATCACATATAGAACCTAAGCATATAGATGAGGCCTTAGCAGACCCAAGCTGGATAGATGCAATGCAGGAAGAACTAAATCAGTTTGAACGTAATAAAGTATGGACACTTGTACCTAGACCTAATAATCATTCAGTGATAGGAACACGTTGGGTCTTTAGGAACAAACTGAATGAAGATGGCGTAGTAACAAGAAATAAGGCTAGGCTGGTTGCACAAGGTTTTAGAAAAATGGAAGGAATAGATTTCGATGAGACCTTTGCACAGTAGCTAGATTAGAATCCATACGCATGTTCCTTGCATATGCTGCATATAAAGACTTCAAAGTCTTTCAGATGGATGTCAAGAGTGCCTTTCTAAATGGCGTCTTGACAGAGGAAGTGTATGTTGCACAACCTCCTGGCTTCATAGATCATACACATCCAGATTTTGTTTACAAACTGGATACAGCTCTATATGGGTTGAAGCAAGCACCCAGAGCTTGGTATGATACACTCAGAGGAAGTGTATGTTGCACAACCTCCTGCCTTCGTGAATCATACATATCCAGATCACGTCTATAAACTGGATAAATCTTTATATGGGTTGAAACAAGCACCCAGAGCTTGGTATGAAACACTTTCAAAATTCCTCATTGATCATGACTTTGTAATAGGCACCGTTGATAAGACCTTGTTTAAATTTTTCAAAAATGATCATGTTCTTTTGGATAAATATATGTTGATGATATTTTTGTTGGGTCAACTAACCCCAAATTGTGCCAGTTTTCTAAATTGATGCAGGACAAATTCGAGATGAGCATGATGGAGAGCTGACGTTCTTTCTAGCCTTACAAGTTAGACAGCTTGAGAATGAATATTCATCAACCAAGCGAAATATACAAAAGAACTGCTGAAGAAATTTGGAATGGAAAATAGTTCAGCAGCAGCGACTCCCATGAGCTCCACAATCAAACTCGACAAAGATGAAGCTGGAACTGCCATCGAGGTATCAATGTATCGTGGTATTATAGGCTCTTTGCTATATTTGACTGCTAGCAGACCAGACATCATGTTTGCTGTCTGTATGTGTGCTAGATTCCAAGCAGATCCAAAGAAATCGCATTACATTGCTGTAAAGCGAATATTAAAATATTTTAAGGGTACTTCCAACGTGGGTCTTTGGTATCCCAAAGACTCCGGCTTTCAACTAATTGTGTACAGTGATGCAGATTACGCAGGTTGTAGGATTGATCGCAAGAGCACAAGTGGAACGTGTCAATTCTTAGGGGATCGACTGATCTCCTGGTTCAGTAAGAAGAAGACGTCAATTGCCACGTCAACAGCCGAAGCAGAGTATCTCGCTGCTGGCAGTTGTTGCGCTCAAATCCTCTGGATTCAACATCAATTGAAGGATTACGGCATTGATGCTTCCGAAGCTCCTATTTCTATGACAACACTAGTGCAATAGCGATTACCCAGAACCCTGTGCTGCATTCAAGGACCAAACACATCGACATCAGGCATCACTTTATAAGGGACCACGTGCTAAAGAAGGACGTCCGGTTGGAGTACGTGTCGACGGAGCAATAAGTTGCTGACATCTTCACAAAGCCTCTGCCAGACGCTAAGTTCTCTTATTTTAGAAATATTTTAGGTTTCCTTGAATTGCCTTGATTGTATGTGCCTAACAGTTGCAGGTTGTTAGCCATTTCTAAACTCAGTTGCAAGTCATGTGTTCAGGGGGAACAGTAGACAACCAACTGAGGGAAGCATTTTGCGTTGAGAGTATACCAGTTGCAATATATACTAGTCGTGTTGGAGGGTACCAGTCGCGGTAAGTACCAGTCGTAGGGGGAACCAAGATCTGGATTGTTAAGTGTGACGTCGTCTGAATATGTTGCGTCTGGACACTCAGATGTTGCATATATACAGTCGATACTTATTTGTGACCGGATCTTGTCTACCTTGTGATACATTAAAAACCAGCTGCAATGTTGTAAAACCAGATGCAGCAGTTGTGACTAAATATTTTTGGCGCGCGTTCTCTACGATTAAAGTATTTATTTTGAAAATATCCTTTGGAAACATTCTGTTTGATTAAATCTTTTTGAAAAATCTTTTACTCTGTACGATTAAAATATTTTGAAAAATATCTTTTTAAATCATTTCTAAAATAGTATGCGCCGCTGGATGATTGACACGTGTCTTTGTCATTATTCCAAAAGTCACATCTACACCATTCCCTAGTTTGTAACTTTTCATATTCCTTATATGTTACGGTATTTACTGCTCATCTTCACTCTTACATTGCAAACATAACTTTCTCTTACTATTGCTCTCTTGCTCTCTTTGCGTGTTTTCTTTGCAGAAGCCATACTCGCAAATCTTTTTGCTCTCAATCTAAATCGTATGGCATCTTCGTTGATTAGCAACAGCCATCACATTGATTTCGACGCGGTTTTCGGGATGGAGGATAATGATTTGGTTCAAATGTTTGAATCGCTCATAGCGACCGGATTGAAAAATTTTCTGGGATGTCCCGCCGTGTTCAACGAAGCCGCACTAACAGAGTTCTTCGCAAATAGTTCAGTTAGAGAATATGGGTTGGTGGTCAATACTGTGAATGGGGCTACAGTGGAGATTTCTGAGGAAGTTTTTGCCGCAACGTTTGAACTACCAGTAGAAGGGCTGACAGATTTATCAGAAGTGCCCAAGAATCTGGTGTTCGATGCACGCAGTCTCTTCTCCGTATCCAAAGAACAAGTAAGCATTTCTTGTCTGAAGAAGGCAATGAAAATTCAATATCGTCTGTTGCATGATATTTTGGCCAAAACAATCTATGTCAAATCTGGGTCATTTGATTCTGTGACCCGTGATAGATTCATGCTGATGACAGCTATCACGTTTGACGTGAAAATAAACTGGAGCAGTCTTTTATTTGGTGTTCTAAGGGAGATGGTAACCCCTGGTTCGCGGTAGGCGAAGGGTTAAGCAATTCAGATTTGTGTACTGTTGAGGAATGTGCCCGAATTGGAGCTGGGTGAATCAAAAACATTTCCCATTCACAGAGTGTTGAATGAGAGAACTGTGCACCGATATGTTGTCATTAATGACAAACTTGGAGGAGAAGAGGTTGTGGATGCACCAAAGGTCAAGCGTACCCCTACGAATAAGAAGGGTGTAACAAAGAAGCGACCAGCGGCTGGTGATGCTGAGGTGGCCCCAATTGTCAAGAAGAAGAGGACCACCAAGGGAAACCCAGTTGCCGCTAAAAGATTACCGGTTGAAGAACCAGTTGGTGTTAGCACTATGTCTAAACAACCAGTCGCAGAGGTTGCGACTGGTGAACGAGAAACAGTTGGGGGATTAAGAATTGCATCAATTACTGAGGCTACGACTGGGGATGCAGACGCAGCTATTGAACAAGTCCTTGCTCAACTGGACTTAGTCATTCAGGATTCAGATGTTGAAAGAAGTGATAGGATTGAAACTTGGTTTGATAGGGCTTTCGAAGAAGAATTTGAGACTGCGGATCAAGAGAACCAAGATTCCGAGGATGAAATAGATTTTTATGTAGACTATCAAGAGTTGCCAGTGTTTGATGAGACAACTGAGGCTACGACTGGGGATGCAGACGCAGCTATTGAACAAGTCCTTGCTCAACTGGACTTAGTCATTCAGGATTCAGATGTTGAAAGAAGTGATAGGATTGAAACTTGGTTTGATAGGGCTTTCGAAGAAGAATTTGAGACTGCGGATCAAGAGAACCAAGATTCCGAGGATGAAATAGATTTTTATGTAGACTATCAAGAGTTGCCAGTGTTTGATGAGACAAGGACAGTACCAGAAGTTGGTGGTAGCAAAAGTTTTGGTGTTGATAAGGCTGGTGAGAAAGCTATTGGCAGCACGCACAGTACTGAGGAGCACATGTCCATTTATGATCTATTGATGCAAATCTCTGAGGACATGATGTTGCCGTCTGTTACTGCCGCCGAGATTACTAAGATATGGATTGGTGAATCTATAAACATTCATGAGGTTCAAGAACACGATCTGTATTATGCCAGTCTTCCCCGCATTTCAATACATGATAAAGGGAAAGAAATAATGGAAGAAGATGAGCCTGTAAGAGGGAATCCAGCAAGGGAAACCATGGAGTTGATCTGTGGAGATGTGGGTTTTCTCGTTCAGTTGCGAGATCGGGTTATGAAAGACGTCGTAGAATTCTTTCATTATTTTTCTTTAAATAAGTTAACTGATCTTCATAGTTTGAAGGCTTTGAAAGCGAAGGAGAGTTTGATGTTGAATTGGGCAGAAACCGATTCACTGGAAATGGCTGTTAGGAGGAGAGTATATATTCTTGCCAAATATAGGGAGATGCTGCTTAGGAAGTTCTTGGAATCTCATCGAAAATACCTTGTTCCTGGGCAGCCGTGGACAGCAACAGACTCTAAAATTATTGATCTTCTGTCTGTTGCCCATTCGAAATCACTTGAGGATCTGATCGCACAGCAGAAAGAGCAGGGCCTACCTGTAGAGCAACAATGCACTCCTACGTTTCTTGATACATCTGTAGGTAGTGGTGCTGTCCTAGTGCAATTTTCTCTATGTCCAAGTCCACTTGCTAGGTGAGGCCATTGGTTTTGATTGATGGGGTGTGGACACCCATTCAGGGCAATGATTTCTTGCGGAGCAGTTGTAAGTTGTCATTGTTTGTAAATAGGAAGAAACTTCCAAAGTCTGTGGTTGAAGAAGAGTTTGTCCCTCACTGCTATCTGATTGAACCAGTACAATATTGGGGAGCTGCCCCTTCTTTAATGAAAACTTGGGGTTGGGCTAGAGTATGTACAGAGATTATCCGCTACAGTATGTTTGGTTGTTTACGGCCGGTTTGCCGAGAGATAGTTGTGTATAATTTAGGTGTTGAGAGAATTCCAGACTACCTTCTTAGTGATTTTCAGAGGGGTGTATGTACAGATACATTTGTTGGATTTTTCAGTGGTTCTAGTGTACAGACAGACTCAGAGTTTGAGCTAAGCTCTTCAGATGGTGATACAGTTTATCGTTCTCCCTCACCAATTTTGCAAGAGATTGATTCTTTTGAAGTAAATTTATAGTTTGACTTAGGACCAGTTGTTTCTACTAATGCACTGGAGGAGCAATTGTATTATGTTGAGAGTCCAGAGTCTCCTCCACCTATTCCTCAGCGACAAGAGTCTTCTAGTTCGTCCAGTGATTCTCAAATGAATTTTGATTCCAATGATATTCCCCTGGATGACACTACGGAGGCTCAAACTTCACTCCCAGCTGCTACTGTTGATTTTTTGGATGATCTAAAAAGTTCTCTATCACAGTATGTGGATACTGCTCATAGCGATATTTTATCTCGACTTCGCACCGTTGAGCAAGGTCTTCACAACACTCTGGGATTTCAAAATGACTACTTCCGCAATCTGATCCAGGGTGCTTGACAAGAAGGCAAAAATAACGATGATCTTCAAATACTTCGGCTCAACGAATTGAAGAAAAATGTTATGGCCCAAGGTGTCACTGCTGATACCGCTTCACTGGAAATCAGGAAGGCGATCAACGCAGTCGATGCTAAAATTCTTTTATTGGACGGGCGGGTTGCTGCTATACGAAGTGAACAATTAGAATTCCAAGAAAAAATATCAGCAGATCTTCTAAGCCTCTCCACCCAGATTGGCGATCTCGTCGACTACATTCGTGGCGGTGATGCCAAAAAGGGGGAAGGAAGCAGCATCCGCCGCCCTCTACCTACTCCTGTTCATCAAAGTGAAGGAATTGGTGATGCTGTGAGAATAACGGAGCCTACACAGGCAGATATTGACAATGCAAACAGAGCAATTCCGGAGAGAATGAGGAATGAGGATTCTTTGCGTGCTGAAAGAGAAAGAGACAGGTCAAGGAGAGAAAGAAGGCTGAGTAGGAGTGGAGCATATAAGAGGAGAAGAGGTTATTAGTCAAGATAGAACTTGTACAAATCTTTTGTACTTGTACTTAATCTTCAATTAATGGAATTCTTGCGTTCTAGCAGTCAATTGTGCAATTTATTTTTGCTTATTTATGTTGGAAAAGCGGTGGCGGATCCGGATCCCGTCTCCCGGCGGCGCAGCGGAAGATTAAAATTACCGCCGGGAAACATTCAATACAATAAAACAGCGCTATAAACTACGAACCATTCATAGGACGCTTAGTAGATTACCTTGCTGGCGACTTGCGCCTGGCTCCAACCGGAATTACAAGAAGACCGGCTCTTCACGGTAGGCGGCTGTAGATTCGTCAATCAGGTCCACGATCGGAAGGGAGACTCCTTCATCAGCCTGCACTAGAAGGCCTGACGAGATCAACGCGGACGGATTCTTCTTGAAAAATTGATCGGAGCAAGTCCGATCAATCAACGGCGGGCGGCGGCCGACGGCAGCGGCGGCGGCGTGGGAGGAGAGGGAGAGGGGGCGGCCGTGCTTTAGGGTTAGGGTTAAGGAGTTGTGTAATCTGAATCACTTGTTAAGTTGTCACCAATTAAGCCTTAAGTCTAATTAAATAGACTAGCAATGGACTTGGACCGGCCCAACGGGCCCGGGTCCAAATGACGATATCCATCGCTGCGATTTCATCGTAACTCCGATCGCCGATCAGATCAGACCGAGCGACTCAGTTTCCAAAACTGAATGTTATGATATGAAAAACAAATTTTCAGATCATCTAACCCTAAATTGCAAATTAGTCCTCCAACTTTTGGAAATTGCAATTTGACCCCTATTGACTTTTGGGAAGTCACACTCCCTAAAATCCTCCTCCTATGCTCAACACATTGAGCTCAGTATCCATGCGGGAATCTCGAATCCAGTACTTGTGTGACCCTCAATGGTTCAGGGATACAGCTTGCCGTGGGCCCACAACCATTGTGGCTCCGGAATCACAATTCCGGACTTGCCCATCGGATCATGGTAAGAGCGTCTAGCAACATCGCCCCATGATCCCCTAGGTATCACTGATAGTGCCTGCAAGAACCAGTTGGTCGTGGTTAGCCTACAGTACGGTCCCTTCAATCCATATATCCCGATCAGATCAACGACCATTGGTAAATCGAGAGTCGTTATAGATCCGATAGCTATGCACACATCTTGGAGATCGAATAGTGACATCGCGAGTGTAACTAGGTAAACCCATTTACCAAAAACACTTCTAGTACTCTGGCCAGAGATTTATACACTATCGTCTCCTCAGATAACATAGGATATCCACGCATGTCTGCGAGCGGTGAATCCTCGACAATGATGCATCGACTCCTACATGCATCGGGGCCTCACCCAATCCCGATGCACACATCTTGGAGATCGAATAGTGACATCGCGAGTGTAACTAGGTAAACCCATTTACCAAAAACACTTCTAGTACTCTGGCCAGAGATTTATACACTATCGTCTCCTCAGATAACATAGGATATCCACGCATGTCTGCGAGCGGTGAATCCTCGACAATGATGCATCGACTCCTACATGCATCGGGGCCTCACCCAATCCCG
>KV009946.1:54458-120417 GCA_001598015.1 Dorcoceras hygrometricum
CCGTGTCTATCTTTTAGGTCTATTGCACTCAGCAGCGAAATGACCTGGACAATCACAATTATAACATATTAAATCAGAAGAGAAGTTATCAGATTTATTAAAACTATTATAAGGAGAGGAAGGGTGAAAGGATTTTCTCATGAATTTCCCAAACTTCTTTGCGAAGAGGGACATAACATCGTCGCTGAGCTGGTCAGCAGACTTGCTAGTGCTAGGAGAGCACGGTTCAGCAGTTGTAGCAGCAAGAGCTTTTGTCGGCTGGGAGGTTGATGGACCAGCTTCTGATCTTGTTTCCAGTTCGAACTCATATGCTTTGAGGTTGGCAAACAGATCATGAAGCTCCAGCTTGTTTAGATCCTTGGACTCTCGCATTGCCATAGTCTTTACATCCCATTCCTTTGGCAGTGCCCTCATCACTTTCAGCGCCAGTTCACGGTTATTTTATTCTTTTCCAAGACTATTCAGCTCGATCACCACAGCACTGAAACGCTCGTCAAAATCCGCCATTGTCTCTCCATCTTTCATTTTGATCGCCTCATACTTCTGCTGGGCCACAGTAAGTTTGTTCTCTTTCGTTTCATCACTTCCTTCGCATTTTGGGTTAACTTATCCCATATGTCTTTAGCAGTCGTGCAATTCTTGATCTTGCTGAACATGTTCTTGTCTTTGTCCAGCGTCTTGAATAAGATGTCCTTGGCCATGTTATCGAGGTTTGCCTTTTTCTTATCTTCATTCGTGTACTCCTGTCTGGCTTTCGGAAGAAACTGAGGCTCGCCACTTGTTACGGCAACAGCAAGATTAGGCTTCATGATTTTCAAAGGTCCTTCTGTGATGACATACCACATGTCATCATCCATGGCTGCTAAATGCGCTTGCATCCTAATCTTCCAGTCATCGTACTCTTCCCTCGAAAACAAAGGAATTTTGTTGTGTGAGATAGACATGTTCATATATAAAGAAGCACGAAACAATGACTGTTCAATAACTGAGATTTTCAGCTCTGATACCACTTGATGGTCCCAAAAATAGGATTACTAAGTAAATAGGAGTTCAGAAGGGGGGGGGGGTTGAATGAACTCCTTCGACTTTTGTATTTTCGAAAACTATTTCAAAATGTTTTGCAAGCTTCCTGCTTAACTTAAGTCCGAGTTACCATACTTAAGAATATCTCAGTTATATTCAAACTTCTCGGCCAATAATATTTGTGCGGAAAAAGGCCGATAGATTTGTGAACAGTTAATATAAGCGATAAACAATATGTAACTGCATAAAGTAAAAGTGTAGGGTCAGAGATTTGTTTCTGGAAGTTCGGACTTCAATGTCCTACGTCTCCCCTTCTTCCGTCTCGGAAGGATTCCACTAGAAGACTTTGATGGTTACAGGCAATCTCCAAACACCCACCCACACAAGCAGCACCTGTATGGACTCCTAGCAACACACTACTGCAACAGACGTCTCTGCTGCAATACAATCACCTACGCAGATACACTGCGAAAACCAAATGACTTGGCTATTCGAATTGCTACACACAGCAACTCTTTACAGACTCAACTATGGATATACAATGAATACACGTATATGAGACTGTAAAAATCTTCTGGTTTCAACAATGAAACTCGATTACAACAATGTAACCAGAAGATTGACTCGAAGATATTTCAATGAAGATCAACTGTTAGGTTCTTCGAGTCTTTGAGCTTTTTATAGATTTCAACAGAGTGTAGCTCGAGAGAAAGTTTGACAGCGTGACCGCAATAGATTAATGGCGAAAGATGTTTTCTTCAACATTGCTGCTAATATATATATGCTTCGATTGCAACGGTCACAAAATTCTCCAAGGAAAACAAATCCCGTTGAATTGCTGCCAGAATTGTGCACCGTAAATCCTGCTCCACTACAAGGTAAATTGCTCATTGACAGAGCCAATTTGTCTTCTTTACATTTTGTGTAAGCAATGAAGAACGGTCTCTGTATATCAAACTATTTCCCAAAATAGTACACACGCTGTCTCCTTAACTCCAGGAAATAGTACGATCTTGAAGATATTTTCCTTGTTGAGTGAACGATCGTATTTGAATCTCTTATATGTTTGCGCCTGAAATTCCTTCTGTTTACCAGTTTTTACTTCGTCGTCTCAAATCCTGCGACTGGAAAAACACATGAGAAAATTTACCTGATGATATGCATTTTGTGTTTTTCCACCGACTGTTCCTTTGTAAAACTCAACGACTGATTTCTGGTAACATCGCTTTGCTATTCTCAAATATCACCTGTTGGTAAATTCCATTGTAGCTGTCTGCTGGTTATAACCAACGCACAAACCATCTGCTGAAATATATAAACTGTTGAAGAACCAACTGTCTGCTGATATACTTTGAAGAAAGCATCTGCTGAAATATCAGCGACTGATCATACGCAAACTCCATCGACTGAGATTCTAGCGGTACCTCAAAATGCTGTCGTTCCAACTTATCTAAACGCTGTCGTTTTGCATTCTCCAACGAAATATACTAAGCAACTGCTGATTCTCTTCAAGAATTCTTTTCAATTGCTGATAAATAACTGTGCATCCCAACGATGTCGTTCCAACTTACTTGAACGCTGTCGTTTAGTACTCGTTAGCAAAATACGTTAAAACTCAAATATGTACCTGTGATCGAAACAAGAACAACTGCTGATTGCTCGCAAGGAATGTATCTGCTGACTGTCTTCGAGAAAGTATCTGCTGAATATCTTCGAGAACAAACTAACCACTGATTGCATACCATCTACTGATTTCCAACAAATACTCCAACTGCTGTCGTTTTTATCCCAAAAGACCAACTGCTAAAATCCAACGGATATACTACCTGCTGAAGTGCCACTGGTCGATTGATAAATGTTCTCCTGTTAGATGCGACAGCTGATTATCCAAAAGCAACTTGTCTTATTTTTGTTATCACCAAAACTAATAAATTTTATCCTAACAATTTCCCCCTTTTTGGTGATGACAAAACTTCAGCAGCCGAGACAAAAAGATATGCAAAAATAAATTGCACACGATCTGTTGGAATGCAAACATTTCATACAACAACAAAATTGTACATTAGATTTGTACAAAGATTTCCTACCCTAAGATATTCTTCTTTTCAACGATCTCGCTTCCCTTCTCCTTCGTTCTCTATCTCGTTCTGCTGTTGCCTGTCTTTCAAGAGATTCAGCGTTTCTATCAGCATCCAAAACATTCTCTACGATTCGTCTCTGAGCAATTTCAACCCTTTGTGCAAAGTCCGGTATTCTTACAGCACTACCACCGCCTGTACCACTATCTCTAATTTGAACATGCGAAGGCTGTTGGGGTCCTCGGCTGCTACTTTCCCCCTTTTTGTCAGCACCACCCCGATTAATGTAATTTACAAGCTCTCTCAATTGGGCATGAAGAATATTCTGATTTTCCTGTGCCTGACTTTGAAATTCCAGAAGCTGGTGAGAAAGAGCCTCCTTGGTTTCCTCAACATTCTTTTGAACGTCATTCAAGCGCGAGGCCATAATGTCCACTTTGGCATTTACTTCCTGCACCTCCTTTCGAACATCCGCCAGTCCGACAAAGATAGAAGCATTTTGAGCTAAAATATTCAAAACGTTTCTCAATAACAACTTAAAATCAGAAGACATAAATAAATAAACATCTCCTATAGCTACTGCAGCAACTCTTGCTCCATTGCCCAGCCTCAAGTGGGTCTCACCCTCTCTAAGACGTCGGCTTCTTGTCATCACCTGCAAATCATTGCAGATATGAGATCCACATACGGTATCAAGTACCCAAGAAGTCGAATTAAGAGACATATTTATTTCAATATAGAACATACCTTTCGTAGTTCGCAACTGCTCGAGGTACTCCTTGCAGTTCCCCTCCAATGCCCAGGCTTGTGGCAGTGGTGGCAAACATCCTCGCTCTTGTTTGGCTTGGAAGCCTTTTCCTTTGGCTTCTTGGTGGGCTTTTCCTCCTTCGCAGGGGCAGAACGCTTCTTGCCCTTACGTTTGGGCCCCTTCTTCGCAGAAGAACTCATAAGGAGGACATGTTTGTCCTTCTTTATGGTTCCTTCAAATACTACAAGCATGTTAACCACCTCTTCAAGGGTGGCTGCCAGCTTGTTCATGTTGAAGTTGACCACAAAGGGGTCAAAAGCAGCGGGTAGTGAGAGGAGAAGTACATCCACTGACAGCTCGTGTGGAAGTGCGATATCAAGGCCCGACAGCTTTTCAACGAGCCCAATCATACGAACCCCATGCTCGTGGACCGAAGTCCCATCGGGCATGTGGCTCGTCATAAGCTCCTTGACAGCCGTGAACCTCTCATGTCGAGAGTTCTCCCCATACAGTTCTTTGAGATGAAAAAGTATGTCAGCAGCATACTTTGTCTTCTCAAAGCGCCGTTGCATTTCATTGGACATCGACGCCATCACATAGCATCGAGCTTTAACCGCGTCGTCCCTCCATTTGAAGCGTAATCAGCTCCTCAGGGCTGATTTTGGCAGGGGTTTCCTCCGGAGGACTCTTCTTTATCGCATAAAGAAGTTTTTCCGAAGCCAACACAAGGTTGAGGTTGCGGAGCCAGTCTTGGTAGTTCAGACCGGTGAACTTGTTGCTATCCAGTATAGCAGCGAGTGGGTTTTTGAACGAAGACATTATATAAGCAGTTATACTGAAAAGAAAACAGACAATCATCACTAACTATATATAAAATAATCGCTAAGACATAAAACAAGGTCGTTAAGTTTTATGAATTACCCTCCCACTATTTTAACGATTTCACCACCCTCTAATGAAATCGAGAAAGCAGGTTTATTTAGTGGGTACATGGAGCACAATCAAGCGATCATGGTCCCGAATAATATCAGCCAACCACGACCCCCAAAAGGTAGTTTCCGATTGCAACCGGTGCAACCTCCATGTATTCACCTCACGTCCAGTAAGGGCCCAATAATATGACGCCGATTACTATCACGTGTCAAGATTGACCCATCAATGTTGAGTCGTGAAGGACGGTCCCCTTAACGTCCCCAATAATATGAGCCAAAGTTAAAGGGAGTTATGAGCCGGGCCATGTATACGGGTAGCATCAGTGTACACCCATTGTTGATGGAAGGTAGGGATAATTTAAACAAATTTAAATCCCCTTTGGTTTATCGAATAAACTTTTATCTTGATATTAGTTTTAAATCGTATTTAAAATGAGGGATTTTATTTTCGAAAAGTTTGGTCTCATGCAATATATTTTAAATGATATTTAAAACATGCGGATTCAACTAACTATATATCACATATATAAACATTGGGATGATCGATCGCGAGAGCTATGCGGTCCGTGGTCGCCAATCATGGACCTGGGTCCAATCCTAGGTGAAATGCAATATGCAATGCAATCCTATTACATTTGCTTCCGGTTTTACAGATCTTCGGTCTTCAATATCTTTGATCGTCATCGGGCCCACCATCTTCAAAAGTCCTCCCACTAAATCTAGTAATTTACAGTAAATTTCCATGACACATAAGGGATACATTTTAAGGGGTGGGAACGGGCCACAAACAGACCCACTTTTATAAAATGATAATCAACAATATGACAACCGAAATCACAAAACCTAAAGCATACACCTAACACATTGGGGCATGGCTCTCGATCATCCCAATCATGCAATCAATCTAATTAATATTCATAAATTTAAATAATCAAATTATTTATCGCAAAATCATATTTTAATCATAAAATCGCAATTTATAAAAAAATCGTATTTTGTCGTAAAATCAAATTTCAATCAACAAAATCATATATAATTATAAAATCATATTTTACAATCAAAATCGTATTTTGCAATTTTAATTGCATCATATTGGGCCAAAAACAATTTTGGGCCCAAAATCTCAAAAATTTCAAAATTGACCAAATTCGGTCCGACATCGAATATCGGCCCGAAAATTTCATGGGCTGCCCGGGACAGGCCCGAACAAGACCTAGAAGAAATCAGTCGTCGCAACGCTGCCGGAGACGTCGCCGCACGGCGGCGGCCTCCGCCATCAAATCGCGTGCGGCACAAGGCCGCTCGGCGCAGCCGCGCAATGCGATGCGCGACCAGCGCATCTCCGCGCGCAGCTTCCTCACATCGTGCCCAAAGATGTGCGCAACCAATTGCACATGGAACGGTCGGAAATCTCAGGCCATCGTGCGGCCAGCGCGCGACAAGAAGCTGGCCATCACGTGGCCAGCGCGCGATCACCCGCGCGCCAATGCGCGGGGTGGAGCACCGCCATGCGCGGCGGCGCCGTGGCCATCTACATCAAAAATTTTTGTTTCAATCTGAAAATCGAGATTAGATACAATTATGGAAACAATTGTATTGAAGCATCCGAGCCATAGCTCTGATACCACTGTTGGAAAAGCGGTGGCGGATCCGGATCCCGTCTCCCGGCGGCGCAGCGGAAGATTAAAATTAGCGACGGGAAACGTTCAATACAATAAAACAGCACTATAAACTACGAACCATTCATAGGGCCTTAGTAGATTACCTTGCTGGCGACTTGCACCTGGCTCCAACCGGAATTACAAGAAGACCGGCTCTTCACGGTAGGCGGCTGTAGATTCGTCAATCAGGTCCACGACCAGAAGGGAGACTCCTTAGTCAGCCTGCACTAGAAGGCCTGACGAGATCAACACGGATGGATTCTCCTCGAAAAACTGATCGGAGCAAGTCCGATCAATCAACGGCGGGCGGCGGCCGACGACGGGAAGCGGCGGCAGCGGCGGCGGCGTTGGAGGAGAGGGAGAGGGGGCGGCCGTGCTTTAGGGTTAGGGTTAAGGAGTTGTGTAATCTGAATCACTGTTAAGTTGTCACCAATTAAGCCTTAAGTCTAATTAAATAGACTAGCAATGGACTTGGACCGGCCCAACGGGCCCGGGTCCAAATGACGATATCCATCGCTGCGACTTCATCGTAACTCCGATCGCCGATCAGATCGGACCGATCGACTCAGTTTCCAAAACTGAATGTTATGATATGAAAAAGGGTTAAGGAGTTGTGTAATCTGAATCACTGTTAAGTTGTCACCAATTAAGCCTTAAGTCTAATTAAATAGACTAGCAATGGACTTGGACCGGCCCAACGGGCCCGGGTCCAAATGACGATATCCATCGCTGCGACTTCATCGTAACTCCGATCGCCGATCAGATCGGACCGATCGACTCAGTTTCCAAAACTGAATGTTATGATATGAAAAACAATTTTTCAGATAATATAATCCGAAATTGCAATTTAGTCCTCCAACTTTTGGAAATTGCAATTTGACCCCTGTTGACTTTTGGGAAGTCGCACTCCCTAAAATCCTCCTCCTATGCTCAACACATTGAGCTCAGTATCCGTGCGGGAATCTCGAATCCAGTACTTGTGTGACCCTCAATGGTTCAGGGATACAGCTTGCCGTGGGCCCACAACCATTGTGGCTCCGGAATCACAATTCCGGACTTGCCCATCGGATCATGGTAAGAGCGTCTAGCAACATCGCCCCATGATCCCCTAGGTATCACTGATAGTGGCTGCAAGAACCAGTTGGTCATGGTTAGCGTACAGTACGGTCCCTTCAATCCATATATCCCGATCAGATCAACGACCATTGGTAAATCGAGAGTCGTTATAGATCCGATAGCTATGCACACATCTTGGAGATCGAATAGTGACATTGCGAGTGTAACCAGGTAAACCCATTTACCAAAAACACTTCTAGTACTCTGGCCAGAGATTTATACACTATCGTCTCCTCAGATAACATAGGATATCCACGCATGTCTGCGAGCGGTGAACCCTCGACAACGATGCATCGACTCCTACATGCATCGAGGCCTCAACCAATCCCGCCGCCTAACGACCCCAAGTGAGTCGGCAAACGGGTCAAAGTGAGGCACCTATCACGTAGAGTCTCAATGACGTTTCGAGTCGTGAGGACTAATCAGTACAACCAAGACCTCGGACTTATCCAATAGACAAATGGTAACCACTTGGAAAGTCCGAACGAGGGTAGTTCGATAGATCACCAGGTCACTATTTATCTGCATGCTCAGAACATCACAATGTTCCCTACCAATGAAACATGGTACTTCGCATCACAGATACTAGTCTCGAGCTCGGGCGGCCTTATCCTCGTTTTGACGGCCCAATCGACTAGGAACGTGTTCAGAATACACAGTGGCTATTAGATGTGTTTCATGATAGCCGTCATACCCACTATCACATCTAACATACACTATAGTGCATTCTAGGTCTTTACTTAACGCAATTGTTAATCATTATACAACACAATGAAAGTAAAGAATGCCATAAATAAATGCGAATATCATATAAAAAGATCGTTTCATACAAGAGTCTATGAACCCACACGCCACAAGTTGGATGGTTGGGCATCTACTCTAACAATTTATTTATCTCGGCTGCTAGGTTTTGTAATCACCAAAAAGGGGGAAATTTTTAGGATAAAATTTATTAGTTTTGGTGATAACAAAATGAGTCAAGAAATACAGACATTGATAACAGTAAGAAAGGATCCAGACAACAGGGTTGTTGGTGATATTCAGATGAAGGGAACAGTGCATCAGACGCAAGTATTTGAGTGTTAGTGTCTGCAAAACGACAGAGTTTGAATAAGTCAAAACGACAGCGTATTGGAATCAGTCAATCAGACGAGAGCTACAGTAATTTGTTGAACCAGTCGCAGGACAGGGCTTTGGAACCAGACACAAGCTACAGTGCTTTAGAAACAGTCGCAATCTACAGTGGATTACAGAACCAGACGCAAGATATAGTAATCCAGACGCAAGCTACAGTGCTTTAGAAACAGTCACAGGCTACAATGGATTACAGAACCAGACGCAAGATATAGTAATCCAGATGCAAGCTACAGTAAAGAGTTTGACTAGTCGTTGTGTAATCCAGACGCAATTACGTGGCTTTATCAGTTGATGGTTTGTAGAACCAGACGAGAGCTACAGTGTTATATTTAACCAGTCGAGGGTTTTTAGCAAAACGATGTCGTATGGATAAGTTAAAACGTCCGTGTTTTAACTAACCAGTCGTTGGATTTAATAAAGAACCAGTCGCTGGAAAAACGCACGTGGTATAAAGGAAACCAGTCGGTGCATACATTTAAACATTTTCCAGTCGCAACATTGCAAACGACGAAGGAAGTTGGAGCTAGTTAAGATAAAGAATTCCAGGCGCAAGTTCAAATTGATTCAAATACGATTGTGTACTCAAAATGGAAAAGATATGTAGAATCGTACAATTGCCTGGAATTGAGGAGACAACGTAGGTACTATCTTGGGTAAATAGTACGATGTACAGAGGCCGTTTTTTTTCAATATTTGAACAAAAATGGTATACGACAAATTGGCTCTGTCAATGGGCAATTTACCTTTTAGTGGAGTAGGTTTTACGGCATACAATTTTCACAGAGATTCAAACGGGATTTATTTTCCTTTGAAGCATTTATGACCGTTGGACGAAGCCTATAAATACCTGAAGCTGGATTGAAGTACTCATAGCATTGTATTCATTGTTAAATCATTTGAGTCTGTAACAAACGGGCTTCTCAAAAAGCCGTTTGAAAATATTGATAAGTGTTGTAAACCAGCAGCTGCGTCTGCGTGGATTATTATTGAGATACTAGGAGTTCATACAAGTGAGGCTTGTGTGATCGTGTGTGTGTAGAAGGCCTGTACAAATCAAATCTTCTAGTGATACCTTCCGAGGACGAAGAAGGGGAGACGTAGGATATTAATATTCGAACTTCCAGAAACAAATCCCTGAACTCTTATCTTTTATATTCTGCACTTTATTTATTGTTTATCTGTTCGCAAATCGATCGGCTTCTTTCCGCACTATTTTAGTTAGTCGAGAGATTTGCATTAAACTGAGATCCTTAAGTCTGGTAACTCTGACTTAAGTTAAGCAGTGCTTGTAAAACATTTTAAAAGAATTTCGAAAATCTAAAATCGAAAGGAGTTCATTCAACCCCCCACCCTTCTGAACTCCTATACCCATATTGATCCTATTTTTGGGACCATCAGACTCAATGCATGCGAACCAAGTTTGGACTCTTGTTAAGAGAAAACTCGGGCCTGATGGTAAGGTACTGACCTACAAGGCACGACTGGTCGCGAAAGGTTACACTCAAAGGCAAGGTGTTGACTATGATGAAACCTTTTCACCGGTCGCAATGTTCAAGTCAATTAGAATCCTACTAGCCATAGCCGCATGGTACGACTATGAGATATGGCAGATGGATATGAAACTGCGTTCCTTAATGGAAACATTAAGGAAGAGATCTATATGACGCAGCCTGAGGGTTTCACATCTGTAGGAAGTGAGCATAAAGTATGCAAACTTCAGAGATCGATCTACGGTCTCAAACAAGCATCGAGAAGTTGGAACCTGAGATTCCATGAAACAATTAAGGAATTTGGTTTCATCAAGAATGCCGAGGAGCCGTGTGTGTATAAGAAGGTAGTTAAGAATGCCGTGACATTACTTGTACTTTATGTTGATGACATTCTACTAATTGGGAATGATGTAGGAATGTTGCAGTCAACTAAAGTGTGATTGTCTAGTAGATTCTCGATGAAGGACATGGGTGAAGCATCCTATATTCTTGGAATACAGATCTATTGAGATAGATCGAAAAGGATGCTCGGACTCACCCAAGCTACCTACATCGAAACCATGCTTAAGCGGTTCTCTATGGAAGAGTCCAAGAGAGGACACCTACCTATGTGCCACGGGGTCACTCTATCTAAGTCTATGTGTCCAAAGATTGATGAAGAGATAGAGAGTATGACACGTGTGCCATATGCCTCGGAAATAGGTAGTATTATGTATGGCATGATCTCAACTAGACCGGATGTCGCATATGCTCTAAGTGTCACGAGCCGCTACCAGGCCAACCTCGACCAAATGAATTGGAAGGCCGTGAAAGATATTCTTAAGTACTTACGAAAGACTAAGAATATGTTCATGGTGTATGGGGGTGGTGAACTGAAATTGTAAGGCTACACTGATTCTAGCTCCAATGTGACGTGGATGATTCGAAGTCAACCTCTGGATTTGTATTCATGCTCAATGGTGGTAATGTCTCTTGGAAGAGTTCAAAGCAAGACATCGTCGTGGATTCAACCACTGAGGCTGAGTACATCGCAGCATCAGCTGCTGCGAAGGAGGCGGTTTGGATAAGGAATTTCTTCCAAGAGTTGGGCGTAATCCCTGAAGGAGTTGGTCAAGTCCTGGTGTACTGCGACAACACGGGTGCCGTTCCGCAAGCAAAGGAGCCTAGGTCTCACCAAAGATCCAAACATATACTGAGGAAATACCACATAATCCGGGATATTGTGGCTAGAGGTGACATAGCAGTCGAGAGAGTCGCCTCTACAGACAACATTGCTGATCCACTTACGAAGCCCTTGCCAGGACCGTTGTTTAAAAAACATAGCGAAATAATGGGACTGCGTCTGATGATTAGTTGGCTTTAGGGAAAGTGGGAGATTGTTAGAGTAGATGCCCAACTAGCCAAATTGTGGTGTGTGGGTTTTATTGACTCTTTGTATAACGATCTTTATTTATGAAATTCGCATTTCATTTATGGCATTCTTTATTTTCAGTATGTTATAATGTTAACAATTGTGTTGGATAAAGACCTAGAATTCACCACAGTGTATGTTAGATGTGATAGTGAATATGATGGCTATCATGAAACACATCTAATAGTCACTTTGTATTCTGAACTCGTTCCTAGTCGATTGGGCCGTCAAAAGGAGGATAAGGCCGCCCGAGCTCGAGACTAGTATCTGCGATGCAAAGTACCCCGTTTCATTGGTAGGAAACATTGTGATGTTCTGAGCATGCAGATGATATTGACCTGGTGATCTATCGAACTACCCTCGTTCGGACTTTTCAAGTGGTTACCATTTGTCGAGTGGATAAGTCCGAGGTCTTGGTTGCACTGATTAGTCCTCACTACTCGAAACGTCATTAAGACTCTACATGATAGGTGCCTCACTTTGACCCGTTTACCGACTCATTTGGGGTCATTAGGTGGCGGGATTTGGTGAGGTCCCGATGCATGTAGGAGTCGATGCTTTGTTGTCGAGGATTCACCGCTCGCTTTTATGCGTGGATATCCTATGCTATTTGAGGAGGTAATAGTGTGATAAATCTCTGGCCAGAGTACTAGATATGTTTTAGGTAAATGGGTTTACCTAGTAACACACGCGATGTCACTATTTGATCTCCAAGATGTATGCATAGTTATTGGATCTCTAGCGACTCTCGATTTACCAATGGTCGTTGATCTGATCGGGATATATGTGTTGAAAGGACCGTACTGTACGCTAACCATGACCGACTAGTTCTTGCAGGCACTATCAGTGATACCTAGGGGATCATGGGGCAATGTTGTTAGGCGCTTTACCATGATCCTATGGGTAAGTCTGAAATTATGATTTCGGAGTCACAATGGTTGTGAGCCCACGGCTAGCTGTATCCCTGAACCATTGAGGTCACACAAGTACTGGTTTCATGATTCCCGCATGGAAACTAAGTTCAATGTGTTGAGCATAGGAGGAGGGATTTAGGGAGGTTGACTTCCTAAAAGTCGACAGGGGTCAAATTGCAATTTCCCTAAAGTTTGGGCTAGTTTGACTATCCTTGAAACTTGGAGGGCCAAACTGCAATTTTGGACTAGGTGGTCTGAAAAATTGTTTTCACATCATAATACTTAGTTTTGGAAACTGTATAGATCGGTCCGATCTAGATCTTCGATCGAAGTTATGATGAAGCCACGGTGATAGGAATGAACCGAATGATCATATGGACCTGGGCCCGCCCCAGGTCCATTGGGCCGGTCCAAGCCCATCACATGTTTACTTAAACTTGTCCTAGGGTTGATGTAACACACAACTAAGCATCCAAAACCCTAAGAGTAGCCGCCCCTACTTCCACTCCTCTTCGGCCGCCGCCTTGTGCCGCCGCCCGCCGTCGCCCGATTCCTTCGTGGTTGGACTTGTTCCGATCACGTCGACGAGGAGATTCCGTTCGGTGACAAATTCGTCAGCTCTTCTAGTGCAGACTGATGAAGGAGCCGTGTTCCCTGTCGTGGACCGGATTAGGAGATCTATCGCCGCCAACCTTGAAGTGCCAGTTTCCCTGTGAAACTGGTCGGAGCCAGGCGCCTAGAAGCCAGCAAGGTATCTTCTTTAAAACATCCTATGTATGTTTTAATGCTTTGATTGTTATGTATTGAACGTTTTCGGGGCAAATTTTGAAACTTCCGCTGCGCCCCAGGGAACGGGATCCGGATCCGCCGCTGCGCCAACACGTGGTTGGCCGGAGAAGGGAGCGTAATGATAGTCGAAGCATATTGATTTTCGCTCTTTCTAACCGATTTACTCTTTGATTCAGGTAACGGTGACTTTTAAGTGTTAGTCTTCGTTATTAGCTTCACTTAAGACCAGTTTTGGTTAGATGTAGTGTTTAGTTGAGCTGTTCGCTCTTGGTTCTGTTTTCCGATGAGTATTTTTCCTGAGCTGATTTTGTTTAGGTTTAAGAAGACTGAAGTTGTTTGTGATCTTTTCTGCCATGATTTCTCCACCAAAGCTTGTCAGGTTTTGATTTATTAGCCTGAGCTGGTTGTCTTTAGCTCGCGTGTGCTGCCATCAGTTTCTCGATATGTTAGTAGCCAATAGAGCTTCTGTCGAGATTTCTTCACCTTGTTGATCAGAAAGCTGTTGTGAGGTATTTGTTGGTAGGAGCAGCGAGGTACGGATTTGGAACATGTATTTATAGATTTCGTAGAGTTTGAAATATGTGTTATGTGATTTGTATGTTGTGTGCTGATATGTGTTGTTTCTGTTATTGAGGTAAGTACATTTTGTCGCATATGTATTCATGTTGAGCCTTGATCTGTTGTTGATAGATATTCATGATTTCTTCATAGACTTATTGTGGATTTTGTGGTACTCTCGTAGAGTGGTGTTGAGCAGCACACTCACGATGGAGTGCATTGAGGACGCACTAGGTAGAGCCCTCCCCCTCAATGCTGTGGCTTGGTAGAGCGTTGGTGATTGACTTGTCGTTGGGAATTCTCGGGTAGCTCCTCAATCCCCGACGATGTGGCCACCTTCGCTGTCGTTGGGAACGCCCGAGTACTGAACTCTCCCGACATTGCCACCTTGTTGTTGAGCCTATCTTTTGAACTCCTTATTGTTATCCATTGATCGTTTGCCACCCTGTCATGCATTGCACAACATATTGCATATTTCATTCGTATGCTTTAGCTTTTTTATAATGTTCTCCACACTGGGGTTTGAACCTGATAGGATCGGAGGATGGGGTGACGTGCTCTCACCCAGCTTGAGCACCGAATCCTTAAACAAAAAGCCAGATTACGTGCATTTTAAAATTTCGTTTGAAACTATCACGCAATAGCAAGAAACCGGATCGCACCAGCTGGTTCCAGCACAGCGCTAAACCATCACGGAGAAAAATAGTGCGATCTGATTAGTTAAAACTTGAGCTGCAATAGCTCATTGTTCTTGTAAAGTTTGTGCACCGAGAAATAGATTGGGTATGAAATACATTCATCGGAAACAAACCATCTAAAAATCGAAAGCTAAATAAACAGGTTTTAAACATATGCAATGCACTATGCAGAATAAGTGCATGAATGTGTAAGGCGAGAAATGACAAACATATTTTTTTATGTAAGTTCGGAGCTGAATCTCCTACATCTCACCTTCTTTCACACAGAAAGGATCCACTAGAAGATTTTATTACAACATATTCTACTGCAACCTGATCTGACAACCCTCAAGCTGCAAGAAATCCTGCCACCAACGTACACCAGCTCGCAGGCTGTGTGTCTAACTAACCAATACTTCTTTAACATTTCAGTGAAAAAGACTACAAGACTTATTTAGCGTCTCTATCCAAAGAATACAAGGAAAGAGTTTGATTTGATTCACTAATTTTGTGTCTCGCTCAACTCTCGTATGTATGAGTGAATCGTGTGTGAGATTTACAGTGTACGCTCAATCTCTCGAATATAAAATCTCACACACTGGGAAGTGATTCTCTCTAAGTTGATTTCTCTCTATCTTCCCATGTCTTGTACTGTCGACTTGATTATTCTTTGAAGCTTTCGGTCAGTGCACTAGCTCACACCTGGGCACTGAACCAGCTTGCACACCAGCTTCCACGGAGTGTGCAAACTTGCGACTAGCACTGATTTGTGTTGTGCATTTCTCTTTTTTGCGTTCTGCACTTGCACACACACTTTTTTTTCACTCTCTCACTTCTTCTTCTTCTTCTTCTATATAAATCCTCTTGTGCAAATTTATCCGTTTGACACAAAGTTGTAGCCGTTGAAAAGTTTTCTGACAAGGTTGTACTTTGTGTCCTTTGTCATTTAATGCTTCTGCAGGCTTTATAACTTTTTCGCATATGAGCACTGTACCGAGAATACAACAAAACAAATCGATTTGAACACTGATAAGCAATCTTCGTATAGTCTTGTGTTCAAATCTCTTTGCTTGTCGTTTTTTCCAATTCTACCCTTGACCTCAGATAACATCTGCTCTGCTCGCTAAGCTGGTTTGACCTTAACTAGCTTGTCTCTGTTCTGTTTTCTTCGAGCTGGTCGCTTCTTCATCTGTACTGCTCTTGTTCAACTGAACCTATGGAGACTTATCAAATGCACCCTTCTTTCAGATTCTTCCTCATCTCCATCTATGGGGGTCACCTCGAGCTCGTCAAACTTCTCACATAATTTTGCCTCCGCATTTATTCTTCTTCATCATATTCCACATAATCCACCATAAATCCATCTCTCTCAAGCATCCAGCTTAGCCAAGATCCCTGATCTGGTTTTCTTCAATCCGAGCTGGTTTGTCCTTTCACCAGCTTGGCTCTATTCTGGTCTTCTCTGAGTGTACTTGCTTGTTCTCTTGTTCCATTCAGACACCTCTTCCAAACCACCAGCAAGTACATCAATCTTCTTCTGGTTGATTGAGCCAGTTCTTTGAGGGTACTTTATACCTTATCCTCGAAGAACTGCAATCTTGCACCAGTGATTATATCTCTTCTTATTGGGATCTTCTAATCCGTTCTGATTCAGCTTTCACTGGATTGAACTTCCTATGCTGAACTGACTCTGTGATCTGATCTGTACTTAATCACTGTGCTTGTACTCAGATCTGAACTTGATTACTGTGCTAGTAAATTGCACTTGATCCCGAACCTTCTCCTTCACCAAGCTGGTGAACCAGCTTGATGTTCTCTCCTATCTGTATTTCTTCTACTGTACCAGCTCGGACGTCCCCTTACTGTTACAGCGTGGATCTTTTCAACTAGACCAGCTTATGAGTCCCCTCACTGTTGTAGTTTGGATATCTCCTTGTCTGCTCCATACTAGCAACTGCACATCGCATGTAAACTGTTAGTAGAATAATAGCAGATTTTTTGTGTGAATTAAAATTAAGACTGATCTATAAACACAGATCCAACAATATCCTCCTTTTTGATTTACACAAAATATGAATAACATGTGCATGTATGTTTGGATCGAACATTTCTCCCCCTTTTTGTGGGATCAAAAAGGGTTTCGAAATCTTGTCTCCCCTTGATATTTAAACCAAATTTCCCCCTTAACAGAGCATGGGGTAATTTTATGTTTGAAAGGAGAGTATTTTGCAAGGGACGACAGTTTGTGAAAACAAGTGCATGGAATGTGATTTTGAAAACAGATTCCATGCTACTGGAAAATGCTCATCTATACGGACTGGAAGATAAATGATATTTGAATTCACAGAATCTCTTCCGCTTCTTTCAAACTCTGTCATTTGCGCTATTATTTCAGCCTGCAAGCCATGTGTCTAACTTCACTTCTTTTACGCCTCAGTGAGAAAGGCTACATAGTCTTGTTAACGTCTCTGTCCAAAGACTACAACATAGTTTTGTTTTGATTCACTCATTTTTCTGTTTTCGCTCAAATCTCAAGTATTTATGAGTGAATCTTGTGTGAGATTATAGTGTACGCTCAATCTCTCAAAGATAAAATCTCACACACTGGGAAGTGATCCTGTCCGAGCTGGTTTCACAATGTCTTCCCAGAGCTTGTGTTGTCGGCTTGATATGTCTTTGAAAATTTCCATCAGTGCATTAGCTCACACCTAAGCACTTAACCAGCTTGCACACCAGCTGTCACATAGTGTGCAAACTTGCGACTAGCACTGCATGTGTTGTGCACATCTCTGTTTTTCTTTCTATATTTGCACAACACTCTCTCGTCTTGCGCTCATCTCTTTTTCTGTGTTCGCGCATTCTCTGCTTGTGCTCTGCTCTTGAGATATATATAGCCCCTTATGCATATTTGTCTGTTGAACATAAAGTTGTAGCCGTTGAAAAAGTCTTCTGACACTGTTGTACTTTGCGTCCTTTGTATTTTAATGCGTTGCAGGATTTTCTCACTTTAAGCACGTGAGCACTATACTTAAGAATACAACACAGCAAATAGATTTGAATACTGAAAAGCAATCATCATATAGTCTTGTATTCAAATTGTTTTGCTCGTAGATTTGATAGCATCTGCTGATGTGCTATCTGAACTGGTTTGACCTTAACCATCTTGTCTATGGTTTGCTTCTAGCTGTCTTGTTCATTACACTAAGCTGGTCAAAACTCTCTTCTTCTCTTCTCATTTGCTCTTGTTCACCAGCTGCTCTTGTTCTGTTCTTTCCTGCTCTTGAACATTTGTTAGGCTCTGAGCTTGTTTCCCAGCTGGTTTCCTTCCCAAATGGTTACTTCTTTCACCACATGAATCTTTGAAACGAACCTAACTCTAAAATTTTTTTTAAAGTAAAGTGCGGAATGAACATTCTTTAAAAACATTCTTTAGAGTATAATACCAATCATTAAAACCTTTCCTCACAGTAACCGTAAAGGCATAAAAATAAATAAATATCTCAAAAAGATTAAATCCTTCATTCTGGTTAAAATCAAAGTAAAATGCTTTATCTGAAAATGTCTAATAAAATAAAGCATCTGAAGTGGTCACGAGGTAGCAGCTGCACTGGATGATCAGATGTCCTCACCCCCAGTCGGTATGCAATCAACAGTAGGGTCACCTGCACCATTCAATGTTGGCGTAGCGGCGGATTCGGATCCCGCACCCGAAGCGCAGCGGAATGTTGGCGACAATGGCGGATCCGGATCCCGTTTCCCGGGGGCGCAGCGGAAGTTTAAAAATTGCCTCGGAAATCGTTAAATACATATAAATCAAATCATAAAACATACATAGGATGTTTTATAGAGTGTCACCTTGCTGGCGTCTAGGCGCCTGGCTCCAACCTAATTCACAGGGAATCTGGCTCTTCAAGGTAGGCGGCGGTAAAAACTCCTTAATCAGGTCCACGACCGAAAACAGAATTCCTTCGTCAGTCTGTAGTAGAAGATCTAATGAATTAACCACGGACGGAATCTCCTCGTCACGCTGATCGGAACAAGTCCAATCACGTGATCACCGGCGGCGGGCGATGGTGTGGCGGCGGACGGCGGACGGCGCAAGAGGTGGCCGGCGACCGTGAGGTTTATGGAGAGGAGAGGGGCGGCTCACAAGAGTTGGAGGCTAGGGTTTTGGTGTGATGTTGTTGTGTTGTGTAAGTTATGTTGTGATCTAGCCCTAGACCAAGTCTAGTATTTAAATCATACATGGGCTTGAACCGGCCCAATGGACTTGGGTCAAGCCCATGTCCATATGAACATTCGGTTCATTTAATTCGTCGTGGTTTCATCATAATCCCGATCGACGATCAGATCGGACCGATTCGACTCAGTTTCCAAAACTGAGTATTATGATGTGAAAACAATTTTGCAGACCACCTAGTCCAAAATTACAGTTTAGCCCCTCAACTTTGGGAAATCGCAATTTGACCCCTGTTGACTTTTAGGTAGTCGCACTCCCTAAAATCCTCCTCCTATGCTCAACACATTGAGCTTAGTTTCCGTGCGGTAATCATGAATCCAGTACTTGTGTGACCCTTAATGGTTTAGGGATACAGCTAGCCGTGGGCCCACAACCATTGTGACTCCGAAATCGCAATTTCGGACCGACCCATCGGATCATGGTAAAGCACCTAGAAACATCGCCCCATGATCCCCTAGGTATCACTGATAGTGCCTGCAAGAACCAGTTGGTCATGGTTAGCATACAGTACGGTCCTTTCAACATATATATCCCGATCAGATCAACGACCATTGGTAAATCGAGAGTCGCTAGAGATCCGATAACTATACATACATCTTGGAGATCAAATAGTGACATCGCGAGTGTTACTAGGTAAACCCATTTACCTAAAACACATCCAGTACTCTGGCAGAGATTTATCACACTATTATCTCCTCAGATTGCATAGGATATCCACGCATGAAAGCGAGCGGTGAATCCTCGACAACGAAGCATCGACTCCTACATACATCGGGACCTCACCCAATCCCGCCACCTAATGATCCCAAATGAGTCGGTAAACGGGTAAAAGTGAGGCGCCTATCATGTAGAGTCTCAATGATGTTTCGAGTAGTGAGGACTAATCAGTACAACCAAGACCTCGGACTTATCCACTCGACAAATGGTAACCACTTGGAAAGTCCAAACGAGGGTAGTTCGATAGATCACCAGGTCACTATCCATCTGCATGCTCAGAACATCACAATGTTCCCTACCAATGAAACATGGCACTTCGCATCGCAGATGCTAGTCTCAAGCTCGGGCGGCCTTATCCTCATTTTAACGGCCCAATCGACTAGGAACGAGTTCAGAATACACAGTGACTATTAGATGTGTTTCATGATAGCCATCATATTCACTATCACATCTAACATACACTATGGTGTATTCTAGGTCTTTATCCAACACAATTGTTAACATTATAGCATAATGAAAATAAAGAATGCCATAAGAGAAATGCTTATTTCATAAATAAAGATCGTTATATACAAGAGTCAATAAAACCCACACGCCACAAGTTGGCTAGTTGGGCATCTACTCTAACAATCTCCCACTTGCCCTATAGCCAACTACTCATAAGACGCAGTCCCATTGTTTCGCTATGTTTTTCAAACAACGGTCCTGGCAAGGGCTTCGTAAGAGGATCAGCAATGTTGTCTGCAGAGGCGACTCTCTCAACTGCTATGTCACCTCTAGCCACAATATCCCTGATTATGTGGTATTTTCTCAGTATATGTTTGGATCTTTGGTGATACCTAGGCTCCTTTGCTTGCGCAACAGCACCCGTGTTGTCGCAGTACACCGGGACTGGACCAACTCCATCAGGGATGACGCCCAACTCTTGGACGAAATTCCTTATCCAAACCGCCTTCTTAGCAGCAGCTGATGCTGCGATGTACTCAGCCTCAGTGGTTGAATCCGCGATGGTGTCTTGCTTGGACTCTTCTAAGAGACCGCACCACCGTTGAGCATGAATACAAATCCAAAGGTAGACTTCAAATCATCCACGTCACATTGGAAGCTAGAATCAGTGTAGCCTTCCAATTTCAGTTCACCACCCCCATAGACCATGAACATATTCTTAGTCTTTCGTAAGTACTTAAGAATATCTTTCACGGCCTTCCAATGCATTTGGCCGGGGTTGGCCTGGTAGCGGCTCGTGACACTCAGAGCATATGCGACATCCGGTCTAGTTGAGATCATGCCATACATAATACTACCTATTGCCGAGGCATATGGCACACGTGTCATACTCTCTATCTCCTCATCAGTCTTTGGACACATAGACTTAGATAGAGTGACCCCGTGGCACATAGGTAGGTGCCCTCTCTTGGACTCTTCCATAGAGAACCGCTTAAGTATGGTTTCGATGTAGGTAGCTTGGGTGAGTCCGAGCATCCTTTTCGATATATCCCGATAGATCTGTATTCCAAGAATATAGGATGCTTCACCCATGTTCTTCATCGAGAATCTACTAGACAACCACAATTTAGTTGACTGCAGCATTCCTACATCATTCCCAATGAGTAGAATGTCATCAACATAAAGTACAAGGAATGTCACAGCGCTTTTAACTACCTTCTTATACACACATGGCTCCTCGGGATTCTTGATGAAACCAAATTCCTTAATTTTTTCATCGAATCTCAGGTTCCAACTTATCGATGCTTGTTTGAGACCGTAAATCGATCTCTGAAGTTTGCATACCTTATGCTCACTTCCTATAGATGTGAAACCCTCAGGCTGCGTCATATAGATCTCTAATGTTTCCATTAAGGAACGCAGTTTTCACATACATTTGCCATATCTCATAGTCGTACCATGCGGCTATGGCTAGTAGGATTCTTATTGACTTGAAGTAGCGCTGACCACTTTTCCAAAGTAGTATCAGTTGTGGAACGGAAACTCTGTAACCTTTCGCGACCAGTCGTGCCTTGTAGGTCAGTACCTTACCATCAGGCCCGAGTTTCTCTTGTATATCCATTTGCACCCAATAGGAACAATTCCTTCGGGAGGATTAACAAGAGTCCAAACTTGGTTCGCATGCATTGAGTCAATCTCAAACTGCATTGCTTCAAGCCACAAATTAGAATCAGCATCGCAAATTGCCTCCTTGAAAGTTCTTTGATCACATCCAATAGTTTGATCACTTTGATCATCTTCAAGGAGGAAACCATATCTATCAGGAGCCCTAGGAACCCTTTCAGATCTCCTAGGTGCGACCATTTCTGGTACTGGCTCTTGAGGTGCGGGAGATTCACTTGGTACCTCAGATGGTTCTCGAACTTCTTCGAGTTCTACTATTTTGCCTTTTCTATCGAGTAGAAACTCCCTTTCCATAAAGGTGGCATTTCTAGAAACAAACACTTTTGTTTGGGATAGTAGAAGTAGTATCCAATGGAATTCTTTGGATATCCAATGAATTAACATAAGATGGCTAGTATCCAGCTTATCTCCCACTGTCTGCTTCACGTAAGCAGGACATCCCCAAATCCTCATGTATGAGAATTTGGGTGGTTTGCCCATCCATATCTCATACGGAGTCTTATCCACCGCCTTGGTGTGGACATTGTTCAACAACATTACCGCCGTTTCGAGCGCATAACCCCAAAACGAGGTAGGAAGCTCAGTGAAGCGCATCATAGATCGAACCATGTCCATCAAGGTTCGATTACGATGCTCCGCTACACCATTGAGCTGTGGTGTGGCCGGAGGGGTCCACTGTGAGAGAATCCCATTCTACTTAAGATAGTCTTGAAATTCAGCACTTAAGTATTCACCACCTCGATCGGATCGAAGTGCTTTAATACTTTCCCTAACTGATTTTCTACTTCAGCCTTGAATTCTTTGAACTTTTCAAAGGATTCAGACTTGTGCTTCATCAAGTACAAGTACCCATACCTAGAGTAATCATCGGTAAAGGTGATGAATTATGTGTGACCGTACTTAGTACCAATGCTAAGTGGGCCACACACATCAATATGGATCAAATCCAATGGGACTTGAGCACACTCAGGCTTGCCCTTGAAGGGTTGTTTAGTCATCTTTCCCTTGAGACAAGACTCACAAGTCGGTAGGGAGTTAATGTCTGACAAATCAAACATGTCACTCCTAACTAACTTGTTCATCCTACTTAGGGAAATATGACCTAGCCTAGCGTGCCAAAGTTGTGCTGGGTTCAAGCTATCGTATTTCCTTTTAATTGTTGTTGTATGTGTTTCCACATCATGAGTTGGAACTTCTTTTAATTTTAAGGTGTATAAATCGTTTTTGCGTTCCCCAATATCAATCAAACATTCATTCTTGTATATATTGCAAATCGAATTAGCAAAAAGACAAGAATATCCATCACTATCAAGCATAGAAACAGAAATAATGTTCTTTATTAATTTGGGAACAAACAAAACGTTTCTCAATAACAACTTAAAATTTGAAGACAGAAATAAATAAACATCTTCTATAGCTACTGCAGCAACCCTTGCTCCATTGCCCAGCCTCAAGTGGGTCTCATCCTCTCTAAGACGTCGGCTTCTTGTCATCACCTGCAAATCATTGCAGATGTGAGATCCACATCTGGTATCAAGTACCCAAGCCTATAGCTACTGCAGCAACCCTTGCTCCATTGCCCAGCCTCAAGTGGGTCTCATCCTCTCTAAGACGTCGGCTTCTTGTCATCACCTGCAAATCATTGCAGATGTGAGATCCACATCTGGTATCAAGTACCCAAGAAGTCAAATTAAGAGACATATTTATTTCGATATTGAACATACCTTTCGCAGTTCGCAACTGCTCAAGGTACTCCTTGCAGTTCCTCCTCCAGTGCCCAGGCTTGTGGCAGTGGTGACAAACATCCTCAGATTTGTTTGGCTTGGAAGCCTTTGCCTTGGGCTTCTTGGTGGGTTTTTCCTCCTTCGCAGGGGCAGAACGCTTCTTACCCTTGCGTTTGGGCCCCTTCTTCGCAGAGGAAGAAGAGCCCATAAGGAGGACGGGCTTGTCCTTCTTTATGGTCCCCTCAAACACTACAAGCATGTTCACCACCTCTTCAAGGGTGGCTTCCAGCTTGTTCATGTTGAAGTTGACCACAAAGGGATCGAATGCAGCGGGTAGTGAGAGGAGAAGCAAATCCACAGACAGCTCATGGAAGTGTGATATCAAGGCCCACCAACTTTTCAATGAGCCCAATCATACGAACCCCATGCTCGCGGACCGAAGTCCCATCACGCACGCGGCTCGTCATAAGCTCCTTGACAGTGGTGAACCTCTCATGTCGAGAGTTCTCCCCATACAGTTCCTTAAGATGAAGGTGTATGTCAGTAGCATACACCGTCTTCTCAAAGCTCCGTTGCATTTCGTTAGAGATCGATGCCATCACATAGCATCGAGTCTTAAGCTCGTCATCTCACCATTGGTTAAGCTTAGTTAGCTCCTCAGGGCTGATATCGGCAGGGGCTTCCTTCGGAGGGATCTTCTCTAACGTGTAGAGAAGTTTCTCCGAAGCCAATACAATATTGAGGTTTCGAAGCCAGTCTGATGGTCCCGGAAATAGGATCACTAAGCAAATAGGAGTTCAGAAGGGGGGGGTTGAATGAACTCCTTCGATTTTTCTATTTCAAAGTTCTTTTAAAAAGTTTGGATCTCAGTTATAAGCAAACTTCTCAGCCAACAAAATATGTGCGGAAATAGGCCGATTGTGTGAGGATTCAGATTTAGATTATTGGTTAATTTCATTGTTTGGGATCAGCCACGTGAATTCGAAGATTAAGAGTTGCCTTGCGACTGGATAGCTTGCGACTGGATAGCTTGCGACTGGATAGCTTGCGACTGGACAGCTTGCGTCTGGTAGTTGCGTCTGGTAGTTGCGACTGTATTGTGTGTCTGGTTGTTGTGGGAATCATGAGTGCCCGTCGTAAGTTTTCTACTGTTCAAGACGACTGGATTTGTGAGCAGCAGTCGAGAGATTTGAGATGTATTTATATAGAGATGTTGATCGACACTTAGAATGATTGAGAGCCAGATATTTCTTATCTTCTTTCTCAAACCCTCGTCGAGCTACTGTTCACCGAGGCTTTCTTCCCTAGATTTCCGTCGTTCTCCGTCGAAGATTTGAGTGTTTTCGGTGGCGCTGGGTTCCTTGTGAACTTCTTTTTCGATTGCTACCCATTTGAAGCTGCGGAACGACCTGGGAGAAGATCGCGAAAGCTGCTGGTTTCTGGTCGTGAGCGCTGCCGTGCCCTGTTTGAATTTGTGAGGTAGAATTTGTGAATTCGAGGTACGATTGAGCAGCCCTTAGCAGTCTTGAGCGTGAACATGTCTATATTTCAATGTTGTGAAATCTGTGAAGTTGCTGCTATGTGTTACGTGGAACAGTCATATGAATTGCTTGAGATATATATTCTGTTTTCACGTATTATGCCTTGTATGCATTGAGCATGGATATTGAATAGCATTCATGCATACATATTGAGCCTGAATTGACAGATTTGATTTGATAACCTGATTGGGTGCCACGTTGCGACTGGCCGACTGTTGAGTCGTGCCCGAAAAGTCCAACGCTATCGTCGGAGTGGTGACTACCGGATTCGAGTGTCTACCACCGAGCTGTGATGGGCTGACGGGCCCCGATGATCACGGACCGATGATTTCCACCGGCTGATTGGCTGTGTGTGGTATAGAGGCTTGATTTGAGTTGCCAGTTGATAGACTGGTCTAGCTATCCGATTTCTTGATAGCCCTCATGCATGATTGGTTTGTGAACAAATGAACAATGCGCAACACAAAATAAATGCGTAAATAAGAGATTGAGTCGAGAGTTTGTTTCTGGAAGTTCGGATATAAATATCCTACGTTTCCCCTTCTTCCTCCTCGGAAGGTATCACTAGAAGACTTTGATACAAGTAGGTAGTCTACAAGCACCCGATCCCAAAGCCAACAACTTTGAGAACTCCTAGCACCTCACAACGCTTCACGCAGACTTCGCTGCTGGTGATTACAAGATTTGAACGTTTTACGAACTTCTTAAAAGACAGTTCGTTTACAGACTCTATCAAATATATCGATGAGAACACGAATCAAGAGACTGTAAATATCTTCTGGTATCAACAAATGAATAACCAGAAGATTGACTCGAATGTTTATCTAATGAAGATCAAAACAAAATGTTCTTCGAGTCTTGAACTTTTTGAAATATCAATGAAGAGAAAGCTCTGTAAATATTTTGGCAGCGTTACAGCAAAGATGATAAGCGATTGATCTATTCTTCAAAGCCGCTGCTGATATTTATAGGCTTCGACTGCAACGGTAACATTAATTCTCCAAAGGAAATAAATCCCGTTTGAATTACTGCCAAAATAGTACACCGTAATCTCTGCTCCACTGCAAGGTCAAACGCTCATCCACAGAGCCAATTTGTCTTCTTTCCATTTATGTGCAAGCATAGAGAAACGGCCACTGTACACTGTACTATTCATCCAAAATAGTACCTAAATTGTTTCCTTCATTCCAGGCAACTGTACGATCCAACAAATCTTTTCCTTATAAGCAAACGATCGTATTTCAAATACTTAGAGCTTGCGCCTGAAATTACTTTGGAAATCAGCACTTACATCCATCATCGTTGTCAAAAGCTTCGACTGGAAAAACGCTTAGAAGAATTCATCTGCTGATATGCGTACGCGTTTTTCCATCTGCTGATTCCTTTAGCAATAAACGATGTCGTGTCAACTTAATCAAGTGACGCCGTTTTGCTAATATAGAAATACATCTGCTGAATAACAACAAGTAGAGAATCTGCTGGTTTGAAGTCACTGTAGCTGTCTGCTGATATGTCAAAAGAACGCTTCTGCTGAATCAAACAAAACGCTGTCGATCCAACTAAACCAAATGCTGTCGTATCGCAAACTCAAAAAATAGACTAAACCAACTGCTGAACTTCTTCAACAAAGTATCTGCTGACCATTCCATCTGCTGAAACGAAACAGTGCATTCCACGACGTCGTTCCAACTTATCAAAACGCTGTCGTTTAGCAGTCCTTAGCAAAAACACGCTGAAGCACAAATCGGTATCTGCTGATCGCGACAACAACATCTGCTGATCTACTCAAACGATTCTACTGCTAAAAACAAAACATCTGCTGAAAACTCACGAAAGCTCCAACTGCAGAATCACAACTTGAAAACCCCAACTGCTGAAATGCTACTGTAGATAGATAAACTTCTGCGACAACCGATTGTCCAAAATCATCTTAGCTTATTTTTGTTATCACCAAAACTTATAAATATTGTTCTAACACAGTCTTGGTAGTTCAGACCAATGAACTTGTTGCTATCCAGTATAGCAGCGAGTGGATTTTTGATCGAAGACATTTTATAAGCAGTTTATACTGAAAAGAAAAATAGACATGCATTACTAACTATATATGAAAAACGCTAAGACATAAAACAAGGTCATTTAGTATGAATTACCCTCCCACTATTTTAACGATTTCACCACCCTCTAATGAAATCGAGAAAGCAAGTTTCCTTAGTGGGTACACAGAGCCCAATCAAGCGATCATGGTCCCGAATAATATCAGCCAACCGTGACCCCCAAAAGGTAGAGTCCAATTGCAACCGATGCAACCTCCATGTGTTTACCTCACGTCCAGTAAGTGCCCAATAATATGACGCCGATTACTATCACGTGTCAAGATGACCCATCAATGTTGAGTCGTGAAGGACGGTCCCCTTAACGTCCCCAATAATATGAGCCAACGTTAAAGGGAGTTCCAACCGACTCACAACAAGTGTCAATGACGTGTACAGCTTTCCGACATACATAACCCCCTCAATAATATGAGCCGAGTCATGTATACGGGTAGCATCGACGTACACCCATTGTTGATGGAAGGTAGGAAAATTTAAACAGATTTAAATTCTCTTAGTTTATCGAATAAACTTTTAATCTTGATATCAGTTTTAAATCATATTTAAAACGAGGGATTTTATTTTTGAAAATTTTTGTCTCATGAATATTAAATCATAATTTAACATGCGGATTCAACTAACATATATATATCATAAATATGAACTTTGGGAAGATCGATCGCGAGAGCTATGCGGTCCGTGGTTGCCAATCACGAACCTAGGTCCAGTCCTAGGTGAAATGCAATATGCAATGCAATCCTATTACAATAGCATTCGGTTTTACAGATCTTCGGTCTTCAATATCTTTGATCGTCATCGCAAAATCTTCAAATGTCCTCCCACTAAATCTAATATTTACAATTAAATATCAATGACACATTGGGATACATTTTAAGGAGTGGGAACGGGCCATAAACCAGGCCCACTTTATAAATGATATATCAACAATATTTACAACCAAAATCGCAAAACCTAGAGCATACACCTAACACATTGGGCACGGCTCTCGATCATCCCAAACATGCAATCAATCTAATTAATTGACATAAATTAAATAATCAAATCCAAATTTGATAATTTCCAAAAAAATCATATTTTAATTATAAAATCATATTTTACAAATAAAATCATATTTTGTCAACAAAGAGTCGAAAAACAACGTCGCAACGCCGCCTCGAGTACGCCGGACGGCGGCGCTCGCCGCACGAGCAGCGTGCGGCAGCTACAGCGCCGGCGTGCGGCAGCTAGAGTGCCGCCGTGCGCACGCTACAGTACCGGCGTGCGGCAGCTACACTGCCGCCGCCTTTTTTTTTTTATTTTCGAAAATTTGAAACCTGACGCAATATGGCACAATAATGTATTGAAGGATCCGAGCCTTGGCTCTGATACCACTGTTGGCGACAATGGAGGATTCGGATCCCGTTTCCTGGTGGCGCAGCAGAAGTTTAAAAATTGCCCCGGAAATCTTTCAATACATATAAATCAAATCATAAAACATACGTAGGATGTTTTATAGAGTGTCACCTTACTGGTGTCTAGGCTCTTGGCTCCAACCAAATTCACAGGGAATGGCTCTTCAAGGTAGGCGGCGGTAGAAAATCCTTAATCAGATCCACGACCGGAAACAGAATTCCTTCGTCAGTCTGCACTAGAAGATCTAACGAATTCACTACGGACGGAATCTCCTCGTCACGCTGATCGGAACAAGTCCAATCACGTGATCACCGGCGGCGGGCGGCGGTGCGGTGGCGGACGGCGGTGGCGCAAGAGGTGGCCGACGGTCGTGAGGTTTATGGAGAGGAGAGGGGCGGCTCACAAGAGTTGGAGGCTAGGGTTTTGGTGTGATGTTGTTGTGTTGTGTAAGTTATGTTGTGATCTAGCCCTAGACCAAGTCTAGTATTTAAATCATACATGGGCTTGAACCGACCCAATGGACTTGGGTCAAGCCCATGTCATATGAACATTCGGTTCATTTAATTCGCCGTGGTTTCATCATAATCCCGATCGATGATCAGATCGGACCGATCGACTCAGTTTCCAAAACTGAGTATTATGATGTGAAACAATTTTTCAAACCACCTAGTCCAAAATTACAGTTTAGCCCCTCAACTTTGGGAAATCGCAATTTGACCCCTGTTGACTTTTAGGAAGTCGCATTCCCTAAAATCCTCCTCCTATGCTCAACACATTGAGCTCAGTTTCCATGCGGGAATCATGAATCCAGTACTTGTGTGACCCTCAATGGTTCAGGGATACAGCTAGCCGTGGGCCCACAACCA
Organism: Dorcoceras hygrometricum; assembly: GCA_001598015.1. Lineage (NCBI taxonomy): Eukaryota > Viridiplantae > Streptophyta > Magnoliopsida > Lamiales > Gesneriaceae > Dorcoceras > Dorcoceras hygrometricum. The sequence continues at coordinate 83,714 of KV009946.1, forward strand.
TTGTGACTCCGAAATCGCAATTTCGGACCGACCCATCGGATCACGGTAAAGCGCCTAGCAACATCACCCCATGATCCCGTAGGTATCAATGATAGTGCCTGCAAGAACCAGTTGGTCATGGTTAGCGTACAGTACGGTCCTTTCAACACATATATCTCGATCAGATCAACGACCATTGGTAAATCGAGAGTCGCTAGAGATCCGATAACTATGCATACATCTTGGAGATCAAATAGTGACATCACGAGTGTTACTAGGTAAACCCATTTACCTAAAACACATCCAGTACTCTGGCCAGATATTTATCACACTATTATCTCCTCAGATAGCATAGGATATCCACGCATGAAAGAGAGCGGTAAATCCTCGACAACAAAGCATCGACTCCTACATGCATCGGGACCTCACCCAATCCCGCCACCTAATGACCCCAAATGAGTCGGTAAACGGGTCAAAGTGAGGCACCTATCATGTAGAGTCTCAATGACGTTTCGAGTAGTGAGGACTAATTAGTACAACCAAGACCTCGTACTTATCCACTCGACAAATGGTAACCACTTGGAAAGTCCGAACGACGATAGATCACCAGGTCACTATCCATCTGCATGCTCAGAATGTCAGGCCTCGTGATCACAACAGATAAACACATGCGGAAGCTAACAAAAAGTGGGTAAAATTTTCGCTTTTAGGCCCGACGGTTTAAACATATAATTTAAAATACAACAATACTTAAAATAAGTTCCCAATTCATAAAACAACCAACAATAAAGCATACATAATTTCAAACATGTATCAGACTCCCCTACGAGTACAACAACAAAGCACAGGGCATCCCCCTGGCTAACTGATACACATATATATATAAGTATGCTATATGCAACTGGGACACGCTAGCCACCTCCTGGGGCACCACCAGCTGGGTTAAACCCACGACCAGCTGTAGAACCTGGGTTTCCTGAAAACAAAGCAACAAAGAAACAACCAAGCCCCGGAGGGACATGGGGTTAAACCCCAGTACGGAGAGCAAACATAAAACAGCAAGTAACAACAAGAATAAAATGCAGATGCTATGCATGATAAGGGAACAACAGTTCAGCGGGATCTGACAAAATAAAATAGTGGCCACAGGGTGTGTTCCCAGTGTGGTAGTTAGCCACTCGCCAGGACACAACCCTCTAGTACCAGATGCAATAAACAAGTCCCTTGCTGTTGCCCAACCTATGAACTGTGGTAGTTAGCCACTCGGCGCATAGGGGCTAATTCAACCCAGCAGGGAAATGAGAGTTCGGTATCGCCGCTCGCCCTCGCATCCTGGTAAGAAAACATAGCAACAAAGACGGCAACAATGGCTAAAAAGGGAGGCAAATGCGTGTATGCTCATGCTGGAAGATGTGAACATATCAACAATATGCACAATAATAACAAAACCAGTAGCATACTCCATATAACACACGACAAACCCAAAATATAGCCTCAACAGGCAACAACACAGGGCAGCCAACAGATAGCCATCTCGCAAATATCCAAGCCATCACCATGCTGGAATTTATAAGCTCAAATCCGTACCTTCTACTGAGCACAATAACCCTGCTAGAAATCCCGAAGACTCTGGTAAAAGCCTGCTAAACAATAAGCGTATAACTCAGGGATCTAACAGAAAATCACGGCTGGGAGCTACACTCAACCAACACTGTTTCCCACTACCACAACTGCGCAAGAAGCTTAAAACAAAGCTAGAAAACAAGATCTCTACGCGAGGAATGAAGTTCTACCTGCTACTACAAAATTCACGAACTGGCAGCAACTTCTCGTTCCTCAACTAGCCAATTTCAGCTTCTAAAACTGGTACGAAAAGGAAGAGCTTCACGAGAGGAGTCCAACGCTACCTCGCACAAGCAAAACACCCATCGGAGACGGCGAGAATCACCGGATAAAATCAACGGTGAACAGTGCTAGGGTTCGAAACAAAGAACGAAAGTGGAAAATATTCTAAGTGTGGGATTTTTGTATCTCAACTCAAAGACCAAGTCTTTAAATATATAAATCCCGCCTCTGCTGAAATCTTCAAAACAGCTCACCGACAAAAATCAGCAGATACAACGAAATCTCAAATCAGCAGGAACAACAATTCAGCAGACACATTTCTTCATAACGAACCTGCTGCTTCCAACAGCAACAATAGCGAACGCCTTTTAACACAATCCAAAACGGCGTCGCAGCGACTAACCCAAACGACGTCGCATAGCGCAAATCAGCAGAGCTACCATCAGCTGGTCTCTCAAACCATCTGCTGATTAGAGTCAACGAAAAGCAACGATCCTTGCTGCTGGTCGCATGCGAAATTCCAAAACGCAGCGTTCCAACTAAATGAAACGGCGTCGCAACAACTAATCCAAACGACGTCGCTTAGGATACGCGATTCCAAATACTAACTGTTGGTCATCCAGCAGCAACACACCAAAACCACGTAAAACGCTTCCTCCTGCTGAAACTCTTAGTACTAACTAAACGACGACGTATCCTCCTCGCGCTACAGGAAAGTTGACTCGCGTTGACCTCGACATCTGCTGATCAATCAGCAGGAACACACCCACGCGATCTACCAGCTGGTACCAAACGAAATCATCAAGACGACGTCGCACCAATTAATCTAAACGCAGTCGTTTTGCCCTCAACGCGATTATACTAACGCACCTGCTGATCACAACACACGCAACGACAGCGTTTCAGAAATCTCGCGCTAAAACGCGCTTCTGCTGATTTTCATCATCGACCAGCAGCTAACTATAAACATCAGCTGACACACCAACCAGCAGGTACCTCTAATATGCGAAAATTACAAAATCTCCAGAATTGTTCTAAGGAGTGAAATCGACCCGAAAAAGCAACTCAAACTTCAAAACAGAGATCAAATCCACATAATCTCTTAATACAAAAATCAGGTCTCACATCAATAAAACCCACACGCCACAAGTTGGCTAGTTGGGCATCTACTCTAACACGGAAGAATTTAAAATTTGGAGTTCGGGAACGGTCAATATACCTAAACAATAATCTAAACATTCATAGGATGTTTAGATGATACCTTGATGGCGTCAGGGCGCCTGGCTCCGACCAATTCCATGAGGGAATTGGCACTTCAACGGTTGAACGGCTGGACGGACGCCTAATCCGTTCCACGACCAGAATCTCAACTCCTTTGCCGGTTTGCAATAGAAAAGAGACGAAAATTTCATGGACAGAATCTCCTCATCGAGATGGTCGGAACAAATTCCGACGACGGTGGGAAGCAGCTGAGTCGGCGGCGGGCGGCGACGGCGAGGGAAGAAGGGAGAGGGGACGAGTTTGCTGAATAGCTTTTGGTGTTTTTTTTCCTCTCTTTTTAAAGTGTCTCCTCATTTTCATATTTATAGATTGAGGGATAGAGTTTGATTTGAACAAACAGTGAACATTCGATTCAACTCGAACAGTGAACATTCGGTTCAACTCGAACAGTGAACATTCGTTTCGACTCCCTAGATTGTGGTCTCATCATAATCCGATCGATGATCAGATATCACCGATGTGCTCAGTTACAAAACTGATCATTATGATGCAAAATCAAATTTTCGGACCACTAAATCTATATATGACATGTTTACTCTCATTAGCTAAATATGAAAGTCCTACTACCTTAGCTACTTTTAGAAAGCCATACTCCAAACCTTCCTCCTACTATACTCAACACTTTGAGTACCATATCCGTACGAGAATTGGAAAACCAGTACCCGTGTGACCCTCAATGGTTTAGGGATACAACTAGCCATGGGCTCACATCATTTGTGACTCCAAAAACACATTTTTGTACTTACCCATCGAATCATGGTAAAACGTCGAGCAACATTGCCCCATGATCCCCTAGGTATCACTGATAGTGCCTGTAAGAACAAGTAAATCATGGTTAGCATAGAGTACGGTAATTTCAACTCAAATATTCCGATCTGATCAACGAACATTGGTAAATCGAGAGTCACTAGAGATCCAATAACCATGCATACATCTTGGAGATCAAATAGTGACATCGCATGTGTTACTAGGTAATTCCATTTACCGAAAACATCTCTAGTACTATGGCCAGAGATTTGTCTCACTATTATCTCCTCAGATAGCATAGGATATCCACGAACAAGGGCAAGAGGTGAATCCTTGACAACGAAGCATCGACTCCTACATGCATCGGGACCTCACCCAACCCCGCAACCTGATGACCCCAACTGAGTCGGTAAATGGGTCAAAGTGAGGCACCTATCATGTAGAGTCTCAATGACGTTTCGAGTAATAAGGACTAATCTGTACAACCAAGACCTCGGACTTAATCCACTCGACAAATGGTAACCACTTGGAAAGTCTGAACGAGGGTAGTTCGATAGATCACCATGTCACTATCCATCTGCATGCTCAGAACATCACTATGTTCCCTACCAATGAAACGTGGTACTTCACATCACAGATGCTAGTCTCAACCTCGGGCGGTCCTTATCCTCTTTTGGATGGCCCAATCGACTAGGAACATGTTTAGAATACACAGTTACTATTATATGTGTTTCATGATACCCATCAAATCCACTATCACATCTAACATACACTATAGTGCATTCAAGGTCTTTATCCAAAAATTGTAATCATAATAATGAAGATAAAGAATGCCATAAAAGAATGCGAATTTCATAAATAAAGATCGTTTTACATAGAGTAAAAAAGAACCCACATGCCACAAGTTGTCTAGTTGGGCACCTACTCTAACAGAACCCAGATACGCAATCTGGTTAGAAATACGATGAACACAACTCTAAGATGGTTGTGCAAGCCAAGATCTCTACACTCTCTGTCTGTGTTATAAAATGATAGCTCAACACTACAGAGTATCTGTACAAGTGTTTACGTGACACAATTAATTGAATGACAATCTTTGAGTTTGTGTCACTAGATGTGAGCTGGTTTGACAGATGAACTCCGTTCTCGTTCACTGTTTGATTCAACAGTTCGTTCATCGTGTTGGCATTAGGTGTGTTCAACTGATCTGCTCTTCCAATTTACACCCTTTGGATACAACGGTAATAAATTTTACCAGTAGACACGTCGAATGTATCCAAATTAAAATATTTGCGGCGTCTTAAATGTTGTATTATGTATGTACATTTTCATTAAATACATTTCCCTTTTTAGCACACTCTGCGCTGTCTTTTGTTTAAACCAAATCTTTGTAAATCAGGAATTAGCTCAAATTCGTTCCAACGACTACAAATAAATACAGAGAGGTCAAACGCATCACAGTACAAAACCTCCAAACATTCTGAAATTCATTTTGCTAAGTTATCCTTACTTAGCTGGTTTCCCTATCTGGTTTCTGTACGTTGAGCAACGTTCAACCTTTGTTTTTATTAATTCTAGTTTATTGTAAACTTCCTAATTTTTGTTGAAAATACAAAATTATTTCAGGAGTTTATTCCTATGAACTTCAGTTTGATTCCTTTTATTTTTTGATGTTATATCATTTAGGAGAATAGAACTGACGGTCGATTTATTTCCCATTTTCATTTGATTTTAGAAGTTAGATTTTTTTACATTTTTACACAAATTGGTGCTTGAACGCCTGGCACGCCCAGCAATTTGCAAAATAATATACCCTGAACTGATCTGCTCTTGTCTTTGTTCTATACTGATCCAGATAACAAGCTTTGTACACTTTCCTCTGTAACTAGATAATGTATGTAGAACAATCTTACTTCGAGCTGGTTTATTCAAACCGGTTTTCCAGCTGGTCTGTTATACCATTTTACGCTTCGCGCTGTTCTCGCAACTGTTCCAAAACCCATTGTTTTATCTGATCTACTTAACTAATGTAATTTCAATTTGTTTCTACTCTTCCGAGCTTGAATTCCTGAACTGGTTTGTTCTTAACCAGCTAAGCATCTCTGGACTGGTTTGACCTTAACCAGCTTAACTGAATTACCTTAGCTGGCTTGTCCTCAATAGCGTAACTAAATACTTTGAGCTGGTTTGTCCTTAACTAGCTTAGCTCTTTTCTGATCTGGTTTCCATATCCAACGCTGTAAGCTTCATCCAGATCTTTTTCCTTGAGCTTATTAATCTCTTTATTTGTCTTCACCAAAACTTATGAAATTAACTCCAACAATTTTCCCCTTTTTGGTGATGACAAAACTTAGTGAGAAATAGAGATTGTATTAATTGCTAAACAAATTATGCAAATAGTTAGCTGTACACCAGGAAACATGAAAACTCAAAGAATTAAGCACGCCTTAGGTCACAACAACCTTCTCTTTTTAATGCTCGGCCCCTTTGCTCGGTCCTTCCCCCTTTTTGGAATCACCCATTTCTTTTAGATGATTAACCATCTCTGCTAGCTGCATCTTGAAGAAATCTAAGTTACTAGAAATCTGAATCTGATGCTCGGTGAATTGACGAACCAGGCTGGTTTCCAACGCTGTCTGGGAAGAGGTAACTTTGGCTACCAACGTGTCCATCTTTTCATAAAAGGCGCGCTTGTAGAGGCCGAAGTCGAGCTTCATGAATGTCTGAGCGTCCATTATCCTGTCAACCTTTGAATCCAAGGATACAGCCCTTGAATCCATGGAAGCGATCTTAGACTCTAGGGACAAGATGACCTTTTGCACCTCTTTGAGCTTAATATCAGCATCAAGATCTGCTTGGGGTCTAGAAAACCGATTTGGTGCGGACCAGCTTGGGTAAAGCCTTATTCTTTATTTGCACTGTTAGTTTCTTTGTCTTGTGCAGTATATACAACCATATGCAAACCAGAGGGACTGGGACCCTGGCGGTCCTCAATATTTCTATCTGAAGCGGAAAACTATATAGAAGAATTTGAATCACTTGGACTGAAATGGGTTGGACTCTTTTGAGGCTGGTCCTCTTCCTCCGGAGCAGGTTGCTCCAGGGCATGTTGTCCATCCGTAGAGCCGGTTTCTCCTTCTCTTGAGCCTGATTCTATTGAGAACTCACAGCTTCTGTCTCATCAACATTTTCAACCATCCGAACAATCTCCTCAACCCGCCCTTCCTACTAAGCTGGTTGCTCCTCTGCAGTTTGCTCCTATTCTGCTTGAGTAAAACTCAATGCAAGAATCTTCAAATTTTCCGGCTGAGCTGGAATGGCTCCTGTTATCAACAATTGAGGTGCCTCTGCCCAGGTAATCTGAGGAAGATCCACATTTGCAGCATCTCCTGTGACTGAGGCTTCAGGAACCAAAAAAGGTAGACCAGCTAGATGTCTCAGAGCCCTGTGCTACTTTACGATTTCCTTAAGTTCACGGTTTAGAAACCAGATGCACATGTAATCGTAATTAACATATGGCTCAGTTGGATTAAAGTTATTGAGATGATCATCTACTCTCTTCTATATATCCATCTCATACAGTTTGTACATCACAAGCATCCTCCTCTCGAACAGTTCAGATACCAGCTCGGTTTCAGCCCAAAACAAAAATTGATCTTCTATTTTGGCCAGACTTTCAATGGGCATCATTGACGTGACAGTATTTAGCCTCACCGCAGTGCGGAAGTGTATCCACTTGTCATATTCACACATCTTGTTGGATACATCTTCCCACGCTGATTTGAGCACCGAAATACAGTGCTCCTCCACTAGGTTCAGCATGGAAAAAGCATCCATGATCTCTTTGCCCTTTGCAGCTGGGTCTATTTTGGGCAGAAAGTACGTCGCCCAGTTGATCTCCCTGATCTCCACGGGAGCAAAGATACCCTTACCAGCAAAAGTTATGGGCTGATGAGCTGGTTTTGCAGGGTAGACCTGACCACAATAGCCTATTCATTCGTAACAACCTCTATCTCCATTTTGTCAGTAGCATGCTCGTCCTGATCAGCAGCGGTGGAAACATTATCATCCCGTTCCTCCATTTCTGGAGTTGTCTCCACATTGGCTTCTGGACCACCAGCGGTAGAACCATCGTCAGCCCCATCTGGAATGTCAGGAATAGGACCAGGATTGAATCCTACCTGGTCACCAGCTGTTCTCTATGCCGGATTGGTCCTTTGTGTCCTCTGTTTCTTCATATGTTCACTAGAGGAAGAGACACCATAGAATCCGAATCCGATGAATCCACAAATTTTTTGCGCTTAGAACTACCTCTCTTCATTTTGCCTAATTTAGCCAACGGGCGTGAATCCGCGTCTGAGCTGGTCCCATACGTGGACGTCGCTGGAGCAGCTTGGCTCCTAGCCTCCACTGGCTTGTTCACAACCACTTTCTGCTTCTTCATCGTTGAAACAACCTTTTCCTTCTTTATCTTCTTCTTCTCAACAGCCGTATTCTCCGACTTCGTTGTCTCACCAGCCTCCTTCTATTTTTTCACTGGTAACCACGTCAAAGTAACCAGCTTTGGCACATAGTTCCTTTGCGACAATATCATGCAACATTCTGCACTCCATCTTCATTCCTTCTTCATATTCGGTTCCCTGAACGGCACTAGTACCAGAAAACTTCCTTCTCATTTCCACCACTGTCGGAGTCGGAATATCAAAAAAACCAACCATACCCTCGATTGGCAGTCCAAACGCTTCAGCAAACACATCTTTGGTCACCACCATTTTCCGATTGGCCACGAAACTCACAATCGTGCCAGCTGTTACCTTAGCGTTCGCAAAGAACTCAATCATCGCTCTTTCATACACTGAACCGGATGCCTCCAGTAATTCCTTAAGCCCTATTTCCTCCAAGGACTTAAACATCCTCACCAGTCCAGTGTGCTCCATGGCGAGCACGGATGCAAAATCAACCTGCATAGTATTGCCGAAGAAGGAAGCAACCATTTCGATGATTAAAGGGTTAGGAAGTACATGAATTGCGAAAGATTACAAGAAAATGCGATTAAACTGCTTGTTAGATTGCTAAAATGCACGAAGAATTTGAAAGCGTACCGAAAAAGTAAAAGAAACTTTTTATGTACGAATGAAGAGAGAGAAGGGTTTAAGTTGGACACGTGTCATCATCACATTAAAAGTCATTTGAAAGTCCAGAAATATGACCGTCCGATTTAAAATGAATTTTAAAAGGCAAACCAATCTCAACCGTTCAATTTACTATATACCAACGCGAGAAAAATTAACTAAAACATCGTGATAATATCAAACTGTGTATGTCTCTAAGCTAGACTAGATCAGCACGGAGCTGACCAAATTGGTGACAAACAGCGGAATTTTGTATTATCTGTTTGAATTATTTTGTTCCCCCTGAACATATGCATGTAGAACACAGTCATGACATATCCAAGAGACCTAAAATGTTTCTAAAATAAGAAAACTTAGCGTCCTGTAGAGGCTTGATGAAGATATCAACTACTTGCTGATCAGTTGGCACATTCTCCACCCCAACGTCTTTCTTCAACATAGGTCTCTAATGAAGTGACCGCGTATATCAATATGCTTGGTCCTGGAATGCAGTACGGGGTCTGAGTGATCGTTAATGCACTTGTATTGTCGTAGAAAATGGGTGCTTCCTGTGCATACGCCATAGTCCCTTAGCTGCTGTTGTATCCATAAATTTGAGCACTACTCCGCCTCAGCTGTGGACGTTGCAATTGACGTCTGCTTCTTGCTAAACCAATATATTATTCTGTCACCCAAGAACTGGAAAATTCCACTAGTGCTACACAGATCAATCTTTCAACCTGCGTAATCTGCATCACTATAACCAATCAAATTAAAACTTGAGTCTTTGTGTCAGGCCCGGTGCACAATACAGAGATTAACCAGGCAAATAATAATTGCGGAAGCATTTAAAAGTGGCTAAAATTTTTCGCTTTGACCTGACTTAGAAAACATAATTTAAAAATACATGGATACTCAAAATATTGCTTTTACAACAACCAACAAACCAAACACGAGCAAATAAACATACATGCATCAAGTCTCCCAATCGACAAAACTATTAAACCAGCAATAGAACGTTACATCCCTACGGGACATTCCCCTGGGACGACTCTATTACATAATCATATACTGTATATAACTGGGACACTCTAACCACCTCCTGGGGCACCACTAGCTGAGCCATCTCCACGACCAGCTGAGAAACCATGGTAACCTAAACAACAAAAAATAACCAAACAACCAGCCCCAGAGGGACAGGTGTCAAACCCCAGTACTGAGAGCAATACAAACAGCAGATAGATAGTAACAGATATAAATGAACGTGCTATGCATGAAACAGCAGGATACAAGGCAACAGGGTATAACCTAATCAGGAAGCCAAAGGAGCTCAAGGACCAGCTCAACAGCTGTCAACAGATCGAAAAAAGGATAATAGTGGCCATAATGTGCGTGAGAGCATGGTAGCTATCCACTCGTCTCAACACACTGTACCAGAGCATAAACAGATCACTCACCTTGTTGTTGCCAAAGCGAGAGCGTGGTAGCTATCCACTCATCTCATAGCGGCTAACAACTGAACCAGCAGGGAGATGAGGAGCACGGTATTGCCGCTCATCCTCAACAACAGCTCCTGATACATACGGGTTAGCGCAACAACAACAAAGGCTAACAGATGTGAGCTCAATCGTGGAAAATGCGTGTATGCCGATGCAACAACTTACAATAATCAGCACAGAGACTAGCAGTAAGCAATAACAATACAACATCACACAATACACGCAATACCAGCAAGCATACACATATATCCATGCCAAATCCCAAAGCTATAAACAAGATCAAATCCGTACCTTTATTTCTGAGCTACAATTACCACAATAAAAGTCCCGAGTAACTCAAATCTGTCACCTTCTTGGCCAAACAACAACAACCAGCTCAGGGACGTTACGCACAGAATCACGAACTGGGAGCCACCAGCTCGACCTAGCTCTATCCTACATTTCTAGCACAACAATTAGCTCTAAACGAATCCAAAGGTAAGATCTAGTACTTACTCAAAGAACTACCTGAGCAGAAGAACCAAATCTGTCAATAAACGAACAACGACGCATTGTAGCTCTTTCTTATTCCAGTAGCTCAAAGCTCTCCAAAATAGGTATCAATGGAAGCGCCTTAGAAAGGGGAACTCAACGCTACCAATCTTGCTCCAAGCTACGCCATCTATCGCCGGACGAAGAAGATAAGGTTCGGTAACTAGGGCATCGTGACAGAGTAAGCTTACGGGAAGAATATCTTCTAAGTGTCAGGAAAGATAATGGCGAGACCATAGTCAAAGTCCTCTATATATAAAACTAAGTCTCCCATATCTGATGAACTGTAGCCACCGACAACACAGGCTCAAAGCTGGTTCCAACTCAGATCTGAGTACTCCTCCAGATCTGGACCCTACACCAAAACAGATTTGGGATTCCTCCAAAACTACGTCTCATAGAAGTCCAGTCTCCCAACTGGTACACGTCATCCCGCTAGCACCGAATCCATTAACGCTAAACGGCGTCGCATCGCTACAAACCAAAACACTCAGATCTCACACACGCAGACCTGTCAAATCTGAAATCCCTGAACCACATCGGTCTACACGAAAACCACAAACCGGGCCGGTCCGCACAGTACTAGTAACTTGCACACCTCAAATCTGGTTTCTCCCAAACGACGCTTCGCTATCTGTGCAGGATATTCACTAGCGTACCCAGAATAGCTTGCGACAACCAGATTTGACCTCCAGCCTTGATTACCATCAACCAGCTCCAAAGCCGAAGTCACCAACTAGCACATCTCAACTCCCAATTCTGATTAATACCCCGCAGAACTCTCCAATTGTCCAGAGCTGCTTCCAATACACAAACATGAAACCCGTTACGTTCACCAAATGTACCAACTCAAAGCTGGCCCGTCCCAGATCTGCTCACGCCGAATCTGGTCTATACTAAACCTGATTAATTAACTTAATTAATCCACAAGTCTTTCGGGTCTCACACTTTGGATACCAAAGACCCATGTTCTGCATGCCCTTTAAATATTTCAAAATACTCTTAACGACAATGTAGTGTGACTATTTTGGATCAGCTTGGAACCTTGCACACATACAAACCGAGAACATAATGTCCGGTCTTCTTGCGGTTAGGTACAATAGAGATCCAATCATCCCATGTTACCACAACGTCAATTCTAGCTTCATCGTCGAATTTGATTGAAGCACTCATCGGAGTAGCTACTGATGGACATTTTTTCATTCCGAACTTCTTGATGATTTCTTTGGTACACTTTGATTGATTGATGAAAATTCCATCTTCAATCTGTTTCACTTGCAAGCCTAGGAAAAATGTTAGCTCCCCCATCATTCTCATCTCGAATTTGTCCTGCATAAGCTTGGAAAATTTTTCGCAAAGCTTAGGGTTAGGTGATCCAAATATGATTTCATCAACATAAATTTGTACTAACAAGACATGATCATTCTTAACAAATTTAAACAATGTCTTGTCCAGATCCAAATATGATTTCATCAACATAAATTTGTACTAACAAGACATGATCATTCTTAACAAATTTAAACAATGTCTTGTCCACAGAAACGATAACAAAATCATGATCTACTTAGATTTTGGACAATGTATCATACCAAGCTCTGGGAGCTTGTTTCAGACCATACAAAGCTTTATCAAGCTTATACACAAAGTCGGGTCTGGTATGATTCTTGAAGCCAGGAGGTTGTGTAACGTACACTTCATCATTTAGAATGCCATTTAAAAACACACTTTTAACATCCATTTGATAAACTGTAAAGTTCTTAAATGCGGCATAGGCAAGAAATATACGAATGGATTCTAGCCTAACTACAGGCGCAAAATATTCTTCGAAGTTTATCCCTTCTTCTTGCCTATAACCTTGAGCTACTAGCCTAGCCTTGTATCAAACTACGTTGCCATTTTTATCTAACTTGTTCCTAAAGACCCATTTAATTCCTATTATATTCTGGTCAGTAGGTTTAGGAACTAGATGCCATACTTTACTACGTTCGATTTGGCTGAGTTCATCTTGCATAGCTTCTATCCAGCTTGGGTCCACTAAGGCCTCCTGTCTACCTTCTTAGGTTCAATATGAAAAATGAAAGCAGAATTAAAATATTTTCTTATCATCTGGCCTCGTGTCCTAACAGGTGCAGTAGGGTTACCAATGACCAGCTCGGGTGGATGATTTTATTCCAACGGAAACCTGGCCTATATGAGGTTGATGCTTCATTCTATTCCCCCTGCGTGCTTGCTGGATCATCTGAATCACCACTTGTTGGATTACCACTCGTTATGTTAGGTTCATCGGCTTGTGCATGTTCTCCACTAGCTTGAACGTGATCCGGACCAGCTTGCACAATATTTTGAATGTCTGCGCTGGTAATTGTCATGTCCAGTGCGTGCTGGTCACCAGATTGGAATTTGTCCTGTGCCTCGTCATCAATTGATTCATCAAGATTGGTAGACTCCAGACGAGTACACAAGTCATTCATCTTGGAAGCTGATTTTGATCTGAAGCTGGTTTCATCAAAAACCAGATGAGCTTCTTCAATGGTTAGTGTCCTGTTATTGATGACTCTATATGCTCTGCTCACTGCTGAGTATCCTAGAAAGATACCTGCATCAGACTTGACATCAAAATCTTTTAGGCATGTTTTACCGTTAATATGGATAAAACATCTGCATCCAAACACCCTGAAATAAGAAATATCAGGCTTCTTGCCACTCCAGATCTCATATGGGGTTACACCATGTCGTTTATTTATCATTGATCTGTTTTGAATATAGCAAGCCGTGTTTACTGCTTCGGCCAAATTTTTTTTTGAAATGCCTGAATCAGCAATCATTGTTGTAGTAGCTTATTTTAAAGTGTGATTCTGCGCTCAGCTAACCAATTTTGCTGAGGTGTTCTAGCTGCACTCAACTCATGTTTGATTCCAATATCATCCAGATAAGAGGAAATTTTAAAATTCAAAAACTATGTTCCTCTATCACTCCTTATCCAATTGACATTACAAGATTGCTCATTTTGTAAACGTCAGACCTTCCGAATTTAAAACAATGCAAGTGTGCTTTTGACATTTAACTGAATAATTAATGTCGCACAACTGACTAATACTTATCAGATTGTAGCACAAGTCCTCTATAAGGATAACGTTGTTGACAGTAAAATTATCATGTGTAAGCTTATCCTTACCCATGATGTTACCGTTAGAATTGTCAACAAAGGTGATCTTGGGTCCGTTGCATTGCTTGATATCTGTAAACAGCATGGCATCTCCAGTCATGTGCCTCGCACATCCACTTTCCATATACCACGTTGATTGCTCCAACTTGGAAACCTTCTGTTCCAGTGCTTGGATCAAAACATGTGTGTGGTGTGTGTGTGTTCTTTGATCTGGTATTGGTCTGATAAGCAGTGTGTGCCATTCGATATGGGCTTCTTGTATCTAGGCTTGTACTGTTCTTCTTAGAAGCTTGAGAAACCTGGCCTGGCTTTCTACCACCAGATTTGGGTTTACCCCTCATCTGTTCAACTTTCTTCTTTAGCCAGCTTTCCTGAGACTTCTCAGGAGCAGTATACCCCAGCCCACAAAATCTTTCTTTCCAGATTGGAGGCTTAGCTGCTATTTTTTCTTCAACAGATTGTGCCTATACGGTCTGTTCCGTGCTAGATTTTACAAAGTTCATGGTTTGGAACTTTGTCCTTTCCATCTATGGGGTACAACTGGTTTCTACTGTGCTCCTTTCATTGCTATCATAGCCTAATCCGGATTTATCACCAGATGGCTTCATAGCTCCATATAGTTTATCCAGGGAAACAGAAGACCTGGTCTAGGAGTTTATTTTACCAGCCAACCGTTGATTCTCATTGAGCATCTCCTCGGACCTGCTTCTCAATTCATCATTCTCAGTAGCAAGCTTACTTAAAGTAGCTTGCATTTCGTTTGAGCTAACCAGCTCAGCTTTATTAGCATATCTCTTCTTTTCATCTTTTACTTCCTCGAAAGATTGAGAAAGCTTTTTGTACTCTTGAACCATGTCATTTAGTGCTGCGACAAAGTCCTCACGTGTAAATTCAAGAATGGAAAAAGTGAACCACATCAGTGTCATCAGCCATTAGACACTGTACTTCATCCTCGCTTTCACTGATTGAAGATGTTCCTATCTGGATTTTTCTGAATCTGAATCAGCCCATGCACTCTTATTTTCTTCAGCTACCTTAGCCTTCTCATTCCTTCTCTTTCGATAAGGCTTCTTTTCTTTCTTCTCCTTGCTGACACTGCGATCTGGTTGCTTCTTTGCATCCAGCTTTGGCTTCCTGCAATCAGCAATGTAGTGACCAGGTCTGGCACAGTTATAAAATTTGTCATCAGAAGGAGTATTTTGATTCTTTATAGAAGAATCAAAAGAGTTGGGTTTAGAATTATGCTTTTCACATAAATTTCCCGAATTTATTAATGAGCAAGGACATGGCATCCTTGCTCAGCTCCTATGCTAATCGCCTCTTGTAGAGGTGCTCTGTTATGATATTGTTGCTGCAAGAGCTTTGATTGGTTGAGATGTATAGGGCTCGGATTCCGCTCTTGTCTCCAACTCAAATTCATAGGCCTTTAGATTGGTAAACAAATCATGAAGCTCCAACTTTTTAAATTCCTTCTACTCCCTCATTGCCATTTCTTCACATCCCACTCCTTGGGCAGTGCTTGCATCACCTTCAGGACCAACTCCATGTTGCTGTATTGCTTCCCCAATCTGGTTAGCTCAATCATTAATGAGCTGAACCGTTCATCAAATTCTGACATGGTCTCCTCGGGCTTCATTTTGATTAGTTCAAACTTTTTTAGAGCCACGGTCAACTTGTTCTCTTTAGTTCCTCATTACCCTAACAAATCTGGGTCAGCTTCTCCCAGATTTCCTTCGCCGTTGTGCACGTTTGGATTTTGCTAAACATATTATTGTCTAGCGTCTTTTACATGATGTCCTTAGTGAAATTATACAATTTTTCTTTTTTCTTGTCCTCGGATTTCCATTCCATCCTTTGTTTTTCAGTCCACTTAGGTGCACAATCTGATATAGCTATTGCTGTGTTTGGCCTTATAATCTTTATTGGTACATCCGTGATGACGAATCACATATCATCGTCCTGGGCGGCCAGGTGAGCTTGCATACGTATCTTCCATACGTCGTACTCCTCCTTTGAGAACATATGAATCTTGTTGTGAGAAATCGACATATTTAATGAATATAAATAAAAAAGTTCAAACACTGAGAATCCGAGCTCTGATATCACTTGTTAGGATCGAAAAACAAGCTCCGGAGTTTAGAGAGGGGGGGGGTGGGGGTGAATGAACTCCTTTGCTAATATTTAATCGACAATCTATTCTTAAAATTTTTCAGCTTGTAGCTAACCTCTAAGCCGAGTTACCATCTTGGAGGTTTATAAGTGATTAGTTGTTATCTCGTGTAATAAAAATGTTTTATGTTGAAACAACACGACTCAAAGTGAACATTTAAATGCGTAAATGTATAAGATAGAGTCAAGAGATTTGTTTTGGAAGTTCGGTGTTAATTCTCCTATGACTCCCCTTCTTCCTCAATGGGAAGGATATTCACTAAAAAATTTGATTTATACAACTTCTTGTACAAACCCGATCCGACAGCCAGCAGCTGCAAGAATTCCTAGAACTCAACCAAGAACCCAGACACGCGATCTGGTTCGAAATACAATGAACACAACTCTAAGCTGGTTGTGCAAATTAATCACTCTACACTCTCTGTCTGTGATATACAAAGATATCTCAACACTACAGAGTGTGTGTACAAATGTTTACGTGACACAAAGAATTGAATGAAAATCTGTGAGTGTGTGTCACTAGATGTGATCTGGTTTGACAAATGAACTCTGTTTCGTTCGTTCTTTGATTCAACAGTTCGTTCGTCGTGTTGGCATTAGGTGAGTTCAACTAATATGATCTTCTACTTTATACCCTTTGGATACAACGGTAATAATGTTACCAGTAGACACGTCAAATGTATCCAAATTGAAATATCTGTGGCGCCTTAAATGCTTGTACTATGTACGTACATTTCCATTAAATGCATTTTCCTTTTTTGCATACTCTGCGCCGTCTTCTGTTCAAACCAAATCTCCGTAAATCAGGAATTAGCTCAAAGTAATTCCACCGACTACAAAT
The DNA here is from genome assembly GCA_001598015.1 of Dorcoceras hygrometricum. NCBI lineage: Eukaryota > Viridiplantae > Streptophyta > Magnoliopsida > Lamiales > Gesneriaceae > Dorcoceras > Dorcoceras hygrometricum. The sequence goes on from KV009946.1 coordinate 100,883, forward strand.
CGATACAGAGAGTTCAAACGACAATTCCGCAAGGTTGCTTCCTACACAAGATCTGTGTGTGGTTTCTGCATGGTGATAGGAACCGTGCCACTAACAGCAGTGCCGCAAGGGCATGCCCTGCGCGTGGTGGCGTTGAAATCAAAAATATTTTTTGCTTTTATTCCAAATCCGAGGTTTTTTATGCGAATTCATCTATAAATTACGTATATGAGTGATCCAAGCCTGAAGCTTTGATACCACTATTGGTGTACCATGGTTCCGGATCGTGCTGCTGACGTGCAGCGGAAGTTTTTAAATTTTGATATACCGTGAATGGGTCACCATGGTCAGAAACACTCATAAGTTATATAACAATTAATAAACAAATTATGACATTCATAGGATGTTTCAGATTTGCTACCCTAGAGATTTGGTTCCAGGATCCAACCAGTCCGGTTTTTAAGCAGATATGGCTCTTCTACGGTTGAACCTTGATCAAACTCTGAATCTTTCCATGACCAGTAACCCAATCCCCTTGCAAGCTTGGACTAGAAATTCTTTCAAGTTGTCACATACAGATCTCCACAACAAATCGTGAGAGATGAGATGGAGACGGTGGCGGTTGAGAGTGGGAGACTGCGGCGGTCGTCTTGGCAAGCCCTAGTCGATGCCAACTAGCTTTGAGTCCATCATTGTGGCTTCATCTCAAACCCGATCAACAAACAGATCTCACCGATGTGCTCAGCATACAAAACTATTATTATGATGAGGGATCAAATTTCCAGACTACTGATTCTAAATATGGTAGTTCCACTTCCTTTCATTCATTATGGCAATCATACTAACATTCTCCCTTTTATCATACTCAACACTTTGAGTTTCATATCCATACGACAATAGGAAAACCTTTACTTGTGTGACCCACTGATTTAGGGATACAGCTAGCCGTGGGAACACAACTCAATGTGACTCACAAAACACATTCACTGACTTAACCATCGAACCATGGTAAAGCATCTAGCAACATCGCCCCATGATTCCCTAGGTATCACCGATAGTACCTATAAGAAACAGTAGGTAATGGTTAGTGTGAGATCTGAAAATGTGTTAAAGATTAATTGTTGGATTAATCGGTTTTTAAAGATTTATGGTGATTTGGATTTCAATTTGAAGGCATTTTCGGGTCAGATTTCACATTTGGAGCAATTTTGGAAATTTTGGTATTTTTGAGTTAGAAATCTGTTTTGTGATCGGGTGAGATCTGAACAGATTTCGTGAGGGATCTGTTCGGTTTAGTGGTGAAATCTGGTCGCTGGTGTTTGATTTGGTCGCAGCGTGTTTTGTAGCGAGAGAGCATAATACGCCGTCGTTTAGGAGAGATCTGATATTTCGTTAGCGCTAGGATCTGGGAGTCTGCCCGCGTGTTTTGTGTTGAGCGCAATACAATGTCGTTTAGATAAGTTAATACGGTGTCGTTTGGCCTAGCGTTTGGTTGTGAGATCTTATGAGCGTGATCGCTGGTGCGCGGGACAATGTATAGCGCTGGTTTTCAGATGTCACCAATACGTCGCCGTTTTGGTTAGCGCTTGATGGAGAGATCTGTTGCGTGGGAGTTAACGTGTTGTGTTCCAGATGTCTCCAGCCGTTAGCGTTTTGTCTTCAGACTTCTCCTGTGATGTTGCGCGACGTCGTTTAGACTTGTGTTCGCTGTTTAGCGTAAGCATTCGATGATTGTGGAATCTGTTGTGTATCGTTGTTGTCGGTGGTTATTTTCTTAGCAGATTTCACGTGTGTATTTATATTAGAAGGTGTGGTCTTCGTTTTCATTAACCAGATCCCATACTTAGAGAAATATTTCCCCGATTTATTTTCTTCGTCGCGAACCCTAGAGTACTGTTCACCGTGCCGGTTTTTTCTTCAATTCCCGGTGATTTACGGATCTATTGGAAGAAAGAGTTGGAGATTTGGACTCCTCTTGCTTCGGTGCATCGTTGGATAGCTCGTTTGGAAGCTGTAGTTGGCTGGAGCAGAAACGTGAAGTCGCTGTTTTGTTCATGCGTTTGTGCGTGCAGGTAGAACTTAGAATTGGTGGTTAAGATCTTACCTTTAGCTTTGATTTAAGCTTCCTGTTGGGTTGTTAGGGTAGGATTTTAGCTGGTTGAATTAGATCCTGGTTTGTAGCTTCTGCGTAGTGTTTCTAAGATTTGTGCGCCGTGTGTTTTAGCAGGTTTCAACCAAATCTCTCGGGCTTGTTTTGTAGTAATTGTTGCACAAAAATTGAGGTACGGATCTTGAGCTTGAAATTCAGCTTGGATTTGGCGTGGGATTGAATGTGAGAGCTGGTTTGTATCGTGATTGGAATTGGCTGTGTATATTGCTGTGTATTGCTTGCTGTTCATTCGTTTATGCTTGCTGGTTTCGATAAATTGCATACACGCAGTTGTTCATGTGCATTTCAGATCCATTGCTTTGTATCTTGTTGTATTGTGCTGTTGTTTCTTACCAGGATGCGAGAGCGAGCGGCAATACCGCACTCTCATCTCCCTGCTGGGATCAGTTAGCCCCTATGCACCGAGTGGCTAACTACCACAGTTCATAGGTTGTGCAGCGGCAGGTTGAGCTGTTTGATTCATCTGGTAATCGGGTGTGGTGTCAAGGCGAGTGGCTCATTACCACACTTTGAACACACACCAGTGGCCACCGTTTGTTGCAAAGTTTGTGGAGCTATGTTTGAGTTCCTTGGCTCCCTCTTCGGTTGCAGCCTTCAGCGGTTGTCCTGAGTCTCATGCATAGCATCTGCATTTTATCTTATGCTTTTCTTTAGATGTTTCAGTAGCTCTCCGTACTGGGGTTTGACCTCATATCCCTCTGGAGCCTGGTTTGTTTTCCTTGCCTGTTGTGTTGTTCAGGTTATCCAGCTGGTCGTGGAGCTAACCCGGCTGGAGGTGCCCCAGGTGGTGGTTAGAGTGTCCCAGTAGCGTATAGCATATATATGTATCAGTACAGTTAGCCAGGAGATGCCCTGTGCTCATGTTGTATTTTGTTGTATCTTGTGGTATTCAGTTGTGGTTGTTACCAGGTGTTTGATACATGTTTATGTTGTACTGCTTGTCGTGGGCTTGTAGCCTTTGTGGTTGATTTTGTAAACTGGGATTACTTTGAGTATTGTCGTATTTTAAATTATATCGTTTTAAACATTCAGGCCAGAAGCAAAAATTTTACCCGCTTTTTAGTAGCTTCCGCTTGTGTTGTGTGGTTTTACTCTGTTGTGAGCACGAGGCCTGACATTTTTTGTATCAGAGCTTAATCTGGGATAAGCTCGATTTCTTTGATCACACTTGAGTCTAGGCACAGTGTCGTGTGTTGCATGTGCTTGATCTATGTGATTATGTGTTGCATATTGTTGTGATATCTATGCTGCATCTGTTCTCTGTTGCCTTATCCTGTTTAGTGCCTTCGTAGATGCCGCCTAGACGTAGAGCTAGAGGTAGGGGGCAGTTTCAGGAATCGGAAGGACATAATGAGGTCGGCGTAGTGCTCCTAGTCGTACTCGTAGTAGCCATGATGAGGAGGAGGAGGTTGAAGTTTTGCCGACCCCTGTAGAGAGGATGGACGTTGTGATAGCGAGGTTTCAGAGAATGAATCCTCAGGTTTTCAATGGTGACGATTCGAGCGAGGATGCAGATTCGTGCCTTCGGAACATCACTGGTCTATTCGATCGTGTCCAGTATGACGACGAGCTTCGGTTGAGTTTGGTGACCCTATAGCAGGAAGGGTGCAGAGCGCTGGTGGGGAGGTGGTTCTAGTACTTTGTTGGAGATCGGCGTTGGGATTACTTGGGACAGTTTTTGCGAGACTTTTAGGCAGGAGTATGTTCATGAGTCGTACGTGAACGCCCGTGAGCGGGAGTTTGATCATTTGGAGCAGGGCTCGATGTTTGTTCGTGAGTATGCTAGGATGTTTTCTTCTTTGTTGGCGTACGTCCCTCATGTTTCGGGCCGGGAGAGGGCCAAGAGGACCAGATTCTTAGAGGTTTTGAATGAGGAACTGTATCAGATGGTGTTGACAATCAAACCCAAGACTTATGCTGAAGCAGTGGATAGTGCTATCGATATTGAGGAGGGTTTGAGGAGTCGTCGTGCTCGTAGGCAGCAGGTAGCGCAGGGTGGTCGTCCCGCTGTTCAGGGAGCACAGTCTTCGCAGTCTTCCCAGTCAGCTCATCAGCCCCAGCAGCAGCTGGCACAGCAGTCTGGCCGTCAGAGGTTTTGACTCCGCGGTCAACAGTTCAAGAAGAAGTCTGGTTCTGTGCCGTCTGGTTCAGGTAGGTCGAGTAGCAGTGGTTCTCGGGCTGAGTTCTGTGGTTATTGCGGTGGCAAGCATCCATCGACCCAGTGTGTCGGTGTTCAGAGCTCTTGTAATATTTGCGGTCAGTATGAACATTTCGCTAGGGTGTGTCCTTCAGCTGGATCGTAGCAGGCCGCATCCTCGCCCCTAGGTCGTGGAGGACAGTCTAGGGGTTGTTCCCCTCAGTTTCAGCAGCCCAGGATTGGTGAGACTCAGTTCAGGCCGTTTCAGCAGCCTGGTCCATCGCGATTTGGACAGTCGTCTCAGCAGTTTTATTCTGGACCTCAGCATGCTCAGGCCAACACCATCACTCGGGAGAAAGCAGAGGAGACGCCGAGCAGGGTGATTGCAGGTACATGTCTTGTCTTTGACTTTCCTGCACGAGTGTTGTTTGACACTGGCGCGTCGCATTCTTTCATTTCTGATGCATTTGTGATTGAGCATGGTCTGCATACCATTTCTTTGCGTGATGTCATGTCTGTTTCTACACCTGGTGGTGTGAGCCTGTTCTCCCAGGAAGTTTTGTTGGATGGCGTTTTGCGGTTTGGTGAGCATGTGTTGGTAGCGAATTTGATTCGTCTGATGTTGTGGGATTTCGATTGTATAGTTGGGATGGACGTGTTGTCCAGTTATAGGGCCTCCGTGGATTGTTTCCATGGGATTGTTCGTTTTAGGCCTTTGTCTGGCGAGAAGTGGGACTTCTACGACCAGGATTCTCGATCGAAGATCCCGTTAGTCTCAGCGTTGGAGATGTTCAGTTTGTTGTCCTTAGGGAATGCTGGTTTCATGATTTACGCTTTGGATGCGTCTTCTTCTTCTCGTGTACAGCTCAGTGACGTTCCCGTGGTGCGACATTTTCCCGATGTGTTCCTCGAGGAGATTCCTGGTTTTCCTCCGAGGCGAGATATTGACTTCAGCATTGAGCTGGTGCCTGGCACAGCTCCGATTTCTCTTGCCCCGTATCGTTTGGCGCTTGGGGAGTTGAGAGAACTCAAGGTGCAGTTGGACGTTTTGCTGGAGAAAGGTTTTATTAGACCTAGCATGTCGCCGTGGGGAGCGTCCATTTTGTTTGTGAAGAAGAAGGATGGCTCAATGCGGATGTGTATTGATTTCCGCCAGTTGAATAAAGCGACTGTTAAGAACAAGTACCCTTTACCCAGGATCGATGATCTTTTTGATCAGCTGCAAGGTTCTGTGGTGTATTCGAAGATCGACTTGCGATCGGGGTACCATCAGCTGAGAGTAAGAGATCAAGATGTCGCAAAGACTGCTTTTCGTACTAGGTACGGACACTTTGAATTCCTGGTTATGCCGTTTGGGCTGACCAATGCTCCTGCAGTCTTCATGGATCTGATGAACCGGGTCTTCAGAGAGTTCATAGATCAGTTCGTGATAGTGTTCATTGATGACATCTTGGTATATTCTAAAACTCCTTTGGAGCATAAGGAGCACCTGAGAATTGTCCTTCAGACGTTGAGAGACCAGCAGCTGTATGCTAAATTATCCAAGTGCGAGTTTTGGCTAGATCACATCGTGTTTCTGGGTCATGTTATTTCAGCCGAGGGGATTTCTGTGGATCCCAGTAAGGTTGATGCTGTTTTGAACTGGGAGCGTCCCAGGAATGTGTCGGAGATTTGCAGTTTCTTGGGTCTGGCTGGCTATTACCGTCGTTTCATTGAAGGATTTTCTAACATAGCAAAGCCGATGACTCAATTGACTTAGAATGACAAGCGGTTGTGTGGACTGAGCAATGCGAGAATGCTTTTCAATTTCTCAAGGAGAAATTGACTACTGCATCTGTGTTGGCTCTGCCGTCTGGATCAGGTGGATTCGTCGTCTGTTCTGATGCTTCGCTCAACGGATTGGGCTGTGTTTTGATGCAGAATGGTCGAGTCTTTGCGTATGCCTCGCGGCAGTTGAAACCGCATGAGACTCATTATCCAGTCCATGATTTGGAGCTAGCAGCTGTGGTCTTTGCGTTGAAGATCTGGCGTCATTACCTGTATGGCGAGCAATTTGTGGTGTATTCGGACAACAAAAGTTTGCAGTATTTGTTTTCGTAGCCTGACTTGAATATGAGACAGCTTCGTTGGATGGAGCTGCTGAAGGACTTTGATTGCGAGATCAAGTATCAGCCTGGGAAATCGAACGTAGTGGCCGATGCTTTGAGCAGGAAGGCTGGTGAGATGCTTGCGTCGCTGTATATTTCTAAGGACCAAGAGCATCTTAAAACTACTGGTTGGAGATTCTACCCGGCTGAGGATTGTGTTGTGGTTTCTTCTTTCCAAGTGGAGCCACAGATTGTTTCGACTATTCTAGCAGCTCAAAGGACTGATACTTCCATCCACGAGTTGAAGTTGAAGGTCAGGGCTGGAGAACTTGAGGATTATTCTGTTTCTTCTGATGGTTGCTTGAGGTTTCGTGGCAGGCTGGTTGTGCCTAACCTCATTGATTTAAAGGAGGAGATCCTTCGGGAAGCGCACTACAGTAGACACAGTGTTCATCCTGGTGCACGGAATATGTACCATGCGTTGAAGCCATACTTCTGGTGGGCTGGTCTGAAGAGCGACGTTGCTGGGTTCGTTGCTCGTTGTTTGAACTGTCAGATGGTAAAGGCCGAGAGGATGAGACCTGGTGGTCTGTTGCAGAGTTTGGAAGTGCCCCAATGGAATTGGGAGCACATAGCTATGGATTTTGTGACGCATCTGCCTCGTACCAGCAGAGGATACGATGCTATATGGGTGGTTATCAATCGATTTTTGAAGCTTGCACATTTTATTCCCTACGGTATGACCTTTTCTCTGAAGAAAATGGCGAAAGTGTACGTAGATTTTGTGGTTAGATTGCACGATGTGCCTATTTTGATTGTTTCAGACCGAGATACAAGGTTCACTTCCAGGTTTTGGAAGAGTTTGCAAGCAGCTCTAGGTACCAGATTGTCTATGAGCACAGCATATCACCCTCAGACAGATGGCCAATCTGAGAGAACTATCCAGACGTTGGAGGATATGTTACGAGCTGTTGTTATGGATTTTGGAGGTAGCTGGCAAGACGCATTGTCTTTAGTTGAATTTTCCTACAATAACAGCTATCAAGTGACGATTGGCATGGTGCCATTTGAGGCTTTGTACGGCAGGAAGTGCAGATCGCCAGTATGTTGTGAAGAAGTGGGGGAGAAGTAGCTATCTGCCCCAGATTTTGTGCAGCAAATGAAGGATCATGTGGATCTAATTCAACAGCGGATGAAAGCTGCCCAGGATCGCCAAGCCAGTTATGCGAATAAGAGGCGTCGACCTCTAGAGTTTCAGGTTGGTGATCAGGTATTCCTTAAAGTTTCTCCATTTCGCAGTGTTATGCGCTTTGGACACAAGGGAAAGTTAGCCCCTCGTTATGTCGGACCGTATGAAATTGTTGAGAGGATTGGCCCTTTGGCGTATCGGCTGTTGTTGCCTCCAAAATTATCTTCTCTACATGATGTCTTTCATGTTTCCATGTTGAGAAAGTACGAGCCAGATCCGTCTCATGTGTTGAGAACTGACGAGGTTGAGCTAGATCAGACGTTGAGCTATCAGGAATATCCCTTGCAGATCCTTCGCAGAAAAGAGAAACAGTTAAGGAATAAAACCATTCCGTTGGTGATGGTTCAATGGAGCAAACATGGTAGGGAAGAAGCTACTTGGGAGCTGGAAGAAAAGATGCAGTGCGAGTGGCCGCATCAGTTTGAGTAGCTGTTGTGCTAAATTCCCAGTAGTTGTAGCTTTCGTTGTATTTCTTTCCTAGTTGTTGTTATTTGCTTGCTCAGTTATCTTGAACTCTTGGCCATGTGTTGGACGGTTTTCTGTTTTGGCTTTCTGTTGCTGTGTTTTCTCCCGGAATTGTTGTTTGATTTCGAAGACGAAATCCTTTTTAGTGGGGGAGAAATGTGAGACCTGAAAATGTGTTAAATATTAATTGTTGGATTAATCGGTTTTTAAAGATTTCTGGTGATTCAGATTTCAATTTGAAGGTTCGTTTGCATTTTCGGGTCAGATTTCACATTTGGAGCAATTTTGGAAATTTTTGTATTTTTGAGTTAGAAATCTGTTTTGTGATCGGGTGAGATCTGAACAGATTTCGTGAGGGATCTGTTCGGTTTAGTGGTGAAATCTGGTCGCTGGTGTTTGATTTGGTCGCAGCGTTTTTTGTAGCGAGAGAGCATAATACGCCGTCGTTTAGGAGAGATCTGATATTTCATTAGCGGTAGGATCTGATTTGGAGTCTGCCCGCATGTTTTGTGTTGAGCGCAATACGATTTCGTTTAGATAAGTTAATATGGTGTCGTTTGGCCTAGCGTTTCGTTGTGAGATCTGATGAGCATGATCGCTGGTGCGCGAAACAATGTATAACGTTGGTTTTCAGATGTCACCAATACGTCGCCGTTTTGGTTAGCGCTTGATGGAGAGATCTGTTGGCGGGAGTTAGCGTGTTGTGTTCCAAATGTCTCCAGCCATTAGCGTTTTGTCTTCAGACTTCTCCTGTGGTGTTACGCGACGTCGTTTAGACTTGTGTTCGTTTTTTAGCGTAAGCGTTCGGTGATTGTGGAATCTGTTGTGTATCGTTGTTGTCGGTGGTTATTTTCTTAGTAGATTTCACGTGTGTATTTATATTAGAAGGTGTGGTCTTCGTTTTCATTAACCAGATCCCATACTTAGAGAAATATTTCCCCGATTTCTTTTCTTCGTCATGAACCCTAGAGTACTGTTCACCGTGCCGGTTTTTTCTTCAATTCCCGGCGATTTATGGATCTGTTGGAAGAAAGAGTTGGAGATTTGGACTCCTCTTGCTTCGGTGCATCGTTGGATAGCTCGTTTGGAAGCTGTAGTTGGCTGGAGCAGAAACGCGAAGTCGCTGTTTTGTTCGTGCGTTTGTGCGTGCAGGTAGAACTTCGAATTGGTGGTTAAGATCTTACCTTTAGCTTTGATATAAGCTTCCTGTTGGGTTGTTAGGGTAGGATTTTAGCTGGTTGAATTAGCTCCTGGTTTGTAGCTTCTGCGTAGCATTTCTAAGATTTGTGTGCCGTGTGTTTTAGCAGGTTTCAACCAGATCTCTCGGGCTTGTTTTGTAGTAATTGTTGCACAAAAATTGAGGTACGGATCTTGAGCTTGAAATTCAGCTTGGATTTGGCGTGGGATTGAATGTGAGAGCTGGTTTGCATCGTGATTGGAATTTGCTTTATATTGCTGTGAATTGCTTGCTGTGCATTCGTTTATGCTTGCTGGTTTCGATAAATTGCATACACGCAGTTGTTCATGTGCATTTCAGATCCCTTGATTTGTATCTTGTTGTATTGTGCTGTTGCTTCTTACCAGATGCGAGGGCGAGCTGCAATACCGCACTCTCATCTCCCTGCTGGGATCAGTTAGCCCCTCTGCGCCGAGTGGCTAACTACCACAGTTCATAGGTTGTGTAACGGCAGGTTGAGCTGTTTGATGCATCTGGTAATCTGGTGTGGTGTCAAGGCGAGTGGCTCATTACCACAGTTTGAACACACACCAGTGGCCACCGTTTGTTGCAGATTCTGTGGAGCTATGTTTGAGTTCCTTGGCTCCCTCTTCGGTTGTAGCCTTCAGCGGTTGTCCTGTGTCTCATGCATAGCATCTGCATTTTATCTTATGCTTTTCTTTAGCTGTTTCAGTTTCTCTCCGTACTGAGGTTTGACCCCATGTCCCTCTGGGGCTTGGTTTGTTTTCCTTGCCTGTTGTGTTGTTCAGGTTATCCAGCTGGTCGTGGAGCTAACCCGACTGGAGGTGCCCCAGGTGGTGGTTAGAGTGTCCCAGTAGCGTATAGCATATATATATGTATCAGTACAGTTAGTCAGGGGATGCCCTGTGTTCATGTTGTATTTTGTTGTATCTTGTGGTATTCAGTTGTGGTTGTTACCAGGTGTTTGATACATGTTTATGTTGTACTGCTTGTCGTGGGCTTGTAGCCTTTGTGGTTGATTTTGTAAACTGGGATTACTTTGAGTATTGTCGTATTTTAAATTATATCATTTTAAACCGTCAGACCAAAAGCAAAAATTTTACCCGCTTTTTAGTAGCTTCTGCTTGTGTTGTGTGGTTTTACTCTGTTATGAGCACGAGGCCTGACAGTTAGCATTCAGTACGATCTCTCAGCTAAAATATCTCAATCGAATTAACGATCATTGGCAAATCGAGATTTGCAGTAGATTCGATAACTATGCAATATAGCTCAGAGATTGAATAGTGACATCGCACGTGCAACTAGGTAAACCATTTACTCTAAAATACATTTAGTACTCTGAACATAGATTTGTCACACCATTGTCTCTTCAGATAGCACTTGATATCCATGCATTTTAGGCGAACAATGAATCCTCTACAACAAAGCATCGATTCCTAGTCATGATCTTACTCAATCTCACAACCTGATGATCCTCAGGGAGTCGGTAAACAAGTCAAAGTGCATCCTAACATGTAGAGTTTAAATGTTGTTTTAAATAATAAGGACTAATATACTACATCCAAGGCCTCATATTTAATACACTCGACAAATGATAACCATTTGCAAAGTCCGAACGAGGGTAGTTTTAAAGATCACCAGGTGACTATCCATCTGCATTCTAAGACATCTCCATTTTCCTTGCCAATGAAATTTGATACTTCGTATCACAGATGCTAGTATCAAGTTTGAGTCGACCTTATCCTTTAGTGGCTATAAGATATGGTTCATGATAACCATCGTATATCACATCTAGCATAGACTAAGTACATTCAAGGTCTTTATCCAAAAAATTTGTAATAATAATAAAGATACAAAACGTCATAATAATAAATTTAAATTATATATATGAATAAAGATTGTTCTACAATGAGAGTCAACAAAGCTCACAACGACAGTTGGCTAGCTGGGCACCTACTGTAACACTGAATTCTAGGGAATCTTGAAGAGTTATATAGCTCGAATTTCCCAAGAGGAGGCAGGTCTTACAATCACAAGACACCCGTGGTACAAAGTGAGAGCCTCCCTTCTTCAAGAGTCAAGCATCCCCAAAATTCGTGTGAATCTGGGGATGTCCGATAACTTCAACGTGTTTGTTCTAGAGTTAAGGGACCAAGCACATCATCTCCCCTGACTTTCACACCTTCTATGTTAATCAAATAGATATGGATCTTAGGTTCCTCATCCCTAAGTCTATCCAAGAGCTCTGTGATCATCTCTGGATTAGTCCTAGCCAAATGGCCCCGAACTCGTTCAGCTCCTTGTTATCCCTAGGGATTCTAATTAAGTATTTCCGAGTCCCTATATCCTCATATGTTCTTATGCAACTAATCCAGGCCAAAGTTGGGACCAGTTAAGTCTTATCTATCAAATAATACTATAGCATCTGGATCCCGATAATGTAAACCACATGAATGAGACAAATGCTTTAAATGAATTAAATATATATGAGATTATTAAATATTAACTATGATTTTATTAGTGAGATTTAAAATGATTTAAATATATATGAGATTATTAAATATCTTTCTTGAGGTCATGATGTTTTAGGTAAATATTCGGTGCCGAGTTGTGGAAGGGATATTGGGACGATAGAGGTGAACTTTAAAAATGTTACTAAATTTATTTTATGGAGTTTAGGGACAATATGCTAGGTTAATGTTTTGGATAACGGATATACAAAATTTATATTTTTATTAACCGGTTAGTCATTTTTTACTTGCAATTGATATGGTAGGCGTAAAATATAATTTTTTAATATCAAAGTTTTAGACCTTAATCCATGATATTAATTTATATTAAGCAAGCATGATTAATTATTATTCTGAATAAGTGGGTTAAATAAGGCTCAGTGGCCTAAGTAATACCCAATACCTATTTGATTACACCCTAAACTTTGAGGGCTGCAATTCACGTTTTCCATCAGATTACTCCCTTAGAGCAACTGAATTTTCACTCAAGACCTAGCCAAAGACCATGGGAAAATCAAGAAGAAATTTTAGAGGATCGCTTCCCGTTTGCCTTCCCGACGATTCGGGTAACGCATGTTCACGATTTTAAATACAAAGACAAGTATTAAATCTTCTTTTTTTTTTCCACCTTTAGATCATATATGTGTGGAATTTATGCGTGAGAATATGTTTCAATTTCATTTGGACGTAACATGTTGAATTTTCTATAGAAGTAGCTGCAAAACTTCGTTTCCTGGGGCCCGCATGTTTTGAATGCAGGCAATACCAGAAGTTCCTGGCAAGGGTGAATGTCTGTTTCAAGTGCAAGGCCCCGGGACACATATCCTTTGTATGTCCACAGCTGTGGCCTCCCATTACAAGCAGTCTTTTCAGACAGAGTAAGCGAATCCAGACACTACTTTGATCACATGTAAATTATTGAATTCAGCATTTTATTTTCTATACTGCGTGCTAGTGGCACGATAGACTTAAATTTATATAAGATTAACCTTTTATTGACCGCTAAGTATTTGCATATCATTTCCCTAAAATATGTTAGAGAAATCAAAGTTTTATGGTATTAACAACCTGGTTAGGATGCTGAATTATCGGAGTTAGTGGGGTATGATGCTAATATTATACAGGTTGGATTTTCTTATCGGGATTTGCCAAAAACGCTTACTAGATTTGGGAGCTACACCTTCCTTCATAGCAGAGTCATGCGTAGCATGCATGGGTATCGCACTGGAGAGATTGAGTTGCGGATTCAGTGTGGCAGTTCCATCATGAGAGGAGATGCTATCCACTCAGTTGAGCAGGGATGTTGAGCTTGGATTGTATTGGAACTCTATTCGGGAGGACTTGATAGTCTGGTGGCGCACGGTGGATCCGGATCGCTTCCCTGACATGTAGCGTAATATTTAAAAATTTTTGGTCTGTCGCGCATGGTGGATACGGATCATGACCCCGACATGCTGGAAGATTTAAAAAAATTTGGTCTGCCGCGGCGGTCAGGGGTGCTCAAACGTAATAAAAACAGCAGGTAATCAAAATCATAAATAAGATGTTTAGATGATTACCTTTGGTGACTTTGCTCCCGGCTCCGACTATACCGGTTTACCATGGAGATAGCCCTTCAACAGTTGAACCACGATTGAATCCTAATCCGGTCCACGACCGGAATCCAACTCCTCTACTAACTTGCACTATAAATCACAGTAGAGTGTCATGAACCGATATCCCACATAGAAAACACACGATGAGCATGATATGGCGGCAGGCGGTGGAGTCACTGAGGGGCGACGTCAAGCGGCGGTAGAGGGGAGAAGGAGGCATGTGAGTAGGAGGGAGTGGAGGCTAGGGTTTTAGTTAATGCATTTTTTAACTCAAGTTGTGACAAGTTTGTCCCCTATACCCCGTATATATAAGGAATTCTATGGGCTCAACTAATTGCATGATGGGACTTGAAAGGCCCAAGCACATTGCAAATTAGTTTCGAGTCCATATTGTGTGTCATCATAATCATGATTGACGATCATATATCACCGATGATTTCAATACAGAAAAATGATCATTATGATGATCAATAAAATTTTCAGACCACTCATTCCATATATGCAGGTTACTTCCTGTACTCATTTTAGACTTTAATCCCATTTCCCTTGGTTATACTCAACACTTTGAGTTTATATCTATACGGGAATCGGGAAACTTGTGTTTGTGTGATCCTAATGGTTCAAGGATACAGCTAGACGTGGGCTCACAACTCTCTGTGACTCGAAAAACACATTTTTTGACTTACTCATCGAACCATGGTAAAGCGTCTAGCAACATTGTCCCATGATTCCCAGGGTTTCACTGAGTACCTACAAGAACCAATCGGTCATGGCTAGAGTACAGTACGATCACTTCAGTTAAAATATCCCGACCAAGTAACAACCAATGGTAAACTGAGAGTCACTGGAGATTCGATAACTATGCGATACATCTTCGAGATCAAATAGAAACATCGCATGTGGAACTAGGTAAACTCATTTACACCTAAGCACATCTAGTACTATGGTCAAAGATTTGTCACATTATCTCCTCAGATAGCACAGGATATCCATGCACCATGGCGAGCGGTGAATCCTAGATAACAAAGCATCGAATCCTACATACTCCATGACCTCACCCAACATCGTCACTTACCCTCATGGAGTCGATAAACGAGTCAAATTAAGGCGCCTATCATTTAGAGTCTCAAAGATGTTTTGAGTTATAAGTACTAATCATGTACAACCAATACCTCGGACTTAATCGAATCGAAAAATGGTAACCACTTAGAAGTTCCAAACGAGGGTAGTTCGATAGATCATCGGGTCACTATCTATCATGCATGCTCGGACCATCTTCATGTTCCATACCAATGAAGCATGGTACTTTGCACGCTGACGCTAGTCTTGAACTTGGGTGACCCTTATCCTTATTTTGGATGGCCCAATCAACTAGGAACTGATTTAGAATGCATAGTGATTATTATGCGCTTTATGATATCCATCATTCACTATCATATCTAACATACACTATAGTGCATTCAAGGTCTTTATCGAACAAATTTGTGCAATGAAAGCAAAGATAAAGAATTTCATGTAAACGTAAATTATGTAAATGGATAAAGATCTTTTTGCAATAGTCAACAAAGCCCACTAACAACAGTTGGATATGTGAGGACCGCGATTAACCAAGGTCATTAGTAGCTTAATCGTGTGTAGATTAAGGGTTAATAATTCGAGTTTATCCAGCTTACAGAGGAATCAGCTCAGGTGCAAGCTGATCTTGCGATTCACGCTAAGCTGATGGTGTAAGCTCTTTGGGTTTTAGCTTGGAATTAGCACTGGTACGAGCTGTTGAGTGGCTTGTGCTGATTTTAGGTACGATAGAAGATTTGGGTCCAGCTTAGAAGTAAGCTGTTATGTTACGCGAGCTGGTTTGACGCATGGTAGTGTAAGTTGTTTATTGCGGACCAGATTAGGCGCAAGATGTTATGGAGGGACTATGCTGAGCCCGTGAGCTGTTAATAGCTTAGAATACTGTGTAGCAGGGAACAGCAGGCGTGATATGTTCTAGGATCGTGAGCTGTTCCAGGTTTATGCGCTATGATCTGTGAGCTTAGCCAACAGCTTTGATCGTTGTAAGCTGTTTAGAGCATCCTAAGCTGATTGGTAGGATGCGTGCTAATCCAAGCTGAGTAGTGTGAACTGTTAGACAGTGATTCTAGTGTAATCTCATCTGTCTTGGTGTGAGCTGGTGGTATAGCAACTCTGAGCTGTTATCGATTGAGTAGCAAATCTTAAGCTGGGATAAGTCAGCTTCGGAGAAAGCTGATGGCATAAAATAGGTTTGGCGAAAGCTGTTGTTCCGTGTGAGTTGACCGATTTGTGAACTGGTCCGCAGCTGTGAGCTATTGGTGCTGTATTTGCTATGAGCTGTTTTGTTAGTCAGATCAGGTAGGAGTTGGCCTAGCTCTTCTGAGCGGTTGGGAGCTAAACCTGCATACACGAGAGCTGAGCTGTGCACTAGAGCTGTTGAGTGCACAATGAGCAGTGAGCTGTCGTGACCTTAGGGCAGTCACTTTTTTATTCCGGAAATAAACCTGCCTATTGTTTCACGAAGGGAAATAGGATAAGGCTCTTCTTTACTTTGAGCTATGAGCTATAAGTTAATGAGCTTTATATCCTTCAATGGTTCTTTAAGAGCTATAGATAGACCTAAAGGATGCTGCTATAGAGCTATAAGAGCTATTTAAGGGTATTAGGTAGTACTTGTATGTACTATTTATTGTTGATTGTGAAACCCCAAAAGCCTGTGCTGTTTATCTAAGCTGGTGTCACCTTTGAGGTTTGAGTTGAGCTGTGTGGGCTGAGCTGTTGAAGTGCGTACTGGTCTAGGTAGTGCATACTGTTCTGGAGATCGTGAGCTGAGCTGAATGCTCTGAGATGATCTAGCGTCACTGTAGACATAATCTACTGGGAGCATGGTCTGTGGAGCGTAAGCTATTGGATACGAGAGCTGGATTGTATGTGCGTGCTGAGCTGCATGTTGGGCTAGGTACAGTGTTGAGGGCCGCCGTGATCTGTTGATCAGTGGGTAAATACTCTTTCGTTGACCAACACTTCCTCATTTTAGACCACCCGTTCCTTATCTTCTTCTAGACGCTCCCGAGAGATATTTCCAAATCCTAGCTAATATTCACCCTACTAGTTTTTCCCAGATTTATCGGAGATTGGCCGGTCAGTTTAGAGTGAGGGTACCTCGGTTGGAAACCCCTCTTCAAGGCCGAAGTTTCTATACCAGTTTGAAGTCGGGGGAAGGTCGGACGGAGTAATTACTGAGAAGATGTGTGGGCTGTGTTCATGATTTCCGTTCTGGTTGAGCTTCAGGCCAGGTAACTGTGTCCTGCTAGCGTTGGTTTATGTCCCTAGCGTTTCCCTTTGAGCTCAATAGATCCCTGTTTGTTAGTCGTAGTGGTTCTGGGCTATGAGGCTTTCGGTCGTGAGCTGTATAAACTTTAGCAGAGCTGATTCCTTAGATATCTTGACAGATTAGAGCTTCCCTCCTGGTTTGTCGGGAGCTTCTGGCCGTGCGGAGTAAGGAGTACTTTCTGCTGTCAGCCATAAGCCTTGAGTTGAAGGTTTGGTAAGATCTGCGTAAGGTACGAATTCGGAGCTTGTAGTTACCGCTTTAAGTTATGCATGTGAACATAGGGGCTGTGGGTTGTGATGCCGTAGCCTGGTCGTGGATATGATATAACTTGTTACGCTCGTGCTATGTATACTGTTTGAGCTGTTTAGCTAGCTTACGCATGTGCTGGGTTGCCACACTGTTTGTGCTGTTGTGTATGTGGCTATAAGCTGTGTTGCTAGCTGTATATCACATGAGTTAACCTGAGCTGTTATGCTTTTATGCATGCGTGGGAGCTGAGATATTTGGTACGTGCTGTATTGTTATCTATGTTGTTCTGTAGTATACTGCATGCTGTTCTTATTTCCGTTAGCATTGCATACACGCATAGCAGGTTGTTGAGCTCCTTTTTGTACCCGCATGCTGTTTCGTAAGCTGAGCTCCTCCCTTGTTATTCGTATGTTGTTCTGTGAGTTGAGCCTATGTTACTTGTAATCCTTTGCTAGAAGTTAGCTGTTGTTGAGACTATTTTCCTTGCTAGCCATTGCTATTGAGCTAACTTGTTGTGATCAGGTTGCATGTGATTGAGCACATGGGTAGCTCCCCTTCTCTCACATGCTCTATGGCCCTTTGTCTAGATTTGTTCTAGTGATTCGTGTGATGGAGCGCCAGGGTATCTCCCTTTATCTTACATGTACTACGGCCATTCCTGTCTCTATTGTATCTGGTACCGTGTGTGATCGAGTGCCCGGGTAACTCCCCTTCTCTCACACGTTCAGTCACCACTTTTTTTGTGATAGCCAACCGTGTGGTGTTTCTGTAAGCTTTGTATCTCCAGTTGTTTAGCTGTCGAGTCATGTCTGCTGTTTTGTACCTCCAGCCGTGGAGTGGTTTTGTGAGGCCTGTATCTCCGGCTATCGAGTTGTTTCTGAGAGCATTTGTTTCTCCAGCTGTTAGTTCGTTCTGCGTGTGTTGTATTCCCAGCTGTTGAGCTGCTCCTTGAGCCCGAATGCCTTCCTTAGCACCCTTACTCCATTTGCACGACATATTATGTTGCATGTTTTATTTACTGTTGTTTTTATTGCTCTTCGTACTGAGGTTTGACCTCGTTTGTTTTCCCTTTGGGATACTTTGGCCGTGTGTTGGCCATTGCAGGCCCTTTCAAGTAGTCAGCTGATTCGTGAGGTGTAACAGCTGGTGCAGTCCCAGGCATGAGTTCCCAGTTATATATATATATATATATATATATATATGCTATATCGAGTTATTGCCATGGGATGCCCTGTGTAGTTGTTGTGTATTGACTTGATTGAGTTGCATGTATATCTTCGTTGTGGCTGGTGTTTTATGCTGCGGCTTCTGGTTTAAAGCCTTATGTGGAGTATGAACATATTTTAAAAGTTGTATTTTCAATCAGGCCGAAAAAGAAAATTTTAGCCACTTTAGCTTCCATGTTTTGCGTGCTTTTCAGTATATGAGCACCGAGCCTGACAGGATAGCTGGACACCTACTCTAACAATCTCTCACTTGCCCTATAGCCAACTAGTCATCAGATGTAGTCCCATTGCTTCACGATGATTTTCAAACAATGGTCCTGGCAAAGGCTTCGTAATTGGATCAATGATTTTGTCTGCATAAGTGACTCGTTTGACAGTGATGTCCCTCTTCTCACAATTTCTTGGATAATGTGGAACTTTCCCAGTATATTTTTGGATCGTGATGAGATCTAGAATCGTTTGCATGAGCAACAGCACCCGCACCGAGACTGGAGCAACTCCTTCGGGAATTACACCCAACTCTTGGACGTTATTTCTCATCCAAACGGCCTCCTTAGCAGCAGTTGATGCTGCAATGTGTTCAGCCTCAGTGGTTCAATCCGCAGTATTGTCCTGCTTGGAACTCTTCCAATAAAAAGCACCTTCATTAAGCTTGAATACAAATCTAAAGATTGACTTCGAGTCATCCACACCACTCTATAATCTAGAGTCAGTATAGACTTCCAGTTTTAATTCTCCACTCCCATAGAACATGGACATTGTAGTGACCAGATCTTTTAGAAGCCACAAACTAGAAAGATATGAGATTGAGGGATTACAATGCTATTATATTCAACTCTTGATTAATCAAGTTTCAGATTTCATTTATGTAATTGTTTAGCTTTTATCACTTAAGAGCTAAATTCCAGATAGCAGGAATGCAATTACAGTAGATGTCTAAACAATTCCTACAAGCCAATCGGATCCTTTGTTTTAACTAAAACTGTTCGGTTTTCATATGCATTATTTGGTTTAAAACAGAGCACGCTTCTTTCAGAGTTTGGCATATTGAATTAAATGTGTTTCTTCCTTAGGCATTTACAAATCATATAAATAGGATTTTAAGTCGCTTCATGCATCATTACTTTCAAAATCAAATCATATAAAGCGGTGTTCTCTCTCCAAAGCCGAACCAAATACTTTCAAAGAGTTTTAAAGGAAACAGGCGGTGCGTTAGGAGTTGCTGGATTTCTACCGTGATTTGTGTTCAAGAATTCAGGCAAGTAAACTCTGTTTCTTGCTCACTCAGTGAAAGCATATATTCAATTCTGTTTGCATGATT
>KV009946.1:136286-166476 GCA_001598015.1 Dorcoceras hygrometricum
AGCTCCTTGACAGTGGTGAACCTCTCACTCCGAGAGTTCTCCCCATACAGCTCTTTGAGATGAAGATGTATGTCAGCAGCATACACGGTCTTCTCAAAGCGCCGCTGCATTTTGTTTGACATCAATGCCATCATATAGCATCGTGTCTTAAGCTCGTCATCCCACCATTTGTTAAGCTTTGTCAGCTCCTCAGGGCTGATATCGGCAGAGGCTTCCTTCGGAGGGCTCTTATCTATCGTATAGAGAAGTTTCTCCGAAGCCAACACAATGTTGAGGTTTCGAAGCCAGTCTTGGTAGTTCAGACCGGTGAACTTGTTGCTATCCAGTATAGATGCCATCACATAGCATCGAGTCTTAAGCTCGTCGTCCCACCATTGTTTAAGCGTAGTCAGCTCCTCAGGGCTGATATCGGCAGAGGCTTCCTTCGGAGGGCTCTTATCTATCGTATAGAGAAGTTTCTCCGAAGCCAACACAATGTTGAGGTTTCGAAGCCAGTCTTGGTAGTTCAGACCGGTGAACTTGTTGCTATCCAGTATAGCAGCGAGTGGGTTTTTGATCGAAGATATTATAAGCAGTTTATACTGAAAAAGGAAAAACAGACATGCATTACTAACTATATGTGAAAAATGCTAAGACATAAAACAAGGTCATTTAGTTTTATGAATTACCCTCCCACTATTTTAATGATTTCACCACCCTCTAATGAAATCGAGAAAACAAGTTTCCTTAGTGGGTACACAGAGTCCAATCGAGCGATCATGGTCCCGAATAATATCAGCCAACCATGACCCCCAAAAGGTAGAATCCAATTGCAACCGGTGCAACCTCCATGTATTTACCTCACGTCCAGTATGGGCCCAATAATATGACTTCGATTACTATCACGTGTCAAGATGACCCATCAATTTTTAGTCGTGGAGGACGGTCCCCTTAACGTCCCCAATAATATGAGACAACGTTAAAGGGAGTTCCAACCGACTCACAACGAGTGTCAATGACGTGTATAGCTTTCCGGCATACATAACCCCCTCAATAATATGAGGCGGGCCATGTATGCGGGTAGCATCGGCGTACACCCATTGTTGATGGAAGGTATGGATAATTTAAACAGATTTAAATTCCCTTAGTTTATCGAATAAACTTTAACCTTGATATCAGTTTTAAATCGTATTTAAAACGAGGGATTTTATTTTTGAAAATTTGGTCTCAACAATTATTTTAAATCATAATTTAAAATATCGAATATATAAATAAACTTTGGGATGATCGATCGCGAGAGCTATGCGGTCCGTGGTTGCCAATCACGGACCTGGGTCCAGTCATAGATGAAATGCAATATGCAATGCAATCCTATTACAATTGCTTCCGGTTTTACAGATCTTCGGTCTTCAATATCTTTGATCGTCATGTCCACCGTCTTCAAATGTCCTCCCACTAAATCTAGTAATTTATATTTAAATTGCCATGACACATATGGGATACAAATTTGTAGGGGTGGGAACGGGCCACAAACAGACCCACTTTATAAACGATATCAACAATATATATACAACCAAAATCGCAAAACCTATAGCATACACCTAACACATTGGGCACAGAGCTCGATCATCCCAAACATGCAATCAATCTAATTAATTGACATAAATTCAATAATCAAATCAAATTTGATATTTTTCTACAAAATCATATTTTAATCATAAAATCGTATTTTATAAATAAAATCGTATTTTGTCGATAAAATCATATTTTAATAAAAAAAAATCATATTTTAATTATAAAATCATATTTCATAACTAAAATCACATTTTGTAATTTTAATTGCATCAAATTAGGCTTAAAACAATTTTAGGCCCAAAATCTCAAAAATTTCAAAATCAATTTCGGTCCGACCAAAATCAGCCCAATATCGAATATTGGCCCGAAAACTTCATGGGCTGCCCGGCACAGGCCCGAACAAAATTCAGAAGACAAAACAGGTCACAACAAGCTGTCGGAAAAATCCGCACGCTGGCCGCAACATGCACGGCCTGGCCGCGCCAGGCAGGCGCACAGTAGTGCTCCACCGTGCGCTACATTAGCGCACGGTGGCTGGCCAGCACGCGATAGTGCGTGCTGGCCAGCGCGCGGCCATTCGCGCGCGCTGCTGCGCGCGATGGCGCCATCGCACGGGGCGGCGCCGGCAGCCGTCATTCCCCTTTTTTTTTGTTTTGATTTCAAAAATCGAGATCTATGCAATTCAGATAGTGATATGTATTTAAGGATCCGAGCTTTGGCTCTGATACCACTGTCGGCGATAATGGCGGATCCGGATCCTGTTTCCCGAGGGCGCAGCGGAAGTTAAAAAAATTTCCTGAGATACGTTCAATACATTAAAACTAATCAATAAACCATTCATAGGATGTTTATCGATTGTTACCTTGCTGGCGTCTAGGCGCCTGGCTCCAACCAGATTCACAGGGAATTCTGGCTCTTGAAATGTAGGCGGCGGTAGATCATCTAATCAGGTCCACGATCGGAAACACGATTCCTCTGTCAGTCTGCACTAGAAGATCTGAAGTGAGGTTTGGGAGAGGAGGGGCGGCCGATTTTAGGTCTAGGGTTGTGTTCTTGTGTTGTGATTAAAGCCCTAGGTCATATCAACATATAGACCTATGATGTGCTTGAACCGGCCCATTGGACTTGGGTCAGGCCCAGGTCCATATGAACATTCGGTTCATTTAAATCACTGCGATTTCATCATAACTCCGATCGACGATCCGATCAGACCGATCGACTCAGTTTCCAAAACTGAATGTTATGATGTGAAAAACAATTTTTCAGATTATCTAGCCCAAAATAGCAGTTTAGCCCCTCAACTTCAGGAAATCGCAATTTGACCCCTATTGACTTTTAGGAAGTCGCACTCCCCAAAATCCTCGTCCTATGCTCAACACATTGAGCTCAGTTTCCGTGCGGGAATCATGAATTCAGTACTTGTGTGACCCTCAATGGTTCAGGGATACAGCTAGCCGTGGGCCCACAACCATTGTGACTCCGAAATCACAATTTCGGACTTGCCCATCGGATCATGGTAAAGCGCCTAGCAACATCGTCCCATGATCCCCTAGGTATCACTGATAGTGCCTTCAAGAACCAGTTGGTCGTGGTTAGCGTACAGTACGTTCCTTTCAACACATATATCCCGATCAGATCTACGACCATTGGAAAATCGAGAGTCGCTAAAGATCCGATGACTATGCATACATCTTGGAGATCGAATAGTGACATCGTGAGTGTTACTAGGCAAACCCATTACCTAAAACACATCCAGTACTCTGGCCAGATATTCATACACTATTGTCTCCTCAGATAGCATAGGATATCCACACATGAAAGCGAGCGGTGAATCCTCGACAACGAAGCATCGACTCCTACATACATCGGGACCTCACCCAATCCTGTCGCCTAATGACCCCAAATGAGTCGGCAAATGGGTCAAAGTGAGGCTCCTATCATGTAGAGTCTCAATGACGTTTCGAGTAGTGAGGACTAATCAGTACAACCAAGACCTCGAACTTATCCACTCGACAAATGGTAACCACTTGAAAAGTTCGAACGAGGGTAGTTCGATAGATCACCAGGTCACTATCCATCTGCATGCTCAGAACATCACAATGTTCCCTACCAATGAAACATGGTACTTCACATCGCAGATGCTAGTCTCAAGCTCGGGCGGCCTTATCCTTATTTTGACGGCCCAATCGACTAGGAACGAATTCAGAATACACAGTGACTATTAGATGTATTTCATGATAGCCATCATATCCACTATCACATCTAACATACACTATGGTGCATTCTAGGTCTTTATCCAACACAATTGTTAACATTATAATCATAATGAAGATAAATAATGCCATAAATAAATACGAATTTCATAAATAAAGATTGTCATGTACAAGAGTCAATAAAACACACACGCCACAAGTTGGCTAGTTGGGCATCTACTCTAACAGAGAGAAGCAGTAAGTCCACCGAAAGCTCATGTGGAAGTGCAAGATCGAGGCTCACAAACTTCTCAATGAGCCCAATCATGTGAACCCCATGCTCGCGGACCGAAGTCCCTCTTGCATGCGGCTTGTAGTGTCCGTTATCCAATCACGTTTTAATTGATTTAAATTATAATTGAGGTTTTAAAATATTAATGGTGATTTATTCTGAGATAAATGTGTTTCTCGAGTTTTATGTCGGGTCGTGGAAGAGAGAGCGGGGACAATAGAAGTGAATTTAAATTAATCCAAAAAAATAAATTTAAAGAGTTTAGTAGACAAAACATTTTTATGATAAATTTAATATTTTAGTATAGCGGGTAGACAAAAAATATGATTTTTAGCGCTATTTTTACGAGGTGATTTTTTTCGGGCAAAAGAGCGAGCAAGTGTTAAATTATATCTTTGTACCAAAGTTTTATTCTATATATTTTAATTTATAATATGAATAATATGAGTGAAAAATTTAAGTTTTTGACGGGGCTTGAAATCGAGTAATTTAATCATTGGCGGACCGACTTGATACCCAATATAATTATATAGTATACCCTAATCCATGAGGCCAAAACCCAGTATCTTTCCTATCGTGCCGGATAGCGGAGGGATGAGCGGTGACAATAGAGGTGATTTGAAATATTCCAAAAATTATTTTAAATATTTTAGGAGACAAAATTTTTTATTTAATGATAAGTTTAAATTTTTGAATCACGGTTATTTAACAGTTTACTTTTTGAGTGCTAACTCCATTTAGCCGATTTTTCTTGCAATAGAGCGGGTAAGCGTGGGCTGTAAATTTTGTATACCAAATTTTCAAATTTAAACTCATGATACTGATTATATTAATTGAGCATAATTAAATTTTGGAGCGGGCTTGAAATTGGACATTTAAACTAATAATTAGCAGGCCTAATTAGCACTTAAAGCTTATTTTATACACCTAATTGATAGAGAACCCTCGTACACGCATCCCCATCAGTTTTCTACCTAGAACAACCGACTTCTCCTTCCCGAAAAGACTAGAAAAACCATGACTTCAAGGAGCAAGGATGGTAGGGAAATCGTCTCGCGTTTCGTCCCGACGTTTCCGGTAACGCATATTCACAATTTTCTCCAACGGAAGGCAAGTTTTAAAACCTTATTTTCTACCACATTTAAATCATATTGTGTTTGTTTTTGAATTATGCGTGAGAATTATTTAAGGAAAAATATTCAATGAAAAATTTTATTTATTCTCTGAGAGAATTGAATTTGAGTATAATTACTTTAAATGCATAATATATAATTTAGTACTCGTTATGTATAAAGGTGTGAGCTTACTTAGTCTTTAGACTCACTTTTTTGTGCAGGTGAGAGTGATGTTGATGTCAAGGCAACTATGCTTGAGGAGCACGGGATTCAGGATCCTGAGACCTTTAGCTTGCACATTAGATTTTCACGAGACTTTTATGAGAAATTTTGAAGGAAATTTACATTTCAAAACTTTGAGGATAAACTCTTTAGAGACACCGAAGTTGGTTGTTCGACATGATATTTAATTGAGTTATTGATACATGATATTTTTTACCTTTAATTTTGTGATACTTTGAAAAAAATATTTACGCCTTTATTTGAAGAAAAATAATTTAGAAAATTTGGGTCGTTAAACATAAAATATGATCAATTAATTTTATGAATTACCCTCCCACTATGTTGACAATTTCACCATCCTCTAGTGAAAACGGGAAAGCCAGTTTCCTTATTAGGTGCACAGAATCCAATCGAGAAATCATGGTCACGAATATATCAGCCAACCATGACCCTCGAAAGGTAGAGCCCAATTGCAACAGGTGAAACCCTCGCATTTACCTCACATCCAGTAAGTGCCTAACAATATGACGCTGATTACTATCATGTTTCAAGATAACTCATCAATGTTGAGTTGTAATGGACCGTCATCATGAAGTCCTCAATAATATGAGCCTACGCCATTGGAGTTCCATCCAACTCACATTAAGTGTCAATGGCGTGTACAGTTTTCTGACAGACATAGCCCCCCAATAATATGATTCGGCTCATGTATGCGCGTAACATCGACGTACACCCATTGTTATAAATAAATTTTAAACAATAGTTAAATTCTCTTTGTTATCTTGATATCAATTTTAACTTATAGGGATTTTATTTTGGAAAAATTTTGTCTCATCAATTTAAACAAGCAGATTCAACAACATATATATCATATATATTATAGGGATGATAGATAACCGAGAGTTATGCGATCAATGGTCACAAATCACGGATCTAGGTCCTATCCTAGGTAATATGCAGAATGCAAATGCAGTCCTATTACGTAAGCTTCCCGTTTTACATGTCTTCGGTATAAATATTATTGATCATCATCTCCACCGTCTTCAAACACTATTTCTCACAAAATCTAAAATATTTTCATTTAAATATCCATGACAGATAGGGATACATTTTAAAGATGTGGGAACGGGCCATAATCAGGCCCACTTAATTGATATCTATTAAATATTATAATCAAAAAATATAAACCTAGCATATACATAACATATTGGTAATGGTTCTCGATCGTCACATAATAAAATTATTTACACAATTAAGCCAATTAAGAGACACATATAAACTAATAAAATAATTTAATCAAATCACATTGGATTAATATCCAATAAAATCATATTATAAATATAAAATTATATTTCATATGTAAAATCATATTTTGTCATTTTAACTGAATCGAAATGATTAATTGCCAACACCAATTAAATAAAGGAAGAAAATTTTCATAAAAATATAATTTTCCCAAAATTAATTTTGAAAATATTTTAGGCTCAAAGAAATTTCAGGTCCAACACATGAAAGTCAATGAAAATTAAATTCTGGTACGCCCGAATTAGTCATGATAGCAAATATCGGACCGAAACCCCATCGGGATGCTGGGGCAGGCCCGGGTAGAACCCTAGGTCACGACGCCAAAACACTCGCCGCACCACCGCACCGACACCGCTATAGGCGTGTAACAGCAGCACACTGCGCATAGCGTGCGAGACGTGTACATGCAGTAGGGCGATGGGTGTGCATGACGGCCGCGCGTGATGAGCGTGTGAGGTGAGTTAATATATGCGCCATGTCGAGCGTGCAGAATGTGTGGCGTGACGTGCGCAGGATGCGCGTGGCGGTCATGCACCATTTTTTTTTTATTTTCAAAATCGAGGTTTTTCTGATGCAATTTTAGCAAAATTTACGTAGGACCAAACCAAGATTGAGGCTCTGATACCACTGTTTCCTCATGGCAGATCCGGATCATGCCCCTGATAGGCAGCGAAAGATTAAAAAATATTTGGTCCTTCTTAGATCGGTTGCGGTGGTTGGGGATGCTCATACGTAATAGAAACAACAGATAATCAAAATTATAGATAGGATGTTTAGATGATTACCTTAGGTGACTTTGAGGCCGGTTCTACCTATTATGGTTTAACGCAGAGACTTCAACGGTTTAACCACGATCGACTCCTAATCCGTTCCACGACCGGAATCCCAACTCCTCCACTAACTAGCACTAGAAAGCACCGTAGAGTGTGAGGAATGGATCTCCCATGTGTAAACGACACACGCAAGCGCTAAGCAAGCGGTGGCTTGGCGGGCGCAAGCCCATTGAAAATTATTTTCGAGTCCATCATTGTGGTGTCATCATAATCACGATCGACGATCAGATATCACCGATATGTTAAGTACAAAAAATTGATCATTATGATGTGAACTCAAATTTCCGGACCACTAATTCTGTATATGGAAGGTTTACTTCCTCTACTCATTTTGGAAGTCATACTCCCATTCTCCTTTTTGGTTAAACCCAACACTTTGAGTTTTTTATCCATATAGGAATTGGGAAAATAGTACTTGCATGACCTCCAGTGGTTAAGGGATACATCCAGACGTGGGGTCACAACTCCTTGTGACTTGGAAACACATTTTCGACTAACCGTCGAACCATGGTAAAGCATCTAGCAACATTGCCCCATGATTCCATAGGTATCACGGATAGTGCCTGTAAGAACCAATCAATCATGATTAGCATACAGTACGGTCCCTTCAGCTAAAATATCCCAACCGAATCAATGATAATTGGTAAGTCAAGATTCGCTAGAGATTCGATAACTATGTGATACATCTTGGAGATCAAAAATCAACATCGCATGTGCCACTAGGTAAACTAATTTACACTAGCGCACATCTAGTAATCTATCCACCCAATCTCGTTGCTTGGTGACCCTCACAGAATCGGTAAATGAGTCAAATTAAGGAGCCAATAATGTAGAGTCTCAATCATTTGAGTTATAATGACTAGTCATGTACAACCAAGACCTCGGACTTAATCCACTCGACAAATGGTAACCACTTTTGAAAGTCCGAACGAGGTTAGTTGTAACGCCTATAAATTTCCTGACTACGTAGAAATGAGTGCATGACTAGGGGGAAAATATTTTTAGATAATTACATGCCATTTTATATGATTTATTTATGATTTTATGCTGCATGGTATGTATGTGTTATTTTTCAGCCTACTTGAGTTACAGACGCGTGGACGAGATTACGGCTGACCGGACTGAAAATAATTTGAGATTTTTAAGTTATGGGATTTTTAAGAATGAAATTATTTTATTTTAAGCAACTATTTCCGAAAATTAGAGTTTTTATAATAATTTTAAAGGGGAACCCGTTTTCGCCTATACGGGCCGTTTTATTGAGTTTTAAGGTATTTTAAAATATGAGGAGGCCTTGATTTCGAAAATCCTAAATCTTTAAAGCCAAATTATGAGTTTTAAATACCTTTTTAATTAATTAGAGGGGCAAGCCTGTCTTTTTCTTTCCTTTTCTTAATTAAACTCATAGGGGTCACATTAGTCATATTCTATTCCTTCACAACTCCAACTTAACACTTACCTAGCCTCCTAAATCCTCATCAGCCGTCCCCTCCTTCCCCCTTAAGCAAATTTTCGAAATTTCCTCCTTTCTTGGTGAAGCTTGGTGATACAAAGCCGATGGTGCCCCGATCTCGCGTCTACAACGTTGGTAACTCGCAAAACTTTACTCCAACCAAACCAGGCATGTGATATCAACTTCTTTTCTCACAATTTAAACTATATTAGACTGTTTTTAATGAAAATTGGTGTGAATTGAATGTTTTTTTTATCCAGATCTATATCTCCTTGTTCAAGTTTCATTCATGACACGAAAGTGCTTTCACGTTTCTCGTCTTTATCTCATGTTTTTTCTGTTTGATAAAGGTCCAGGGGTCATGGCTCATGGATAGATCGATGAGTGAGGGTCCTAGGAGGTTCATGGTGGTCCATAGGTGATGATAAGTTGGCTAGATCATGTCTGGATCAGGACTTGACGTGCGGCCGCAGGTATCACGACGTCGTGGGTGGGCTGCCCGATTCAGGTGCGTCGTTCGTGAGGTGTGGTGCCCGGTTGGGGCCGTGGTTGGTTCCTATGGCACCGGCTGGACCTGGGGGGTGGTCCAACCGGCGGGGCTCCGGCCAGGGTGGCCGGAGCAGGGAGGTCGACGTGTGTTTATGGCGGCTGGTCGCGACGGAGTCGAGGTGAACATTGCATGGGAGTAGGGTTTTCGGTGGTTGGTTTGGTTCAGTTGAACCGGTTTGGTTGGTTCGGTTGTACCGGGTCGATTAGCCGAGTCTCGAGTCAAAATATTTTAAAGTTGATCAGAGTTATTAATTATGGACCGATTATTTTTAATTTTAAGTCCAATGTCCAATTTTAAAGAAAATAGCTAGATGTTTTAAAATTTAATCAAACTTTTAAAATAATTAAAGTTATTGTTTTTAAGTTTTTAGTCAAAATTAATGTCTTTGGAATTTTAATAAGTCGAAATCGTTTTTTGGGATTTTTAAATTGATCAAAATTGATCTTTTGGTCAAAATCGGGTTTTGGGGCCAAAATTGATTTAAATTGATTTTAAAAGTTAAAATCGATTTTAATAAGTCCAAATTGATTTTAAGAAGTCAAAATTTAAAGAAAATAGACAAAAAATCAAAAAGGGGTGAACATTCGTTTCATCGTCTGAGTTAAGAGCGATATTTAGTCTAGAAGTAGAGGGCCAGACTCCTGAACTATTCCTTGACCGAAGTAGAAAAATGTTGAAGCCCGTAAATATATAATTAATTATATATGTAGTATGCTATGTACGTAAATGTTTTAAAGGAAATAATTAATTATACATTAACGGGCTAAGCTTTTAAACTTGCATAATTTTACGAAATGCTTGCATCATGAACGTTTTTTGAATGTTAAAGGCATGTTATTTTAAAAGACAAAACCCGAGGGATTGAATGATTTGTGAGAACTTATGATGAATGTATGATGAGCTTATGGATCCATGTGTGATATCATGGTGAAGTGGCAACTTATGGGCTTATGGATCCATGTGTGATATCATGGTGAAGTGGCAGCTTTTGGACCCATGTGTGATATCGTGGTGAAGTGGCAACATATAGGTGTGACATATAGGGATCCCGACTCAAGGTCGGGTGAACCACACCGCCACATACGTTGGTTTATAGATTGATCAATCGACTATGGTCACACTTCAGGATACGACTCATATGTTTTTCATGTTACGTTATGCCATGCCTTATATGTTATGTGATTGTTATGATATGAAAGGTATGAAGAAATGTTTTAAGATCATGCACGCATTCATGTTTTTAACGTTATTTTATTACAAGTATGTGCTTGCATGCGATTTTATTAGTATGTACATTGTTATGATATACGATAGAGCATGCTGAGCCTCTAGGCTCACTTGGTTTAAATGGTGCAGGTGATGATCCTGCTGAGTTTACACCGACTGGCGGTGAGGACGTCTGAGCGTCTGTTGAACGTACCCCTTGACCACAACAATGTTATTTTTGAGTTGATACAGTTAGATGTTGTTTTTTAAACACAGGTACTATCAGTACTTTTACTCAGTTGATTTTTATTCCGTTTCTTGTTTTAACAAGTATGTGCTTGCATGCGATTTTATTAGTATGTACATTGTTATGATATACGATAGAGCATGCTGAGCCTCTAGGCTCACTTGGTTTAAATGGTGCAGGTGATGATCCTGCTGAGTTTACACCGACTGGCGGTGAGGACGTCTGAGCGTCTGTTGAACGTACCCCTTGACCACAACAATGTTATTTTTGAGTTGATACAGTTAGATGTTGTTTTTTAAACACAGGTACTATCAGTACTTTTACTCAGTTGATTTTTATTCCGTTTCTTGTTTTAACATTTTTAAATATTCCTTTATTTATGTTTGAAGTATGTATGAGAAAATGATTTAGAAACGTTTTAAAAGGGAACGAGCCATACTTTAAGTTTATTTTTCCCGCACATGTTTAAAAAACAACATATTTTTTCTAGAGTCTGGTTCGTTTCAGTTGGTATCAGAGCGGTGGTTCTGATGGGGTACTTTCCTGCTGCGTGGAGCTCAGAAGTCGCATTACCAGTCTGTGAGTTTTACTGTTTTACGATTTATGTTTATGATTGCATGTTGCATGTGTTTTAGTTATGCATGAATTTTGGCCTTAGAATTTTAAAAATAGACGGTTAGTCATGCACCTAGATTTACGTGATAAGGTTTTGGCGTACCAGACGTGCCAGAGACCAACATAAAGATGATGCACAAGATGCTAGAGAGGCAGGCGGAGCGTTCTGGGAAGTCGCATGAGGAGGATGTGGCTGAGTGGTTCCGCAAGCAGGGACCCAAGTAGTTTCCTAGGACTACAGATCCGCTAGTTGCTGAGTAAAACACTGCTAGGAAACTTGTTGCCTTAGTTTCTAGGTGAACGTAACTGGGAACTGTAGGACTTCTAGGACTTGTCTTGAGAACTTTGACGGATAGGGCTAGCGAACTTAGAACTGTTTAGGTATCTAATCTGCCTTTTTGGGATTTAGTATGACCGTAAACGCGTACCTGTGTGACGTTTCTGTTTCAGGCGAGATTCGTGTGCTTGGTGTCACTACACTCGCTTTGCTAAACTCAGGGGAGACCCACTCGTTTATTTCGAATGCATTCACACAGGGGATGTGTATTGTTCCGGAGAGCATGGGGGTAGCTCTCACTGTGACGGTTTTGTCAGGAGAGGAGTTGACGACAACCAACATCGTGCAGGGTCTGACAATGACATTTTAGGATCATGCAGTCAGAGCGGATTTGGTCATTTTGCCGATGACAGGATTCGACCTCATCCTAGGCATGGATTGGCTGACAGAGTTCGGAGCAGTGATTGACTTTCAGCGGAAGACGGTGTCTATCAGACCGCCAGGGCAGGAGGCTTTATTTTTTGAGGCAGCTAGGAGGCCGCGAAAGCCTAGATTTATATCTTTCCTTAATGCCAGGAAGCTAGTTGAGCACGGATGTCAGGCATTCTTGGCCAGCGTTACCGCTTCTGGAGATTCAGCAGGCCCTTCACTATCTGACGTGGAGGTAGTCAGAGATTTTGCAGATGTCTTCCCTGATGATGTAGTGGGAGTTCCACCGGAGCGAGAGGTGGAGTTTTCTGTTGAGCTGATGCCGGGGGTAGTGCCTATCTCTAAGGAATCTTATCGATTAGCTCCTACAGATATGAAGGAGCTTAAGGAGAAGATTCAGGAGTTGCTCGATAAGGGGTTCATTCGCCCTAGATTTTCTCCATGGGGCGCACCAGTGTTGTTGGTGAAGAAGAAGGATGACAGCATGAGATTGTGCATCGATTACCGGGAGCTGAACCGAGTTACAGTGAAGAATAAGTATCCACTCCCGAGGATTGAGGATTTATTCGATCAGTTGCAGGGAGCTTCGGTGTTCTTGAAGATTGATATGAGATCTGGCTATCATCAGCTTAGAGTTAGAGAGGAGGACGTGTCCAAGACTGATTTTAGGACACGCTATGGGTACGAGTTCTTGGTTATGCCGTTTGGCCTGATGAATGCCCCAGCGATTTTCATGGATCTGATGAACAGGGTATTCAGGTAGTATCTAGACCAGTTCATTATAGTTTTCATCGATGACATCCTGGTCTATTTGAGGAGCTTGGAGGAGTATAGGCAGCACTTGCAGACGGCTTTGCAGAATTTTAGGGAGCACAGACTGTATGCCAAGTTCAGCAAGTGTGAGTTTTGGCTGGAGCAGGTGGCATTCTTAGGGCATATTGTATCGAGAGATGGGATTTCTGTGGACCCATCGAAGGTGAGGCAGTGCGAACTGGGGGATTCCAAGGAATGCAGCGGAGATTCGCAGTTTCTTGGGCTTGGCAGGTTATTATCGCAAATTTATCAAGGGCTTCTTTTCTATTTTATGTGCCCTTGACAACCTTGACCAAGGAGAATGCGAAATATGTGTGGTGTCCCGAGTGTCAGAGGAGCTTTGATCAGCTGAAGGAGGCCCTTACTTCAGCACCAGTATTAGCTATGCAGTGGACCACGAGGAGTTTGTGGTCTATACAGATGCTTCTCTGAGAGGTTTGAGTGCATTTCTTTTGCAGGGTGGTAAGGTTATTGCTTATGCATCAAGGCAGCTGAATAGTTATGAGCAGAACTATCCGACGCAGCACCAGTATTAGCTATGCAGTGGACCACGAGGAGTTTGTGGTCTATACAGATGCTTCTCTGAGAGGTTTGAGTGCATTTCTTTTGCAGGGTGGTAAGGTTATTGCTTATGCATCAAGGCAGCTGAATAGTTATGAGCAGAACTATCCGACGCATGATTTGGAGCTGGCAGCTGTAGTGTTTGCATTGAAGATTTGGAGGCACTACTTATACGGCGAGAAGTGTCAGATATTCACCGACCACAAGAGCCTCAAGTACTTCTTCACCCAGAAGGAGCTGAACATGAGGCAGCGCAGATGGTTAGAGTTGGTGAAGGACTATGACTGTGACATTAGCTACCATCTGGGTAAGGCTAATGTAGTGGAAGACTGAGCCGGAAGACTGCAGTAGTGGCGTGTTTGTCAGTTGAGAGGCCA
The DNA here is from genome assembly GCA_001598015.1 of Dorcoceras hygrometricum. Classification (NCBI taxonomy): domain Eukaryota; kingdom Viridiplantae; phylum Streptophyta; class Magnoliopsida; order Lamiales; family Gesneriaceae; genus Dorcoceras; species Dorcoceras hygrometricum. Next base: position 150,328 of record KV009946.1, read on the forward strand.
CTATAGACCGAGATTCAGAGATTCGCCTTGAGTTCTATTCAGGAGGCTGTGCGCCGAGTTTAGCAGCACTCACTATTCAGCCGAATCTTCGAGAGCGAATCAGAGAGGGACAGGCCTCCGACGAGCAATTACAGCAGTGGAGACAACGTGATGAGGATAGAGGATGAGGCCTGTATACTGTTGAGGATGGGATAGTCCATTTCAGAGGCCGTACGTGGGTGCCGAGCACTGGACAGTTGAGAGCCGAGATCTTATCTGAGGCTCATGCATCGACGTACTCCATCCACCCAGGGAGTACGAAGATGTACAAAGATTTGCAGACTTTGTACTGGTGTCCAGGGATGAATAAGGACATTGGGAGATTCGTGTCTGAGTTCTAGACTTGTCAGAAGGTCAAGGCAGAGCATCAGCGACCGGCAGGGTTGTTGCAGCCACTTCCTATTCCCGAGTGGAAGTGAGAGCATATTACGATGGATTTCATGGTTGGACTGCCTAGGAGTCCCAGAGGGTTCACTGCTATATGGGTGATTGTGGACAGACTCACCAAGTCAGCGCATTTCTTACCGGTAAAGACTATTTTCACCCTGACGCAGTACGTAGAGCTTTACATCCGAGAGATTGTCAGACTGCATGGCATACCAGTCTCGATAGTGTCGTACAGAGACACAAGATTCACATATGCATTCTGGAGGAGCTTACATGCCGCCTTGGGGACGAGATTGTCGTTCAATACAATATTTCACCCGCAGATAGACGGAATAAAAGAGGCATTCAGATTTTGGAGAATTTGCTGAGAGCTTGCGTCATAGATTTTCAGGGTACGTGGGACTCGAGATTTCCGCTGGTAGATTTCACGTACAACAACAGCTTTCAGGTATCGATAGGGATGGCTCAGTATGAGGCGCTGTACGGGAGGAGATGCAGATCTCCCGTACACTGGGACGAGGTTGGTGAGAGAGTGCTTACCGGGCCGAAGTTAGTGCAGCAGAAGACGGACATTTTGACGAGGATTCGGGATAGGATGAGGACAGCCCAGAGTCGTCAGAAGAGTTATGCTGATCATAGACGACAAGATCTGTAGCTAGCTGTGGGAGATCATGTGTTTGTGAGGATATCGCCCATGAAGGACGTGATGCGCTTCGGCCGGAGAGGCAAGCTTAGCCCGAGGTTTATTGGGCCGTTCGAGATTCTGGAGAGGGTTGGTACTCTGGCTTACCGAGTAGCGTTACCACCCAGCTTATCAGTAGTGCATAATGTCTTCCATATCTCGATGCTACGAAAGTATGTTCCGAATCCGTCTCATGTGTTGGATTTCGAGCCACTCCAGTTGGCACCGGAATTATCTTTTGAGGAGCGACCCGTTCAGATTCTAGCTAGGGAGGCGCGCAGGCTGAGAGCACAGAGTATTCCGATGGTCAAGGTACGATGGCAGAATCACTCAGAGGATGAAGCTACCTGGGAGACTGAGGCCGATATGCGGACGCGCTACCCAGAGTTATTTGGTACGTACTCAATTTCGGGGACGAAATTCCTATAAGGTGGGAGAGTTGTAACGCCTAGAAATTTTCTGACTACGTAGAAATGAGTGTATGACTAGGGTGAAATATTTTAAGATGATTACATGCCATTGATTTATTTATGATTTTATGCTGCATGATATGCATGTGTTATTTTTCAGCCTGCTTGAGTTACAGATGCGTGGACGAGATTAGGGCCGATCGGAATGGAAATAATTTGAGATTTTGAAGTTATGAGATTTTTAAGAATGAAATTATTTTATTTTAAGCAACTATTTCCGAAAATTAGAGTTTCTATAATTAATTTGGAGGGGAACCCGTTTTTCGCCTATACGGGCCGTTTTATTGAGTTTTAAGGTATTTTAAAATATGAGAAGGCCTTAATTTCGAAAATCCTAAATCTTTAAAGCCAAATTATGAGTTTTAAATACCTTTTTAATTAATTAGAGGGGCAAGCCTGTATTTTTCTTTCCTTTTCTTAATTAAACTCATAGGGGTCACATTAGTCATATTCTATTCCTTCACAACTCCAACTTAACACTTACCTAGCCTCCTAAATCCTCATCAGCCGTCCCCTCCTTCCCCCTTAAGCAAATTTTCGAAATTTCCTCCATTCTTGGTGAAGCTTGGTGATACAAAGTCGGGGTGCCCCGATCTCGCGTCTACAACGTTGGTAACTCGAAAAACTTTACTCCAACCAAACCAGGCATGTGATATCAACTTATTTTCTCACCATTTAACTATATTAGACTGTTTTTCATAAAAATTGGTGTGAATTGAACGTGTTTTATCCAGATCTATATCTCCTTGTTCAAGTTTCATGCATGACACGAAAGTGCTTTCACGTTTCTCGACTTTATCTCATGTTTTTTCGATTTGAGAAAGGTCCAGGGGTCATGGCTCATGGATATATCTATGAGTGAAGGTCCTAGGAGGTTCATGGTGGTCCATAGGTGATGATAAGTTGGCTAGATCATGTCTGGATCAGGATTTGACGTGCGGCCGCAAGGTATCACACGCCGTGGGTGGGCTGCCCGATTCAGGTGCGTCGTTCGTGAGGTGTGGTGCCCGTTGGGGCCGTGGTTGGTTCCTATGGCACCGGCTGGACCTGGGGGTGGTCCAACCGGCGGGGCTCCGGCCAGGGTGGCCGGAGCAGGGAGGTCGACGTGTGTTTGTGGCGGCTGGTCGCGGCAGCGTCGAGGTGAACATTGCATGGGAGTAGGGGTTTTCGGTGGTTGGTTCGGTTCAATCTCCGGCCAGGGTGGCCGGAGCAGGGAGGTCGACGTGTGTTTGTGGCGGCTGGTCGCGGCAGCGTCGAGGTGAACATTGCATGGGAGTAGGGTTTTCGGTGGTTGGTTCGGTTCAATTGAACCGGTTTGGTTGGTTCGGTTGGACCAGGTCAATTAGTCGAGTCTCGAATCAAAATATTTTAAAGCTGGTCCGAGTTTTTTTAATTATGGACCGTTTATTTTTAATTTTAAGTCCAAGGTCCAATTTTAAAGAAAATAGCCATATGTTTTAAAATTTAGTCAAACTTTTAAAATAATTAAAGTTATGTTTATTTTTAAGTTTTTATTCAAAATTAGAGTCTTTGGAATTTAAATTAAGTCAATCGATTTTTGGGATTTTTAAATTGATCAAAATCGGTCTTTTGGTCAAAATCGGGTTTTGGGGTCAAAATTGATTTTTAAAGTCAAAATCGATTTAAATAAGTCCAAATTGATTTTAAGAAGTCAAAATTTAATGAAAATAGACAAAAATTCTAAAAAGGGGTGAACATTCGTTTCATCGTCCGAGTTAAGAGCGATATTTAGTCTAGAAGTAGTGGGCCAGACTCTTGAACTATTCCTTGATCGAAGTAGAAAAATGTAGAAGCCCGTAAATGTATAATTAATTATATATGTAGTATGCTATGTGCATAAATGTTTGAAAGGAAAGAATTAATTATACATTAACGGGCTAAGCTTTTAAACTTGCATAATTTTACGAAATACATGCATCATGAACGTTTTATGAATGTTAAAGGCATGTTTTTTAAAGACAAAACCCGAGGGATTGAATGATTTGTGACAACTTATGATGAATGTATGATGAGCTTATGGATCCATGTGTGATATCATGGTGAATTGGCAACTTATGAGCTTATGAATCCATGTGCGATATCATGGTCAAGTTGCAGCTTATGGACTCACGTGTGATATCTTGGTGAAGTGGCAACATATAGGTGTGACATATAGGGGTCCCGGCTCGAGGTCGGGTGAACCACACCGCCACGTACGTTGGTTTATAGATTGATCAATCAACTATGGTCACACTTTAGGATACGACTCATATGTTTTTCATGTTACGTTATGCCATGCCTTATATGTTATATGATATGTTATGATATGAAAGGGATGAAGCAATGTTTTAAGATCATGCACACATGCATGTTTTTAACGTTATTTTATTACAAGTATATGATTGCATGCGATTTTATTAATATATATACGATAGAGCATGCTGAGCCTCTAGGCTCATTGAGTTTAAATGGTGCAGGTGATGATCCTGCTGAGTTTACACCGACTGGCGGTGAGGAAGTCTGAACGCCTGTTGCAGCAGTACCCCTTGAACGCATCAATGTTATTATTGAGTTGATACAGTTAGATGTTGGTTTTTAAACACACGTACTTTCAGTACTTTTACTCAGTTGATTTTTATTCCGTTTGGATGTTTTAACATTTTTAACTATTCCTTTATTTATTTTTGAAGTATGTATGAGAAAATGATTTAGAAACGTTTTAAAAAGGAATGAGCAATACTTTAAGTTTATGTTTTTCAGCACATGTTTGAAAAAAATTTTTTTTTTCTAGAGTCAGGTTCGTTTCATTAGTTCTGCGGATCACCGGGTCACAATCCAGCATACATGCTCAAAACATATCCATGTTCCATACCAATTAAGCATGGTACTTCGCATCGCATATGCTAGTCTCGAACTCAGGTGACCCTTATCCTTGTTTTGGATGGTCCAATCGACTAAGAACTTATTTAGAATGTACAGTGACTATTACATATGCTTCATGATAGTCATCAAATCTACTATCACATCTAACATATACTGTAGTACATTCAAGGTCTTTATGCAACAAATTTTATGTAAGCAAAGATAAAGAATTTCACGTAAATGTAAATTATATAAATGAACAAAGATTGTTTTTTAAAGTAGAGTCAACAAAGCCCACTAATAATAGTTGGCTAGCTGCACCTACTATAACATGTCTTACCCATGCCCGAATTTGATATTATTTTTGGGATGGGCTGGTTGACAGTGAATGAGCATTGATTGACCGATGTTGGGGATAGGGCCGACGGTAGGGGAAGGGTAAGACTGATCTCTAAGGGAATTGAGAGAGCACCAACAGTTGGACACGCACCTGCCTTAACTCATGGTCCTAACAACCCAACCCTAACGCACATAATAGGTGCAATCTGTTCTGCCACATTATAATGAATAAAGTTGCACCTTAGCTAACAGCTATAACTTTTGGCCTAGTGGTAAGCGCTTGATCCTAACAATTGATATCAGAACGAGGTCAGGGGTTCGAGTTTCCCAAGAAGAATTTTCTATACTTCTTGGGGGGGGGATTGTTGAGTTAAGAGTGCAAGGGTGAGAACAGTACTGGGATGGGTGGCCTCCTGGGAAGTTCTGGTACGTCAAGCTGCTGACGTTGCGCCGCTTGATCTGGTTGGCCATGTGGGCTGTAAAAGTGTGATGCCAGATCTTAACGGGTAATACTATCTCTGTTGAGGATATGTCCGGCGGTAGGGGAAGGGTAAGACTGGTCTCTAAGGGAATTGAGACAGCACCAGCAGTTGGACACGCACCTCCCCTAACTCATAGGCCTAACAACCCAACCCTAACGCACATAATAGGTGCACTCTGCTATGCCACAATATAAAGAAATAAAGTTGCATCTTGGCTAACAGTTATAGCTTTTGGCCTAGTGGTAAGCGCTTGATCCTAAGAGACCGATGAAGGACAATGAGGATTACAAAAACAGTGGGAAGTCGTTTATTTTTTAGGCAGCCAGATGTAGATTTATGTCATGTTTTCTATCATGCTTATAGGATAGGAATCTTAAGAGGAGCGGCTACCAGGGGTTCCTAACCAGAATTATGTCAGTTCCGGAGACAAACAGTCGAGTGATAAAGGAGGTAGAAGTAGTTAGGGAATTTCCTGAAGTGTTCCCTGAAGATATTTCTAGAGTTCAACCGGAAAAGGAGATGGAGTTTTCGATAGAGTTGCTGTCAGGTACGGTGCCAATTTCCAATGCTCTATATTGCTAGCTCCTGCTGAGAAAGAGTTGAAGGATCAAATACAAGAATTGCTTGATAAGGAATTCATACGCCCCAGTTTCTCAACATGGGGTGCACCAGTGTTGTTTGTGAAGAAGAAGAATGTGAGCATGAGGCTTTGTATTGATTACAGGTTGAACCGAGTGATGGTGAAGAATAAAATACCTACTACCGAAGATTGAAGACCTATTTGATCAATTGCAGGGAGATTCTGTATTCTCAAAGCTATATCTCAGATCACGATACCATCAATTGAAGGTGAGGGAAGATGGCATTTTGACTCGCTATGTGCCTTACGAGTTCTCGGTGTCGCCATTTCGGTTAACTAACGAGTCCAGCAATCTTCATGGATCTCATGAATCATGTATTTCAGCATTACGTCGATCAGTTCATCATAGTGTTTTTTGAAGACATTCTAATTTATTCGAGGACCAAATAGGAGCACAGTCAGCATTTGAGAACAGGATTGCAGTTTGTTGAGGGAGAGGAAGTTGTTTTCCAAATTCAGCAAGTGTTAGTTTTGGCTGGATAAAGTGGCATTCTTAGGGAACATTGTGTCGAGTGCGGGTGTGGAGGTAGACCCAACCAAGGTTAAAGCAATGAAGGGGTGGGCAGTACTTAAGAATGCATATGAGATACGCAGTTTCTTAGTATTGACCGGCTACTATCAAAAGTTAGGCTTTTCTACTATTGAAATGCCTTAACCTACCTTAATGAAGAAGAACGCAAAGTTTGAGTGGGAAGCTAACTGTCAAAAGAGCTTTGAGGCATTGAAGCATGCACTTACTACGGCACCAGTGTTGGAGATGCAATGAGGGCAAAGGACATTTCATGTTATATACAGATGATTCTAAGCTTGGATTGGGGAAAATGATGCAAAATGACCAGGTGATCGCCTATGCATCTAGACAGCTGAACGTGCATGACAAGCTATATATGTGCGCAATTTTAATGGTTCAGCTCATGCACATTCAGTGACTTATAGCTTGTTACATCTGATCTAAGGTTCCCCCTAAGCTGAAGATTCTCCCATAAGCTGAGGTTCCCCCTAAGATGAATGTTCCCTCAAAGCTGATGGTTCCCAAAGCTGAAGGTTCCCCCTAAGCTTGGAAACTCCTCAATCACCTGCAATGGACAGATTAGGACAGTTCTAAGAGACCAAGAACGTTTATAAAATAAGAAAACTTAGTGTCAGGTAGTGGCTTGGTGAAGATATCATCAACTTGCCGTTCTGTTGAAACATATTCCAGCCTGACATCCTTCTTGAGCACGTGATCTCTTATAAAATGATGCCTGATATCGATGTGCTTGGTCCTCGAGTGCAGCACAAGATTCTGTGTGATGGCAATAGCACTTGTGTTGTCGCAGAAGATGGATGCTCATCAACGCCGTAGTCCTTAAGCTGTTGTTGAATCCATAAGATCTGAGCACAACAGCTCCCGGTTGCTAGATACCATGCTTCAGCTGTGGACGTTGCGATGGATGTCTGTTTCTTACTGAACCATGAAATTAATCCGTCACCAAAAAACTGACAATTCCCCCTAGGTCTATGCCAATCAATCTTACAACCTGCGTAATCTGCATCTGATTAACTAGTTAAATTGAAACTAGAGTCTTTGGGATACCAAAGACCCAGTTTTGAGTGCCTTTAAGAATTCCAATATACGTTTACCAGTAGTAAAGTGAGATTGTTTTGGGTCAGCTTAGAACCGAGCACACATACAGACGATGAACATAATGTCTGGTCTGCTTGCTGCTAGATAAAGAGGTGACGCAATCTCCCATGATACAAAGTTACCTCAAAGACAGTATCAGCTTTGTCCTTGTGTAGCTTTATTGAAGCACTCATTGGGATAGCTACTGAAGAGAATTTTTCCATCCCGAACTTCTTCAGAAGTTCCTTTGTATATTTCTCATGATTTGTGAGGTCTAGATAATTAATTTGGTTTTCACGTAAGACCCAAAGGAGAGCTAGCTGGTCTGTGCTTAGAATAGCTCTGATCTGGTTTTGGTAGAACGATAAGATTTGGTTGGTTGGGTGCTTAATAATTGTTGTCGCAAGACATTATGGGTACTCTAAGTTGGATATTCTGAGTTGGTAACGGAGCGACGTCGTTTCGGAGAAACCAACTTTAAAGGGGCGAAATCTGGTAGTACTGTGTAGATCGGTAAGTTCCAGGGGTATCGCTTGAGATCAGATCTGAACGAGTGTGAGCTGGTTCTCTTATGAGTTAACTGGTCGTCCGGATTTTGGGTGCGGTGCGACGCCGTTTAGTGACATCTGTTTATGAGCTAGCTGGATGGTACGTGGGATCTAGCTAAGGTATATCTGTTATAGCTGAGATCTGTTGCTACTGCATACGTTGTGATCTGTTACTGCTGAGTACCCTGTGCACTACTTGGAGATACCAGATAGTGTGTGTGTTGTGCTAGAGTGCAGCTGAATGACGTATACCTGCTGGGGAAGAGAGGGCGGTGAGCTGGTCATTCTGAGCGTGACTCCGGTGTGACGTCGTTTGGTGGTAGCGGAGAGGAGTCCTAATCTGGTATAGCAGAGAGGAGTCCAAATCCGGTATATCGGAGAGGAGTCCAGATCTGGTATAGTGCTAAAATCTGAGCTGGTACCAGCTCAGAGCCCTGAGTTGTCGGTGGCTACTGTTCACCAGATCTGGGAAGATTTAAGTTAGATAAATAGAGGACTTGGACCGTGTACTCGCCATTACTTCCCAACGCTTAGAAAATATCTCTCCTCGTAAACATACCCTCTACTGTAGCGAAACCCTTACTGTTCACGTAACCTATTTCCTCCGATTTCCGGTGGTATACGACGCAGCTTTGAGCAAGATTGGTAGCATTGAGTTCCTCTTTCCAAGACGCTTCTTTCTATACCTCTTTCGAAGGCTTTTGTGGGCTAGAAAAGTGAACGCGAAGGAGCTACAGTGTGTTGTCGGTTCGTATTCCAGTCGATTGGCTCTTTCGTTCAGGCAGTGCTTTCGATTAAGTGTTAGATCCCCCCTTGCGCTTTGTTTAGAGCTATTTGTTGAGTTTGAAGGGTAGGATAGAGATGGGTTGAGCTGGTGGTTCCCAGTTTGAGTGACTGTCCCTAAATAATCGTTGTGTTTGGCTAAGAAGGTTTCAGATCTGAGTTTTTTGGGACTCTTGTTGTGGTAATTGTAAATAAGAAGGTAAGGTACGGATGTGAGCTTATAATTACAGCTTTGAGATAGGCTTGTGTATAAATGAACATGTGCTGTTATGTTGAGCATTGTGAATGCTGTTGGTTCTATGCTATTGCTTGCATCTGTTATGTTGTGCAATATCTTGCAATATGTTCTTATGCATACACGCATGTCATGTTGTTACGCTCTGTTCCTTGTGATCCTATGCTAGCAGCCTGCTGTGTGAACCTATGATTTGTTGTCTTTCGCTATTGAAATAACCCGTGTTAACATGATGCGTGTGATTGAGCGGCTGGATAGCTCCCATTCTCTCACATGTACTATGGCTTTTTCTATTCTATCTTGTTGATGGTACTGTGTGTGATTGAGCGGCTTGGTAGCTCCCATTCTCTCACATGAGATGCGTCCATGTATTTTGTGGCACCATGTGTGATCGAGCGGCTGGGTAATTCCCATTCTGTCACACGTTCGGTTGCCACTTCTATCTCTAGTGTCCAGCTGTGTACAGTTCCCTTGGACTCTTGGATTTGCCTGTTCTCATGCATCGCATAGCATTTATAACTTGTTCTATCCACCTGCTGTTTTATGTTGCTCTCCGTACTAGGGTTTGACCCCTTTCACTTTGGGCCTGTTTGGTTTGTTTTGTGTCATTCAGGTTTTCCAGGTTATTCAGTTGGCCGTGGAGATGAGTCAGCTGGTGATGCCCCCAGAGGTTTATAGAGTGTCCCATATATATATATATATATATATGTATTGGAGTTGTTGCTGGGAATGCCTCGAGCCAGCGTTGTAACCAAATTTGGTTTTCTATTGGCTTTGTATGCTAATACTTGCAGTATTTTGTAGTTGTGGTGCGCAGCTTTTGGTTGTTGTAAAACAAATATTTTGAGTATAAGTGTATTTTAAAATTATGTTTTCTAAGTCAGGCCAAAGCGAAAAATTTTAGCCACTTTTTTAAATGCTTCCGCAGCTATGATTCCGTGTTTAATATCTGTTTTGTGCATTGGGCCTGGCATTTTTTGGTATCAGAGCTTAAACTGGGATAATCTCGAATTTCTTTGATCACACTTGAGTTTAGGCATTGTGTTGCTTGTTGCATGTGCTTGACTATGTGTTATATTGCTGTGTGATCTCATCGTCTTAGTGATTTAGTAGATTCCGCCTAGACGTAGGGGTAGAGCAAGGAAGATCCCGATAGAATCTGTGGCTCAGAATGAGGAGGTGGAGCGTAGTATTCCCGTTCGTATGCACGCTAGACAGGTTGATGACGAGGTGGATGTGTTGGCAGCCCGTGTAGACGAAATGGAATTGATTATGTCTAGGTTTCAGCGGATGAACCCTCAAACGTTCAATGGTGACGAGTCTAGTTCCGATGCTGAGTCCTGGTTGCAACACATTACAGGGATGTTTGATCGAGTGCAGTATGACGATGAGCGTAGACTGAGTTTAGCTACTTTTCAACTAAGGATGAATGCAGAGCACTGGTGGAGAGGTGCCTCCCGAACTCTTGAGGAGACTGGTGTGGGGATCACTTGGAACAGTTTTTGCACTGCGTTCCGTCAGGAGTACATCCCAGAGTCATACTTCAATGCCCGAGAGAGCGAGTTCGAAACTTGGTTCAATGAACCATGTCTGTGGGGGAGTATGCAAGAAAGTTTTCTTCTCTCCTTGCCTATGTTCCTCATGTGTCCGGCCGCGAGAGGTGAAGAGAAATAGATTCTTGGAAGGGCTGAACGAATATATTTATTCTTTGGTGTTGGCAATTTCACCTATTAGCTATGCATATGCGGTGGACAAGGCGATGGATATTAAGGAAGGGTTGCGGAACCGTAGGTCTCGGGTTCGGCCGCAAGCTGTTCAAGGTACAGGTCCAAATGTTCTAGGGGAGCAACTTCCCCAATATTCTCAGTAGTCTCAACAGTCCCAACAACCATCCCAACAATCTAGACGTCACAGGTTCAGGCCTCGTGTCCAACAGTTTAAGAAGAAGTCGGGTTCTAGTTCTTCCGGTTTGGGTAGTTCGAGCAGTAGTAGTCCCCGATCTACCTTCTGTGGGCAATGTGGAGGAAGACACCCATTTACGCAGTGTACAAGAGTTTAGGGTGTTTGCAATCTTTGTGGGCAGTACGGGCATTTTGCGAGAGTATGTCCTTTTGCTGGATCTCAGCATACCGCTGCCCCACCACAGAGCCATTCCGGCGGGTCATCTCGAGGTCGTTATTTCCCTGTTCAGCAGCAGAGTATGGGGGAACTCAGCACACGTCGTTCTAGCATCCTGGTCCTTCGCGTTTTGGACATCTTCCCAACCCCATTTCTCAAGGCCTCAGCAGGCCCAAGTTAATGACATGACCAGAGAGCAGCAGAGGACACGCCTGGAGGAGTGGTCTCAGGTACCTGTACTATTTTTTATTTTCCAGCACGTGTGTTTTTTGATACTGGAGCATCACATTCATTCATAGCTGATGCATTCATTGTTGAGCATGGGTTGCATACCACCCTTTTGGGTGATATTGTTTCTGTTACGACTCCTGCTGGCGCGAGCTTGTTCTCCCAAGATATTTTGTAGAACGGCATACTTAGGTTTGGCGAGAATATGCTGATAGCCCATTTAATTAGGTTAGTTATGTAGTATTTTGATTGTATAGTGAGAATGGACGTGTTGTCTAGTTTTATGGCCACCGTGGATTGTTTCCATGGCGTTGTGCGTTTTCGGCCCCAATCTGGCGAGAAGTTGACTTCGACGGCCAAGATTCCCAATCGAAGATTCTGTTAATATCTGCTGTGGAGATGTTTAATTACTGTCGTTAGAAAATTCAGGATTCATGATCTATGCTTTAGATGCATCCTCGAAGTCGTGTGTGGATCTTAGTGACATCCCCATCGTTCGTGATTTCCCTGATGTGTTTCCCGTGGAGGTTCCGAGGAGAGAGATTGACTTCAGCGTGGAGTTGGTGCCTGGTACAGCTCCTATCTCACGAACCCCGTATCGTCTAGCACCAGTCGAGTTGAGAGAACTGAAGGTACAGCTTAGCGATCTACTGGAGAAAGGCTTTATTCGGCCAAGCATGCACCGTGGGGAGTGTTAGAGTAGATGCCCAACTAGCCAACTTGTGGCGTGTGGGTTTTATAGACTCTTGTATATGACAATCTTTATTTATGAAATACGCATTTATTTATGGCATTCTTTATTTTCATTATGTTATATAATGTTAACAATTGTGTTGGATAAAGACCTAGAATGCACCATAGTGTATGTTAGATGTGATAGTGGATATGATGGCTATCATGAAACACATCTAATAGTCACTGTGCATTCTGAATTCGTTTCTAGTCGATTGGGCCATCAAAATGAGGATAAGGCCGCCCGAGCTTGAGACTAGCATCTGCGATGTGAAGTACCATGTTTCATTGGTAAGGAACATTGTGATATTCTGAGCATGCAGATGGATAGTGACCTGGTGATCTATCGAACTACCCTCGTTCGGACTTTCCAAGTGGTTACCATTTGTCGAGTTGATAAGTCCGAGGTCTTGGTTGTACTGATTAGTCCTCACTACTCGAAATGTCATTGAGACTCTACATGATAGGCACCTCACTTTGACTCGTTTATCGACTCATATATAATACAAAACTATTCTATGACATTCATAGGGTGTTCAAAACACTACCTTGCTGGCACTTGTGCCTGGCTCCAACCGGAATTACAAGAACGCCGGCTCTTCACGGTAGGTGGCGGTAGATCCGTCAATCAGGTCCACGACCGGAATCGATCTCCCTCCAATCAGCCTGCACTAGAAGGCTGAAGGATTTTATCACCAATGGATTCTCCTCGAAAAACTAGCCGGAACAAGTCAGGCGAGCGGCGGCGGCGGCGTGAGGTCGAAGAGGAGAGGGGGCGGCGGTTTTGTGCTTAGGGTTAGGGTTTGCTTAAGTGTAGTATTTAATGAAGTCTAGTCTAATTAAATAGACTTGTGGTAGGATTGTACCGGCCCAACGGGCCCGAGTCCAACGGGTGAACATTCGGTTCATCCCCACCACTGTGACTTCATCGTAACTCCGATCGCCGATCAGATCGGACCGATCGACTCAGTTTCCGAAACTGAACACTATGATCTGAAAAACCATTTTTCAGAACCCCAGTGCAAAATGACCGTTTTTCCCCTCAACATCGGCAAATCACGATTTGACCTCTATTGACTTTTTAGGAAGTTGCACTCCCAAAATCCTCTTCGTATGCTCAACACATTGAGCTGAGTATCCGTGCGGGAATCTCGAATCCAGTACTTGTGTGACCCTCAATGGTTCAGGGATACAGCTAGCCGTGGGCCCACAACCATTGTGGCTCCGGAATCACAATTCCGGACTTGCCCAACGGATCATGGTAAGAGCGTCTAGCAACATCGCCCCATGATCCCCTAGGTATCACTGATAGTGCCTACAAGAACCAGTTGGTCGTGGTTAGCATACAGTATGGTCCTTTCAATCCATATATCCCGATCAGATCAACGACCATTGGTAAATCGAGAGTCGCTATAGATCCGATAGCTATGCATACATCTTGGAGATCGAATACGTGACATCGCGAGTGTAACTAGGTAAAAACATTTACCTAAAACACTTCTAGTACTCTGGCCAGAGATTGGTACTTCGCATCGCAGATACTAGTCTCGAACTCGGGCGGCCTTATCCTCATTTTGACGGCCCAATCGACTAGGAACATGTTCAGAATACACAGCCACTATTAGATGTGTTTCATGATAGCCGTCATACCCACTATCACATCTAACATACGCTTTAGTGCATTCTAGGTCTTTACTCAACGCAATTGTAAATCATCATACACACAATGAAAGTAAAGAATGCCATATAAAAAAATGCGAATATCATATATAAAGATTGTCATATACAAGAGTCTATAAACCCACATGCCACAACTTGGCTAGTTGGGCATCTACTCTAACAAGGCGCTTTACCATGATCCGATGGGCAAGTCCGAAATTATGATTTCGGAGTCACAATGATTGTGGGCCCACGGCTAGCTGTATCCCTGAACCATTGAGGGTCACACTAAGTACTGGATTCATGATTCCTGCACGGAAACTGAGCTCAATGTGTTGAGCATTGGAGGAGGATTTTAGGGAGTGCGACTTCCTAAAAGTCAACAGGGGTCAAATTACGATTTCCCAAAAGTTGAGGGGCTAAACTATAATTTTGGTCTGGGTGATCTGAAAAATTGTTTTTCACATCATAATATTCATTTTTGAAAACTGAGTCGATCGGTCCTATCTGATCATCGATCGGAGTTATGATGAAACCGTGGTGATTTAATTGAATCGGATGTTCATATTGACCTGGGCTTGACCCAAGTCCATTGGGCCGGTTCAAGCCCATGTATATTTATTATATACTAGTCTTGTACTAGGGCATCACAAGAACAACACAACACAACCCGAGCCTCCATACATAGCAAATCGGCCGCCCCCTCTTCTCCTCTCCCTCACGCCGCCGCCGGCCGCCACCAAGCGCCGCCACCGCCCCTTCGTCGGACTTGTTCCGGACACCGCGCTGAGGAGTTTCCATCCGTGCTAAATTCTTCAGGCCTTCTAGTGCAGGCTGACGAAGGTGTCTTGATTCCGGTCGTGGACCTGATTAGACGATCTACCGCCGCCTACAATTCAAGAGCCAGATTTCCTTGTGAATCTGGTTGGAGCCAGGCGCCTAGAACCAGCAAGGTAACGATTCGATAAACATCCTATGTATGATTATTGAATTGTAATGATGTATTGAACGTATCCCGGGGCAATTTATTTAACTTCCGCTGCGCCCCCGGGAAACGGGATCCGGATCCGCCACTGTCGTCAACAGTGGTATCAGAGCACAGGCTCGGATCCTTCAATACATATTGTGCCTGAATTGTGTCGAATCTCGGATTTCAGAATTGAAAACAACAAAAAAAATTTTTGGGACGGCCGGAGCCGCCGCACGCGGCGGCACATCGCGCGCGCGACACCATGCCCGTTGGCCGCGCATGGTGGCCGGCCGATGGCCAGCGGCCTCGCGCAATTGTTGCGCCATGTCTGGCCGCAACGCCCGCGGCCGTGCGCCATGCTAGGCGCGCGGCGATGGCTGGATGATGCCGCGCAAGGCGCGGCCAACGTTCGGTCGTGTGCCGCATGCTGCGTTAGCAGCGGCCGCCGTCCGGCGAATCTCCGGCAGCGATGCGACGGCTATTTTCTTCTAGTTATGTTTCGCCTGTCTCGTGCAGCTCGTGAAGTTTTCGGGCCAATATTCGATATTGGGCCGATTTTGGTCGGACCAAAATTGATTTTGAAATTTTTGAGATTTTGGGCCTAAAATTGGTTGAAGCCCAATATGATGCAATTAAAATTACAAAATGTGATCTTAGTTATGAAATATGATTTTATAATTAAAATATGATTTTGTTGATTAAAATTTGATTTTATCGACAAAATGCGATTTTATTTGTAAAATGCAATTTTATAATTAAAATATGATTTTGTAGGAAATTATCAAATATGATTTGATTATTTAAATTTATGCAAATTAATTAGATTGATTGCATGTTTGGGATGATCGAGAGCCGTGTCCAATGTGTTAGGTGTATGCTATAGGTTTTGCGATTTTGGTTGTATATATATTGTTGATATCATTTAAAGTGGGTCTGTTTGTGGCCCGTTCCCACCCCTACAAATTGTATCCCATATGTGTCATGACAATTTAAATGTAAATTACTAGATTTAGTGGGAGGACAATGTGAAGACGGTGGACATGACGATCAAAGATATTGAAGACCGAAGATCTGTAAAACCGGAAGCAATTGTAATAAGATTGCATTGCATATTGCATTTCACCTAGGACTGGACCCAGGTCCGTGATTGGCAACCACGAGCCGCATAGCTCTCGCGATCGATCATCCCAAAGTTTATTTATATATTCGATATATGTTGAATCCGCATGTTTTAAATTGTGATTTAAAATTGCATGAGACCAAATTTTTCAAAAATAAAATCCCTCGTTTTAAATATGATTTAAAACTAATATCAAGATTAAAAGTTTATTCGATAAACTAAGGGAATTTAAATCTGTTTAAATTATCC
>KV009946.1:170048-192060 GCA_001598015.1 Dorcoceras hygrometricum
GATTGCATTGCATATTGCATTTCACCTAGGACTGGACCCAGGTCCGTGATTGGCAACCACGAGCCGCATAGCTCTCGCGATCGATCATCCCAATTTTTATATATGCGATATATATGTTTAGTTGAATCCGCATGTTTTAAATTGTGATTTAAAATTGCATGTGACCAAATTTTCAAAAATTAAATCCCTCGTTTTAAATATGATTTAAAACTAATATCAAGATTAAAAGTTTATTCGATAAACTAAGGGAATTTAAATCTGTTTAAATTATCCCTACCTTCCATCAACAATGGGTGTACGCCGATGCTACCCGCATACATGGCCTGGCTCATATTATTGAGGGGGTTATGTATGCCGGAAAGATGTACACGTCATTGACACTCGTTGTGAGTCGGTTTGAACTCCCTTTAACGTTGGCTCATATTATTGGGGACGTTAAGGGGACCGTCCTTCACGACTCAACATTGATGGGTCATCTTGACACGTGATAGTAATCGGCGTCATATATTGGGCCCTTACTGGACGTGAGGTAAAATACATGGAGGTTGCACCGGTTACAATTGGACTCTACCTTTTGGGAGTCATGGTTGGCTGATATTATTCGGGACCATGATCGCTCGATTGGACTCTGTGTACCCACTAAGGAAACTTGCTTTCCCGATTTCATTATAGGGTGGTGAAATCGTTAAAATAGTGGGAGGGTAATTCATAAACTAAATGACCTTGTTTTATGTCTTGGCGATTTTCATATATAGTTAGTAATGCTTGTCTGTTTTGTTTTCAGTATAAACTGCTTTATAATGTCTTCGATCAAAAACCCATTCGCTGCTATACTGGATAGCAACAAGTTCACCGGTCTGAACTACCAAGACTGGCTTCGAAACCTCAACATTGTGTTGGATTCGGAGAAACTTCTCTATACGATAGAGAAGAGCCCTCCGAAGGAAGCCCCTGCCGATATCAGCCCTGAGGAGCTGATTATTCTTCAACAATGATGGGACGACGAGCTTAAGACTCGATGCTATGTGATGGCATCGATGTCCAACGAAATGCGATGACGCTTTGAGAATACGAAGTATGCTGCTGACATACTCTTTCATCTCAAGGAACTGTATGGGGAGAACTCTAGACATGAGAGGTTCACCGCTGTCAAGGAGCCTATGACGAGCCGCATGCGCGATGGGACTTCGGTCCGCGAGCATGGGGTTCGTATGATTGGGCTCGTTGAAAAGCTGGCGGGCCTTGATATCACACTTCCACACGAGCTGTCTGTGGATGTGCTTCTCCTCTCACTACCCGCTGCATTCGACCCCTATGTGGTCAACTTCAACATGAACAAGCTGGCAGCCACCCTTGAAGAGGTGGTTAACATGCTTGTAGTGTGAAGAAACCATAAAGAAGGACAAGCCCGTCCTCCTCATGGACTCTTCTTCCTCTGCAAAGAAGGGGCCCAGACGCAAGGGAAAGAAGCGTTCTGCCCCTGCAAAGGAGGAAAAGCCCACTAATAAGCCAAAGGCAAAGGCTTCCAAGCCGAACAAGTCTGAGGATGTTTGCCACAACTGTCACAAGCCTGGGCATTGGAAGAGGAACTGCAAGGAGTACCTCGAGCAGTTGCGAACAGCAAAAGGTATGTTATATATCGAAATAAATATGTCTCTTAATTCGACTTCTTGGGTACTTGATACCGGATGTGGATCTCATATCTGCAATGATTTGCAGGTGATGACAAGAAGCCGACGTCTTAGAGAGGGTGAGATTCTAGGAATGCCATCTTGTAGGACCGAGCGCTTGCCGCTTTACCAAAAGCTATAGCTGGTGGTAACGGTGCAACTCCAATCTTTTAAACCGTATAGCAACACAAGCGCCACGGTTCGATCGCTCTACCTAGCAGGGGCAATTATTGCACTCCAACAATCCCCCTTCCAATAATTGCACTCCTTGCAATCAATGGAAATCGAACCCGTGACCTTGGCTCTGATACCAATTGTAGGACCGAGCTCTTGCCGCTTTACCAAAAGCTATAGCTGGTGGTAACAGTGCAACTCCAATCTTTTAAACCGTATAGCAACACAAGCACCACGGTTCGATCGCTCTACCTAGCAGGGGCAATTATTGCACTCCAACACACCTTTATGGAAAGGGAGTTTCTACTTGATAGAAAATGCAAGATAGTAGAACTCGAAGAGGTTCGAGAACCAATTGAAGTACCAAGTGAATCTCCCGCACCTACAGAGCTAGTACCAGAAATGGTCGCACCTAGGAGATTCGAAAGGGTTCCTAGGGCTCCTGAAAGATATGGTTTCCTCCTTGAAGATGATCAAAGTGATCAAGTTGTTGGATGTGATCCAAGTACTTTCAAGGAGGCAATTTCCGATGCTGATTCTAATTTGTGGCTTGAAGCAATGCAGTCTGAGATTGACTCAATGCATGCGAACCAAGTTTGGACTCTCGTTAATCCTCTCGAAGGAATTGTTCCTATTGGGTGTAAATGGATATACAAGAGGAAACTTGGGCCTGATGGTAAGGTATTGACCTACAAGGCACGACTGGTCACGAAAGGTTACACTCAAAGGCAAGGTGTTGACTATGATGAAACCTTTTCACCAGTCGCAATGTTCAAGTCGATTAGAATCTTACTAGCCATAGCCGCATGGTACGACTATGAGATATGGCAAATGGATGTGAAAAATGCGTTCCTTAATGGAAAATTAAGGAAGAGATCTATATAACGCAGCCTGAGGGTTTCACATCTGTGGAAAGCATCGACGAGTTGGAACCTGAGATTCGATGAAACATTTAAGGAATTTGGTTTCATCAAGAATCCCGAGGAGCCATGTGTATATAAGAAGGTAGTTAAAAGCGCTGTGACATTCCTTGTACTTTATGTTGATGACATTCTACTCATTGGGAATGATGTAGGAATGTTGCAGTCAACTAAAGTATGGTTGTCTAGTAGATTCTCAATGAAGGACATGGGTGAAGCATCCTATATTCTTGGAATACAGATCTATCGGGATAGATCAAAACGGATGCTCGGACTCACCCAAGCTACCTACATCGATACCATACTTAAGCGGTTCTCTATGGAAGTGTCCAAGAGAGGACACCTACCTATGAGCCACGGGGTCACTCTATCTAAGTCTATGTGTCCGAAGACTGATGAGGAGATAGAGAGTATGACATGTGTGCCATATGCCTCGAAAATAGGTAGTATTATGTATGGCATGATCTCAACTAGACCGGATGTCGCATATGCTCTGAGTGTCACGAGTCGCTACCAGGACAACCCCGGCCAATTGCATTGGAAGGCTGTGAAAAAATATTCTTAAGTACTTGCGAAGGACTAAGAATATATTCATGGTCTATGAGGGTGGTGAACTGAAATTGGAAGGCTACACTGATTCTAGCTTCCAATGTGACGTGGATGATTCGAAGTCTACCTCTGGATTTGTATTCATGCTCAATGGTGGTGCTGTCTCTTGGAAGAATTCCAAGCAAGACACCATCGCGGATTCAACCACTGAGGCTGAGTACATCGCAGCATCAGCTGCTGCTAAGGAGGCGGTTTGGATAGGAATTTCGTCCAAGAGTTGGGCGTCATTCCTGATGGAGTTGGTCCAGTCCTGGTGTACTGCGACAACACGGGTGCCGTTGCGCAAGCAAAGGAGCCTAGGTCTCACCAAAGATCCAAACATATACTGAGGAAATACCACATAATCCGGGATATTGTGGCTAGAGGTGACATAGCAGTTGAGAGAGTCGCATCTGCAGACAACATTGCTGATCCACTTACAAAGCCCTTGCCAGGACCGTTGTTTGAAAAACATCGCGAAACAATGGGACTGCGTCTGATGAGTAGTTGGCTATAGGGCAAGGGGAAGATTGTTAGAGTAGTTGCCCAACTAGCCAACTTGTGGCGTGTGGGTTTTATAGACTCTTGTATATGACAATCTTTATTTATGAAATACGCATTTATTTATGGCATTCTTTATTTTCATTATGTTATATAATGTTAACAATTGTGTTGGATAAAGACTTAGAATGCACCATAGTGTATGTTAGATGTGATAGTGGATATGGCTATCATGAAACACATCTAATAGTCACTGTGCATTATGAATTCGTTCCTAGTCGATTGGACCGTCAAAATGAGTATAAGGCCGCCCGAGCTTGAGACTAGCATCTGCGATGTGAAGTACCATGTTTCATTGGTAGGGAACATTGTGATGTTCTGAGCATGCAGATGGATAGTGACCTGGTGATCTATCGAACTACCCTCGTTCGGACTTTTCAAGTGGTTACCATTTGTCGAGTGGATAAGTCCGAGGTCTTGGTTGTGCTGATTAGTCCTCACTACTCGAAATGTCATTGAGACTCTATATGATAGGCACCTCACTTTGACTCGTTTACCGACTCACTTGGAGTCATTAGATGGCGGGATTGGGTGAGGTCCCGATGCATGTAGGAGTCGATGCTTCGTTGTCGAGGATTCACCGCTCGCTCTCATGCGTGGATATCCTATGTTATCTGAGGAGACAATAGTGTGATAAATCTCTGGCCAGAGTACTGGATGTGTTTTAGGTAAATGGGTTTGCCTAGTAACACTCGCGATGTCACTATTCGATCTCCAAGATGTATACATAGTTATCGGA
Organism: Dorcoceras hygrometricum; assembly: GCA_001598015.1. NCBI lineage: Eukaryota > Viridiplantae > Streptophyta > Magnoliopsida > Lamiales > Gesneriaceae > Dorcoceras > Dorcoceras hygrometricum. The sequence continues at coordinate 174,701 of KV009946.1, forward strand.
TCTTTAGCGACTCTCGATTTACCAATGGTCGTTGATCTGATCGGGATATATGTGTAGAAAGGACCGTACTGTACGCTAACCACGACCAACTGGTTCTTGCAGGCACTATCAGTCATATCTATGGTATCATGGGGCAATGTTGCTCGGCGCTTTACCATGATCCGATGGGCAAGTCCGAAATTGTGATTTCGGAGTCACAATGGTTGTGGGCCCACGGCTAGCTGTATCCCTGAACCATTGAGGGTCACACAAAGTACTGGATTCATGATTCCCGCATGGAAACTGAGCTCAATGTGTTGAGCATAGGAGGAGGATTTTAGGGAGTGCGACTTCCTAAAAGTCAACAGGGGTCAAATTGCGATTTCCCAAAAGTTGAGGGGCTAAACTGTAATTTTGGTCTGGGTGATCTGAAAAATTGTTTTTCACATCATAATATTCAGTTTTGGAAACTGAGTCGATCGGTCCGATCTGATCGTCGATCGGAGTTATGATAAAACCGTGGTGATTTAATTGAACCGGATGTTCATATGGACCTGGGCTTGACCCAAGTCCATTGGGCCGGTTCAAGCCCATGTATATTTATTATATACTAGTCTTGTACTAGGGCATCACAAGAACAACACAACACAACCCGAGCCTCCATACATAGCAAATCGGCCGCCCCCTCTTCTCCTCTCCCTCACGCCGCCGTCGGCCTCCACCAAGCGCCGCCGCCGCCGCCCCTTCGCCGGACTTGTTCCGGCCACCACGCTGAGGAGTTTCCGTCCGTGCTAAATTCGTCAGGCCTTCTAGTGCAGGCTCACGAAGGTGTCTTGATTCCGGTCGTGGACCTTATTAGACGATCTACCGCCGTCTACAATTCAAGAGCCAGATTTCCTTGTGAATCTGGTTGGAGCCAGGCGCCTAGACGCCAGCAAGGTAACGATTCGATAAACATACTAAGTATGATTATTGAATTGTAATGATGTATTGAACGTATCCCGGGGAAATTTTTTTAACTTCCGCTGCGCCCCCGGGAAACGGGATCCGGATCCGCCACTATCGTCAACAGGGAGCTCCTATTCTGCTTGTGAAGAATAAAGACGGTTTGATAAGGATGTGCATCTCTTTAGGCAACTAAATAAGGCTACTGTGAAGAATAAGTACCCTTTACCGAGGATCGACGATTTATTCGATCAGCTTCAAGGTCCAGCCATGTATTCTAAGATCGACTTGCATTCAGGGTATCCTCAGTTACGAATTCGAGAGGAAGATGTTGCGAGAACTGCGTTTAGAATGAGGTACGTGCATTACGAGTTCTTGGTTATGTCTTTCGGTTTGACTAATGCCCCTGCAGTTTTCATGGATTTAATGATTGAGTCTTTAGAGAGTTCATCGATCAGTTCATGATTATTTTCATCGATGACATATTGGTTTACTCGAAGACTCCGATGCAACATAAAGAAAACCTAAGGCTAGTCCTCCAAACACTTCGAGACTCAGTCTTTAGAGAGTTCATCGATCAGTTCATGATTATTTTCATCGATGACATATTGGTTTACTCGAAGACTCCGATGCAACATAAAGAAAACCTAAGGCTAGTCCTCCAAACACTTCGAGACTCGCAGCTCTATTCCAAGTTCTCTAAATGCGAGTTTTGGTTAGATAGAGTAGTGTTTCTGGGTCATGTCATTTCGGCCGAAGGATTATCTGTTGACCCCGGTACGGTAGAGGCCGTAGTGAATTGGGAACGTCCCAAGAATGTCTCAGAGATTCATATCTTTTTGGGATTGGCTAGCTATTATCGACGCTTCATTGAGGGATTCTCTAGTATAGCTAAGCCTATGACATAGTTGACCCAGAAGGACAAGATATTTGTTTGGACGGAAGAATGCGAGAACAGCTTTCAACTGCTCAAAGAGAAGCTAACTACAACGCTAATGTTGGATTTACCTTAAGGTTCAGGAGGCTTTGTGGTATGTTCTGATGCTTCGCTTAGTGGATTGGGTTGCTTTTTGATGCAACATGGTCGAGTCATTGCGTATGCTTCCCGTCAGTTGAAACCCCATGACACTTGATACCCGGTTCACGACTTGGAGTTGACGGCCGTTGTCTTTGCTTTGAAAATTTGGCGCCACTATCTTTATGGCGAGCAGTTTGTGGGTATACTGACCACAAGAGTCTTCAGTACCTCTTCTCCCAGTCCGACTTGAATATGAGGCAGCGGAGATGGATGTATGCTTAAAGATTTCGATTGCGAGATTCAGTATCAGCCTGGGAAAGTGAACGTAGTTGTTGATGCACTTATCAGGAAAGCTCAAGTATCGATGCTTGCATCGCTAAATATCTCAAAGATCCATGAGCATCTGAGCACTACTGGTTGGCATTTCTGTGAGACCCGAAAGTTTATTGAATTAATTGAATTAATTAATCGGGTTTAGAATAGACCAGATTTGCTTGAACAGATTTGGGATGGACCAGCTTTGAGCTGGTATGCTCAGTGAACGTATCGGGTCCGCGTAAGTCCTTGAGACAGATCTGGTTAGTAGCATGCAAATGTGAAGGTGAGATCTGGTTATCGCGCGTTATTCTGGGCGTGCAAGTTGAATATACCGTGCGGGTAGCGAACGATGTCATTTGGTGATAATCCAGATTTGAGTATGTGCGCGTTGTTAGTTGTGCGTAGATAGATCCGGTTCGTAGTACCGGTTTGTGTTTTGGGGTAGACCGATGCGGTCCAGTGGCTTTTAGACTTGATCGAGTTTTGTGAGTCAGATCTGAGTGTCGTAGTTAGGAGCGATGCGACACCGTTTAGCGATTCATATCTGGGTAGCGTGACGCCGTGTCCTAGCGAGCGAGCGGTCCTCGGTGCGACGTTGCTTGGATAAGTCCGAGTATGTTTTAGCGCAGAGTCCAGATCTAGAGTGATACTCAGATCTGAGTTGGGATCAGCTTTGGTTCTTAAGTTGTCGGTGACTGTTGTCGTCAGATCTGGGAGACTTAGTAGTTTATATTGAGGACTTTGACTTCAATCTTGCCATTATCTCTTCCCGACACTTAGAAATATTTCTCGAAATATAACTCTATCGCAATACCCTAGCTACTGTTCACCGAACCTTATCTTCATCGATTGTCAGCGACAGGCAGCTCCGACTGAAGTGAGAGTGGTAGCGCTGGACTCCTCTTGCTAAGGCGCTTCGTTCCGTACCATTTTTGGAGGCTTGCGTTGAGCTGGAAGAAGTTCGCGAAGGAAGCTCTTCTGTGTAGTCTGTTAGCATAAGCACAAAATTGCTTCTGCCGTCCAGGTAGCTCGTTGGGTAAGTGTTAGTTCCTTCCTTGTGCTTTGTTTAGAGCCAAATTTTGTGTTAGGAAGGAAGGACAGAGTGTGTGAGCTCGTAGTTCCCAGATTAGTGTTGTGCTACTATCCCTGAGCTAGGTTGTTTTATTGGCTTAGCAGGTTCTCAGATCTGTGTTACTCGGGACTTAGTTGTGTTAATTGTAGCTCAGAAGACTAAGGTACAGATGTGAGCTTGTTTTACAGCGTTGGATTTGGAATGGTTATTATGTGTGCTGCTGTGTATACCTCTGCCATTATTGCTTGCCTCTATTGTGTTATTTCTTGCAAGTTGTTGCATTGCATACACGCATTATTCATGTTGAACTCAGATCTTGCTATCCTTGCCTAGTTGCATTGATCTGTGTGTACCAGGATGCTTGTTTAGAGGACGAGCAGATAGCTCCCATATATCTCATCTCCCTGCTGAGATCTGTTAGCCACTATGAGCGGAGTGGATAGCTCCCACATCTCATGAGTTGGGCAGCAGCAGGTTGAGCTGTGTTCTTCATCTGGTGCCGTGTGCTGAGACGAGTGGGTAGCTCCCATATACTCACACACGGTGGCCACTATCTCCCAGTTGATTCGATATCAATTGTTGAGCAGTTCTTTGAGATCCTTTGGCTTCCTGTCTTTGGTTGTAGCCTTGTTCTCATGCATAGCATTCGCATTTTATCTATTGCTAGTTAACTGCTGTTTTTCAGTTGCTCTCCGTAGTGGGGTTTGACCCCGTGCCCCTCTGAGGCTGGTTTTTGTTTGCCTGTGTGTGTTTTCAAGTTACCATGGTTTCTCCGCGGGTCATGGAGTTGATCCAGCTGGTATTGCCCCGGGAGGTGGATAGAGTGTCTCAGTTATATGTAGTAGATACATATGATATTTTTTCATTATGATGTATTGTATCTATGTTGTTGTTTGAGGGTCACTCTATGTTGTATCATTGTTTGATATTGTAAAACCAATATTTTGAATATCAGTGTATTTTAACTTATGATATCTGAGTCGGGCCAAAAGCGAAAATTTAGCCACTATTTTATTGCTTCTGCTACTGTGTTTTATGTGGTTTTACTCTGATTGAACACAAAGCCTGACATTTTTGGTATCAGAGCTTAAGCTTGGATAAGGTCTATTTCTTTTGATCACACTTGAGTCTAGGCACAGGGTTGCATGTTTCATGTGCTTGACTATGTGATTTATTTGCTATGTGATATATTTTTTGATGTGTGATCTTACCCTCTTAGTGCCTTCATAGATGCCGCCTAGACGTAGGGGTAGAGGTAGAGGGAAGTTTCAGCAGGAATCCGATGGTCAGAACGAGGAGGTGCAGCGTAGTGGACCTTTTCGTTGACGTGATGGTCAGATTGAGGTAGATGAGCTGGCAGCCGTGTGGACGACATGGAACTTGTGATGGCGAGGTTTCAGCTGATGAACCCTCAGACGTTTAATGATGACGAGCCTAGTTCTGATGCAGAGTCTTGGTTGCAGCACATTACCGGGTTTTTTGATCGTGTGAGGTATGATGACGAGCGTAGGTTGAGTTTGGCCACGTTTCAGTTGAGAAGAAGTGCCGAGCGTTGGTGGAGAGGAGCTTCGAGGACTCTAGAGGAGATAGGTGTAGGGATCACGTGGAACAGCTTTTGTACTGCCTTCCTTCAGGAGTACGTTCCGGAATCCTTTGTTAACGCCAGGGAGCGTGAGTTTGATAATCTGGTGCAGGGTAGTATGCCCAGAGATTTTCTTCTCTTCTTGCGTATGTTTCGCATGTTTCTGGCCGAGATAAGGCAAAGAGGAACAAGTTCTTGTAGGGGCTCAATGAAGAGTTGTATTCTTTGGTGTTGGCGGTTCACCGAAGATTATGCGGATGCGGTGGACAAGGCTATGGACATTGAGGAGGGACTACAGAATCGTAGGTCTCGTGTTAGGCCGCAAGTGGTGCAAGGTAACCATCCCATGGTTCCGGGGGTGCAACCTTCCCAGTCTGTGTAGTCATCCCAGCCACCCCAGAAGCAGGCATCCTAACAGTCTGGACACCATAGGTTTAGACCTCGTGGTCGTCAGTTCAAGAAGAATTCGGGTTCTAGCTCTTCTGGTTCGGGAAGTTCTAGCAGTAGTAGTCCTAGGGCTGAGTTTGTGGCCAGTGTGGAGGAAAGATTCATACAGCACAATGTGTAGGCGTGCAGGGTTCGTGTAACAATTGTGGGCAGTATCGACACTTTGCGAGATTGTGTACTTTGGCTGGATCTCAGCACACACCCGCCCCACCCCAGGGTCATCCAGGAGGATCTGGTAGGGGTCGTTCCTTTCCTGTTCAGCAGCAGAGAGTGGGAGAGCCACAATTTAGGCCGTTCCAACAGCCTGGTCGTTCACGGTTTGGACAGTATTCCCAGCCACAGTTTTTAGGACCTCAGTTTGCCCAAGTGAATGCCATGGTGAGGGAGCAAGCGGAAGGCACGCCAAGCGGAGTGACTACAGGTATTTTTACTGTTTTTTGATATTCCTGCACGTGTGTTATTTGATACTGGATCATCGCATTCGTTTATTGCTGATGCATTTGTGGTTGAGAATGGTTTGCATACTACTTCTTTGAGTGATGTTGTTTCTATTGCGACTCATGTTGGCGCGAGCCTGTACTCCCAAGAGATTTTGTTGAACGACATTCTTAATTTTGGGGAGAATGTTCTGGTGACGAACCTGATTCGATTAGTGTTATGGGATTTTGATTGTATTGTGGGAATGGACGTTTTGTCGAACTTTAGGGCCACCATGGATTGTTTCCATGGCGTTGTGCATTTTAGGCCCCAGTCTGGCGAGAAATGGGATTTCTACGGCCATGATTCCCGATCGAAGATTCCATTGATCTCTGCTATGGAGATGTTTAGCATGTTGTCGTTGGAGAATGTAGGATTTATGATCTATGCTTTGGATGCGCCTTCTTCTTCGCACGTAGAGCTTAGTGATGTTCCCGTTTTTCGCCATTTCCCTGATGTGTTTCCGGAGGAGATTCTTGGTTTTCCCCCGAAGAGGGAGATAGACTTTAGCATTGAGTTGGTACCTGGTACATCTCCGATCTCGTGAGCCCCCTATCGTTTAGCGCAAGCTGAGTTGAGGGAGCTTAAGGTGCAGCTTAGAAAATTGTTGGAGAAGGGTTTCATTAGGCCGAGTATGTCTCCGTGGGGAGCGCCTATCCTGTTTGTGAAGAACAAGGATGGATCAATGAGGATGTGCATCGACTTCCGGCAACTGAATAAGGCAATAGTGAAGAATAAGTATCCCTTGCCGAGGATCGATGACTTGTTTGACCAGTTGCAGGGTTCAGCCGTGTATTCGAAGATCGATCTGCGTTCGGGGTACCATCAGTTGAGTATTCAGGAGCAAGACGTTGTGAAAACTACATTTCGTACGAGGTACGGGCATTATGAGTTTCTAGGTATGCCTTTTGGTTTGACGAATGCCCCTGCAGTTTTCATGGACCTGATGAACCGAGTCTTTCGAGAGTTCATCTATCAGTTCATGATAGTGTTATCGATGATATTTTGGTGTACTCGAAGACTCTGATGCAGCATAAGGAGAATTTGAGACTGGTTCTCCAAACACTCCGGGACTCGCAGCTGTATGCTAAGTTCTCTAAGTGCAAGTTTTGGTTGGATAGAGTTGTGTTTCTGGGTCACGTGATTTCAACAGAAGGTATTTATGTGGATCCCAGTAAAGTAGAGGCTGTTGTTAACTAGGAGTGTCCCAAGAATATTTCTGAGATTCGTAGTTTCTTGGGTTTGGCTAGCTATTATCATCGCTTCATAGAGGGATTCTCTAGTATAGCTAGGCCTATGACGCAGTTGACTCAGAAAGACAAAATGTTTTTTTGTACTGAGCAATGTGAGAAAAATTTTCAACTGCTCAAAGAGAAGCAAACTACTGCACCTGTGTTAGCTTTGCCTTCAGGATCAGGTGGTTTTGTTGTTTGTTCTGATGCTTCTTTGAATGGATTGGGTTGTGTGTTGATGCATAATGGTCAATTCATTGCGTATGCCTCTCGTCAGTTGAAGTCGCATGAGACTCGATAACCAGTTCATGATTTGGAGTTGGCAGCAGTGGTCTTCGCATTGAAGATTTGGCACCACTATCTGTATGGCGAGCAGTTTGTGGTGTACACAGACCACAAGAGCCTTCAATATCTCTTTTCTCAGTCAGATTTGAACATGAGACAGTGTAGGTGGATGGAGCTTCTTAAGGATTTTGATTGTGAGATCCAATATCAGCCTGGGAAAGTGAACGTAGTTACTGATGCATTGAGCAGAAAGGCTCAAGTGGCGATGCTGGCTTCGTTGCGGATTTCGAAGGTCCATGAGCATCTAAGCACTACTGGTTGGCGATTTTACCCAGGTGAGGACTATGTTGTGGTCTCTTCCTTTCAAGTTGAGCCACAGATTGTTGTGAGTATTAGAGCAGCTCAAAGAACAGATCCTTACATCCATGAGCTGAAGTTGAAAGATCGAGCTGGACAGTTTGAGGATTATTCTATCTCATCTGATGGTTGTTTGAGGTTTTGTGGCCGGTTGGTAGTGCCAAATCTGATTGATTTAAAGGAAGAGATCTTGAGAGAAGTGCACTGCAGTAGAAATAGTGTCCATCCTGGTGTGAGAAAGATGTATCATGCCTTGAAGCAGTATTACTGGTGGGCAGGTTTGAAGAGTGATGTTGCTGATTTTGTAGCCCGTTGTCTGAATTGTCAGCAAGTCAAGGCTAAGAGGATGAGACCTGGTGGTTTGTTGCAGAGTTTAGAGGTGCCCCAATGGAATTGGGAGCACATAGCTATGATTTTGTGACCCATTTGCCTCGTTCCAATAGAGGGTGTGATGCTGCGTGGGTTGTGATTGACAGATTGTCGAAGTCTGCTCACTTCATTCCCTATAGCATGCCGTATTCCTTGAATAAAATAGCGAAGCTGTACATATATTCTGTGGTGCGATTTCATGGTGTGCCTGTTTCTATTGTTTCAGATCGTGATCCGAGGTTTACTTCCAGGTTTTGGAAGAATTTGAAAACAACTTTGAGTACTAGATTGGCTATGAGCACAGCGTATCATCACCAAACAGATGGACAATCTGAGAGAACTAACCATATTTTTGTGGATATGTTGAGAGCTGTTGTGATGGATTTTAGTGGTAGTTGGCAAGATTCGTTGTCTTTGGTTGAGTTTTCTTACAATAACAGCTACCAGAAATGGCACCATTTGAGGCATTGTATGGCAGGAAGTGCAGATCGCCTATATGTTGGGAAGAAGTGGGGGAGAAGCAGTTGTCTTCTCTAGAATTTGTGTAGCAGATGAGAGATCAAGTGGATATGATTCGCCAGCAAATGAAAGTTGCACAAGATAGCCAAGCCAGCAATGCGAACAAGAGGCGTCGGCCTTTATAATTCAGGTTGGTGATCTGATTTTTCTGAAATTTTCTCCTTTCCACAGTGTTATGAGATTTGGTCTCAAGGGAAAATTGTCTCCTTGTTATGTTGGACCATATGAGATTGTTGAGAGAATTGGTCCTATGGCTTATCGACTGTTGTTGCCGCCAGATCTGTCCTCCTTACATGATATTTTTCATGTGTCTATGTTGAGAAAGTATGAGCCAGATCCTTCGCATGTGCTAAGAACTGACGAGGTGGAGCTAGATTAGACTTTGAGTTATGTGGAGTATCCCTTACAGATATTGGACAGAAAAGAGAAGCAGCTGAGGAACAAGACCATTCCTTTGGTGATGGTTCAGTGGAGCAAACATGGTAGAGAAGAAGCTACGTGGGATATGGAAGAGAAAATGCAACGCGAGTGGACACATTTGTTTGAGTAGAGGTTGCATTTGTTTCCAGTAGATAGTTTTGTTTGTTCCAGTTATCTTGAACTCTTGGTTAGTAGCCTCTCGTCGCGCGTTGGAGAGTTGCTGTTTGATTTGTGTGTAACGGGATTTTCCAGTATTGAAGTTTTGGTTCAGATCTGGAGTTGTTATTTGATTTCGAGGATGAAATCTTATTTTCAGTGGGGGAGTAATGTGAGACCCGAAAGTTTATTGGATTAAATGAGTAGATAGTTTTGTTTGTTCCAGTTATCTTGAACTCTTGGTTAGTAGCCTCTCGTCGCGCGTTGGAGAGTTGCTGTTTGATTTGTGTGTAACGGGATTTTCCAGTATTGAAGTTTTGGTTCAGATCTGGAGTTGTTATTTGATTTCGAGGATGAAATCTTATTTTCAGTGGGGGAGTAATGTGAGACCCGAAAGTTTATTGGATTAAATGAGTTAATTAATCAGGTTTAGCATAGACCAGATTTGTCTTGAACAGATCTAGGATGGACCAGCTTTGAGCTGGTATGCTCAATGAACGTATCGGGTCCGTATAAGTCCTTGAGACAGATCTGGTTAGTAGCATGCAGATGTGCAGGTGAGATCTGGTTATCGCACGTTATTCTGGGCGCACAAGTTGAATATACCGTGCGGGTAGCGAATGATGTCGTTTGGGGAGAATCCATATTTGAGTATGTACGCGTTGTTAGTTGCACGTAGATAGATCCGGTTCGTAGTCCAGGTTTGTATTTTGGAGTAGATCGGTGTGGTCCAGTGGCTTTCAGATTTGATCGGGTTTTGTGAGTCAGATCTGAGTGTCGTAGTTAGGAGCGATGAAACGCCGTTTAGCGATTCAGATCTGGATAGCGTGATGACGTGTCCTAGCGAGCGAGCTGTCCTCGGTGCAACGTCGCTTGGATAAGTTCCGAGTATTTTAGCACAGAGTCCAGATCTGGAGTGATACTCAGATCTGAGTTGGGATCAGCTTTGGATCTTAAGTTGTTGGTGACCGTTTTCTGTTAGATCTGGGAGACTTAGTAGTTTATATTGAGGACTTTGACTTCAGTCTTGCCATTATCTCTTCCCGACACTTAGAAATATTTCTCGAAAGATAACTCTGTCGCGATACCCTAGCTACTGTTCACCGAACCTTATCTTCTTTGATTTCTGGTGGTAGACAGCTTCGACTGAAGTGAGAGTGGTAGCGCTGGACTCCTCTTGCTAAGGCGCTTCGTTCTGTACCACTTTTGGAGGCTTGCGTTGAGATGGAAGAAGTTCACGAAGGAAGCTCTTCTGTGTAGTCTGTTAGTATAAGCGCAGAATTGCTTCTGCCGTCCAGGTAGCTCGTTGGGTAAGTGTTAGTTCCTTCCTTGTTCTTTGTTTAGAGCCATCTTTTGTGTTAGGAAGGAAGGACAGGGCTGGGTGAGCTCGTAGTTCCCAGATTAGTGTTTCTGTGCTACTATCCCTGAGCTACCGTTGTGTTATTAGCTTAGCAGGTTCTCATATCTGTGTTGCTCGGGACTTCGTTGTGGTAATTGTAGCTCAGAAGACTAAGGTACGGATGTGAGCTTGTTTTACAGCGTTGGATTTGGCATGGATATTATGTGTGCTGCTGTGTATGCCTATGTGCCGTTATTGCTTGCCTCTGTTGTGTATTTCTTGCAAGCTGTTGCATTGCATACACACATTATTCACGTTGAACTCAGATCTTGCTAGCCTTGCCTTGTTGCATTGATCTGTGTGTACCACGATGATTGTTTAGAGGACGAGCGGGTAACTCCCGTATACCTCATCTCCCTGCTGGGATCTGTTAGCCACTATGAGCGTAGTGGGTAGATCCCACATCTCAAGAGTTGGACAACAGCAGGTTGAGCTATGTTCTGCATCTGGTGCCGTGTGCCGAGACGAGTGGGTAGCTCCCATATACTCACACACCGTGGCCACTGTCAGGCCCGGTGCGCTAATACATCAATTAGTCACAAATATACGGAAGCATCATAAAAACATGGGCTAAAAATTATCGATTATGGGCATGATCCAATATCATTCAAAATACATTCATACTCAAAATAAGAGTTTAACTCAAAACTCAAACAACATATACTCTACAATATCAAGCAATAACATAACAACTGATCCCCAACATAAATAAAGGCACGTGACATTCCCTGGCTCAATAAAATTATCAATACAACTGGGACTCAATCAAAAAGGGGATCGACCAGCTGAAGCTCCACTCTGTCCAGCCTGGTTACCTGAAGAACCTGCAATGGCCAACACCGACCAAAGCAGCCCAAAACAGGGAAAATAAATGAGGTCAAACCTCAGTATGAAGAGCACAATAAAAGCATCTATCATATCAGACAATGCAATATCTCAATCGTGCAATGCATGAAAAGGGCTACCAAGAATCATCAGTAGACAAGGCACAATGACTCAGCTGTGAAGATCTCATCAATCATTATCATCTTGTGATCTTCAGGTACGACGACTCAGCCGACCATCACAAGGCAGTATACAGTGGTATTCAGGCACGACGACTCAGCCGGCCACCACCTCAAAAGCAGCGTTGGACCTTTCAGGCACGACGACTCAGCCGATCGATCACAACGTGCAAAGGAATACAACTCTTAAAGGAATCAGGATCAATATATATGCGTGAATGCACAGCAAACTCATTCTTAAAATCATACATATATCTCACACACAAAACAATTATGAGCACAGAATCATCATACAATAAGTACAAAGCACAGCAGCTAGTACACGGAAGAAATATCCCAAAGCTGATAACAAAGCTGCTAAAATCTAGCTCAATTCATACCTCAATTTAGCTTCTACCTCAACAGATCTTATAAAATCAAAGGCGCAGCAACCAACTCAAGTCTACTGCCCTAGCAGATTCACGACGAACTCAACAGAATCCACTACCAGCTAAAATCTGTTAAGATATCTCAATATCAACTCAAATCTAAAATCAAGCAGCTTAAATTCTAAATCCTCATAGCTCACTCAGCTACGTCACCCCTACAGAGCACCACTCAGCTATCAACGAAGCTTTAAATGGAAAAGAAATTAAAGAACAGACGAACTACGGGTTAACAATCGTGAAGGTACTCAAACACTGTAACAACTTCGCGCTCCTCAAATCCGACGACTCCAGTCTCCAAACTGGTATCAATCGAATGCTCTAGAGAAGACGAGCTCAGCGCTACCAATCTTGCTCCAAACGATGGCGTAAAACAACGGCAATCGATAGAAATAATGAACAATACCAAACGAGGGTTATCTGGGATGAAGATAAGAAATATCAGGTTCAAAAATACTCTAAGTGTTGGTCAACACTTAATTTAAAATCCCCAAGTCCAAGCTACAGTGAAAGTCTCACTGGAAATTTCAGATCCCATTGCTAAGGCAGATATCCCTCAAAGGCCTCAGATATCACTCACACCTGACTACGGTATCTCAGATCTGACTCTCTAAACAAAACACGCGCTTCTAATCAAAATGACATCGTGCTACCTAACAAAACAACGTAGCATTAGGGTCCCGCTCTCACAACAGATCCCGCTAACACTCACATCTGCCAGCGTCCACCCACATCTGAGCAACTCTGGACCACTGACCATCGCTTACTTCCCCAAGTAGAATCTCACATATGTTCACGCCCGCTAAACAGATTCCATTCACTAGCGCCAAATCTGAAAACACAATACGATATCTCATTACCTCTTGCAACGCCATATCGGACTAGCACTTGAAACGACAGCGTTTCTCACTCTGCTCGCGGAAATTCACGCAAACACGCGAGGGCACATCTGAGCATCCAGATTTCACTCAAAATCTGAAATTCCAAAAATCACCAAATCCTCACATCTGAAAACCCGATAATCAGAAACTCAATTAGCTAATCCTAATCCAAATCTGATTAGCTAATAAATCGTACTTAACAATTTATAGTCCTCACAGCCACTATCTCCAAGTTGATTGGATATCAGTTGTTGAGCAGTTCTTTGAGATACTTTGGCTCCCTGTCTTCGGTTGTAGCCTTGTTCTCACGCATAGAATTCGCATTTTATCTATTTCTAATTAACTGCTGTTTTTCAGTTGCTCTCCGTACTGGGTTTGACCCCGTGCCCCTCTGGGGCTGGTGTTTGTTTGTCTGTGTGTGTTTTCAGGTTACCATGATTTCTCCACGGGTCGTGGAGTTGATCCAGCTGGTAGTGTCCCGGGAGGTGGATAGAGTGTCCCAGTTATATGTAGTAGATACATATGATATTTTTTCATAATGTTGTATTGTCTCTATGTTTTTGTTTGAGGGTCATTCTATGTTGTATCGTTGTTTGTTATTGTAAAACCAATATTTTTAATATCAGTGTATTTTAACTTATGATTTCTGAGTCAGGCCAAAAGAGAAAATTTATCCACTATTTTATTGCTTCCGCTACTATGTTTTATGTGGTTTTACTCTGATTGAGCACGAGGCCTGACAGTTTCTACCCAGGTGATGGTTATGTTGTGGTATAATCTTTCCAAGTCGAGCCACAGATTGTTTCGTATATTAGGGCAGCCTATAGAACTGACCCATATATCCATGAGCTAAAGTTGAAGACTCAAGCTAGACAGCTGGAGGATTACTCTGTCGCAGCTGATGGTTGTTTGAGGTTTTGAGGCAGGTTGGTTGTGCCTAACTGATTGATTTGAGGGAATGATCTTAATAGAGGCACACGGTAGTCGACATAGTGTCCGTCCTGGTGCAAGGAAGATGTACCATGCTTTAAAACCGCTCTATTGGTGGGCAGGTTTGAAGAAGGATATTGCTGATTTTGTTGCTCGTGTCTGAATTGTCAGCAAGTTAAAACGGAAAGGATGAGACCTGGTGGACTATTGCAGAGTTTAAAGGTGCCCCAATGGAATTGGGAGCAGGTAGCTATGGATTTTGTGACCCATTTGTCTCATTCTAGCCGAGGATGTGATGCTATTTGGGTAGTGATTGACAGACTTTCGAAGTTAACCCACTTCATTATATGACGAATTCTTTGAAGAAAATGGCGAAAATGTACATTGATTTCGTAGTTCGATTGCATGGAGTACTGTATCCATAGTTTCAGATAGAGATCCGAGGTTCACTTCCATATTTTGGAAGAGTTTACAAGCAGCCTTAGGCACCAGATTGGCTATGAGTACAACATATTATCCCCAAACCGAATGTCAATCTGAGAGGACTATACAAACCTTGGAGGATATGCTACGAGCGGTTGTCATGGATTTCAGTGTTAGCTGACAGGATTCGTTGTCGCTGATGGAATTTTTGTACAATTATAGTAACCAAGTGACGATTGGAATGGCACCGTTCGAAGCATTGTACGGTAGGAAGTGTAGGTCGCCAATATGTTGGGAAGAAGTGGGGGAGAAGAAGTTTTCTTCTCCTGAATTTGTGCAGCTAATGAGAGATCAGGTTGATCTAATTAGACAACGTATGAAGACTGCACAAGATCGCCAAGCTAGTTATGCAAACCGTAGGCGTCGGCCTTTAGAATTTCAGGTTAGTGATCGAGTGTTCTTGAAAGTTTCTCCTTCTAGAAGTGTTTTGAGATTTGGATACAAGGGAAAGTTAGCTCCTCGTTATGTTGGACCTTATGAAATTGTGGAGAGGATCGATCCTTTGGCTTATCGTTTGTTGTTGTCACCCGAGCTGTCCTCACTTCACGATGTGTTTCATTTTATATGTTGAGGAAGTATGAGCCGGATCCTTCTCATGTGCTACAAACTGACGAGGTAGAGCTAGATCGAACATTGAGTTATGTTGAGTATCCCTTGCAAATTCTGGACAGGAAGGAGAATCATCTCAGGAACAAGACCATTCCCTTGGTTATGATTCAATGGAGTAAGCATGGTAGAGAGAAAGCTACGTGGGAGTTGGAGGAGAAGATGCAACGTGAGTGGCTCTATTTCAGTTTGCATCTTAACTAGCTTCCATAGACAGAATTCTGGGTGTCGTTTTCCCAGAACTTAAATTACTGGTTAATAGTTGTTCTATGTGATTTGTAACTGCTGTGCATAGTATGTTATGCGTATTCACAATTTTGGCGTTGTAGTGACATTTCTATGTTGCTAAGATCTCGATCAGTTCTGAAGTTTGTTGCTTGATTTTGAGGACGAAATCCTTTCTAGTGGGGGAGAAATGTGAGGTCTGGATAATTAATCGGGTGTTGGCGTAAGACCCGAAGGAGAGCTAGCTGGTCCATGCGTAGAATATCTCTGATCTGGTTTTCATATAACTGTCAGATTTGGTTGGTTGGGTGCTTAAGAATTGTTGTCGCAAGCCATTCTGGGTACTATAAGCTGGATATTCTGAGTTGGTAACGGAGCGACGTCGTTTTGGGAGAAACCAGCTTTAAAGGGGAGAAATCTGGTTGTACTGTGTAGACAGGTATGATTCAGGGGTATCGCCGAAGTCAGATCTGAATGAGTGTGAGCTGGTTCTCTTATGAGTGAACTGGTCGTCCGGAGCTGGGGTGCGGTGCGACACCGTTTAGTGACATCCGTTTATGAGCTAGCTGGATGGTAATCATTGTTTGGCTAAGCAGGTTTCAGATTTGAGTTGTTTGGGACTCTTGTTGTGGTAATTGTAGCACAGAAGCTAAGGTACGGATGTGAGCTTATAATTACAGCTTTGAGATAGGCTTGTGTATAAATGAACATGTGCTGTTATGTTGAGCAGTGTGTATGCTGTTGGTTCTATGCTATTGCTTGCATCTGTTCTGTTGTGCGATATCTTGCAATCTGTTCTGATGCATACACGCATGTCATGTTGTTACGCTCTGTTCCTTGTGATCCTATGTTAGCAGCCTGCTGTGTGAACCTATGATTTGTTGTCTTTCGCTATTGAGCTAACCCGTGTTAACAGGATGCGTGTGATTGAACGGCTGGATAGCTCCCATTCTCTCACATGTACTATGGCCTTTTCTATTCTAGCTTGTTGCTAGTACTGTGTGTGATTGAGCGGCTGGGTAGCTCCCATTCTTCACATGAGATGCGGCCATGTATTGTGTGGCACCATGTGTGATCGATCGGCTGGGTAATTCCCATTCTCTCACACGTTTGGTTGCCACTTCTATCTCTGGTGTCCAGCTGTGTACAGTTCCCTTGGACTCTTGGATTTTCCTGTTCTCATGCATCGCATAGCATTTATAACTTGTTCTATCCACCTGCTCTTTTATGTTGCTCTCCGTACTGGGGTTTGACCCCTTTCCCTTTGGGGCTGTTTGGTTTGTTTTGTGCCATTCAGGTTTTCCAGGTTATCTAGCTGTTAGAGTAGATGCCCAACTAGCCAAATTGTGGCGTGTGGGTTTATAGACTCTTGTATATGACAATCTTTATATATGATATTCGCATTTATTTATATGGCATTCTTTACTTTCATTGTGTGTATGATGATTTACAATTGCGTTGAGTAAAGACCTAGAATGCACTTAAGTGTATGTTAGATGTGATAGTGGGTATGACGGCTATCATGAAACACATATAATAGTCACTGTGTATTCTGAACATGTTCCTAGTCGATTGGGTCGTCAAAATGAGGATAAGGCCGCCCGAGCTCGAGACTAGTATCTGCGATGCGAAGTACCATGTTTCATTGGTAGGGAACATTGTGATGTTCTGAGCATGCAGATAGATAGTGACCTGGTGATCTATCGAACTACCCTCCTTCGGACTTTCCAAGTGGTTACCATTTGTCGAGTGGATAAGTCCGAGGTCTTTGTTGTACTGATTAGTCCTCACGACTCGAAACGTCATTGAGACTCTACATGATAGGCGTCTCACTTTGACACGTTTGCCGACTCACTTGGGGTCATCAGGCGGCGGGATTGGGTGAGACCCCGATGCATGTAGGAGTCGATGCATCATTGCGAGGATTCACCGCTCGCAGACATGCGTGGATATCCTATGCTATCTGAGGGGATAATAGTGTATAAATCTCTGGCCAGAGTACTAGAAGTGTTTTAGGTAAATGTGTTTACCTAGTTACACTCGCGATGTCACTATTCGATCTCCAAGATGTAAGCATAGATATCGGATCTTTAGCGACTCTCGATTTACCAATGGTCGTTGATCCGATCGGGATATATGGATTGAAAGGACCGTACCGTACAATAACCACGACCGACTGGTTCTTGCAGGCACTATCAGTGATACCTAGGGGATCATGGGGCGATGTTGCT
>KV009946.1:194183-205401 GCA_001598015.1 Dorcoceras hygrometricum
TAGGTCCGATCTGATCGGCGATCGGAGTTACGGTGAAGTCTCGGTGATGGAGATGAAACAAATGTTCATCCGTTGGACCCGGGCCCGTTGGGCCGGATCCAAATCCATCACTAAGTCTATTTAATATAGACTTAGGACTTAACTTAAACACTTGATACAATTAACCCTAAACCTAAGCACTATTTCCGCCGCCCCCTCTCCTCATCCTCACGCCGCCGCCGCCCTTTGTGCGTCGCCGCCGCCACGTGCCGCCGGAAAATTGTTTCCGACCAATCTTGAGGAGGAGAATCCGTCCGTGCCGATCTCGTCAGGCCTTCTAGTGCAGGCTGACGAAGGAATCCCGTCTCCGGTCGTGGACCTGATTGACGATATCTACCACCGGCTACCGTGAAGTGCCGTTTTCTTTACGAAACCGGTCGGAGCCAGGCACGAGTTGCCAGCAAGGTAGCAATCTTAAACGCCCTATGAATGTCATAGCATGTTGTTTTTATCATATTGATCGTCTCCCGGTATTGTTTTTCTGTTCTTCCGCTGCCTCGCCGGGAGGCGTGATCCGGATCCCAACAGTGGTATCAGAGCCAAGGTTTTCGGATCTGATCAATACATATTGCCATATTGTATCTAATGTTTTAATTTTTCAGAATCGAATTAAAAATCTTGAAGATCGGCCGCCGGGCGCCGCCATGTGCGGCGGCACCCTCTCCCCGCCACGCGCATGTGCGCGCGCCTCATCGCGCGTCGCGCGCAAGAACCAGCGCGCTGGCCGTGCTTGGTTGCGCGACGTCGGGCGCTGCTGTGCGCGATGGTCGAGCGCTTGTCGCGTGAGGAGGGCGACGATGGCTGGAGGCGTGACGCCACGGGCAAAGCCTGATGGCCCGGGGAAAATGGGTGATTTATTTGACATTTTTGTGAATATTTTCTTTGTTTTGGGTTTAAGTTTTGTTAAAAATGAGGTTGCATTTTGGTTTCCATGTATGTATATATATAGAGCAGAAATCAATAGGTGGGTGAGTGAGCGAGTGAGTTAAATGAAGGTTTGTTTTGGCCTTTGGGGGCCGGACTCAATATCTAGATGGCCGTTGGAGTCGGAAAACCCTCGTGGAGTGAATGCATTCACATATGTCATACTACACAATTGGACTTCCTGATTTTTCAGCTTTTGCACTAAAATATGTTGCGCGTGTGAGTGGGCAAGCAGCCTTAATTTTATTTGGTAATATGTATTTAATGAAAATTTTATATTACCTTAACTTAACTAAAAATTGAGTTTATTTTGATATATATATATATATATATATAGATATATATATATATTTATGTATTGGCGTTGTTGCTGGGGAATGCCCCGAGCCACCGTTGTATGGCTTTGTATGCTGATACTTGCAGTATTTTGTAGTTGTGGTGTGCAGCTTTTGGTTGTTGTAAAACTAATATTTTGAGTATAAGTGTGTTTTAAAATTATGTTTTCTGTCTGGCCAAAGCGAAAAATTTTAGCCACTTTTTAAATGCTTCCGCTGTTGTGATTGCATGTTTAATCTCTATTTTGTGCATCGGGCCTGACATGATTGATGAATATGCCATATTCAAGCTGTTTGACTTGTAGTTATAGGAAAAATGTTAGCTCCCCCATCATGCTCATTTCGAACTTATCCTGCATGAGCTTGAGATTTTTTCACACAGTTTAGGATTAGTCGAACCAAACATAATGTCCTCAACATAAATTTGGACCAATAATACATGATTATCTTTATCGAATTTAAATAAAGTATTATCTACTGATCCATTGATAAATTAATGTTCAATTAAAAATTTGGACAGGGTATCATACCAAGATCTTGGTGCTTGTTTCAGACCGTATAGAACTTTATCGAGTTTATATACGTAATATGTTCTGGTATGATCCAAGAAGCCAGAAGTTTGTGCAACATAGACTTCCTCGTTTAGGATGTCGTTTAAGAATGCACTTTTAACATCCATCTGATAGTTTAAAATATTTAAAAGTAACATATGCAAGAAATATGCGAATTGCTTCTAATCTGGCCACTGGTGCAAAGCTTTCATCAAAGTCTATTCATGCTTCCTGCCGATAACCTTGTGCCAATATTCTAGCTTTATTTCTTACAACATTACCATTTTCATCTAATTTGTTTCTAAAGACCCATTTAGTTCCTATTACGGTCTGATTGGTTGGTCTAGAAACTAAGTGCCATACTTTGCTACGTTCAGATTGACTAAGTTCGTCCTGCATAGCTTCTATCCATCTTGGTTCAGCTAAGGCATCAACTATCCTCTTAGCTTCAAAATGCGGGATGAATGCAGTGTTAAAATATTCGGCTATCATCAGGCCTCGTGTCCTAAGAGATGCATAAGGGTTACCGATGACCAGTTCAGGTGGATGATTTTTATTCCTCCGGAAACCAGGTCTGTAAAAGGTTGTTGCTTCCTCAGGTAGACTATTTCCTTCATCGTTCTCATCCAGGTTGATAACTGATTTTTTTGGGCCATCAGCATGCGCGAGATCTCCATCAGCTTGCTCGTGATCTGCATCAGCTTTTCGCGTGACTGTATCATCTTGGATGTGATCAGCATCGGCTTGCCCATGATCTGCATCAGCTTGCGTGTGCTAGCATCAGCTTGCGTGTGATCTGCTTTAGCTTGGATGACTTCTGCTGGTCTTTGAACCTTATCATCGCTTGATTCAAGGAGATTAGTAGATTCTAATCGATTGTTAATGTGACGCCCAAACCCATGGGAATCAACGGAGTGGAGTAAATGGATAATCTAAAAGAATAGAAGGAATAAATGCGAAATGTTGTAATCTGTATTTCCTTAAAAAACTGGTAAACAAACATATGGCGCCGAAAGTAAACAGTAGCAACAACTTTGGAATAAAAGAACTTCAGATTTCGTTTACAAAATGAGATATTACAACTATTGGAACTCTATATGAATTCTATATTGTTGTAAGATCTTAATACAGTTTTCGTCAAAATATCAAAAACAACAACAGTGCTGGATACACGGAAACGCTGGACTTTTACAAACACACGCAACCCCCAAATCTGGTTCAGCTTGCGCCACCTGCCTGTCCCTGAGCTGCCTCACCTGCATCGGGAAACTAGTGAGCCTAGGGGATCAACAAGTAAAACTGAGGATAACAAAGATCACATAATACAGGAATAACTTATCATAATACACAAATTAAAGGAAGTCATATGAACTGAAATCTCGCTAAATAAAGAAACAGATCGGGACATCAGATCTGAATCGCATTTTATATACTGAGTGACTTATGGTCTAGAGGCTCTCTGGTGGTCCTGGTGCATGAAGCATGTTATCTGAATCAGTAACTTTGAAGGGATATTACAGTAATTCCATAATCTTGGTCCCTTTTGTGAAGGTAGTATGGTCATACCATAATCCTGGTCCCTTCCTGATTGACCGGGTCCTCTATGTCATAAGTCCTTAAAACTGAAACTTTACTTCCTTTAATTGAAACTCTTGATCAAAGACCGATCACTAAAAACTGGTTGATTCACTGCTATGAAACTCATTTTGTCTTTGAAAACATTAATGAGTGTACAGATGAGCTACGAGCTGATGATAGCAGAAACCAGCTCGAAAGAGAAAACGGCTTATGAGCACAAAACAGCTTTGGCTAAAGGAAATAGATCACAAGCTTGAAGAAAAGTTTTAGCTAAATAAAATAGCTTATGAATAGGAAAAACAGATCTCGTTCTAAGAAAACATCTTACGCGTAGGAAAGCAGATTTGTTTCTAAGGAAACACCTTACGCGTAGTGAAATAGTACATAAGCTTCAGAGCAAGAATTTCAACTTGGAAGGTCACTCAGCTTTGAGAAACCCAAACACTTTAGCAACGAATCATGTAGTCAGGTCAAAGAAAATAGGCCAGGTCTGCTTAGAAATGAAGGTACTCCTCCAGCTCAGACAATCCCTAAACAGACTAGCTCAGCTTATCCGACCTGAACATAGTCCCGATCAAACCAGCACCGCCTATCTATTCAGAGTCGATGTCCATAAATTTTACAGTACACCAGAAAACAGAACTTCTCTTTGGCTTATCGTATCTTGAATCTGTACAACTCAGTACTTTAAGAAAAACACCACTGCTTTTGCTAAAAGATAACTGGTGAGTTTCCTCAAAACTAAAACATCAAAGCAGTGAATCCATAGCTTAAACATGAACATGAACTGGCTGAACTGAGACATGCATCAGGCAAGCACACAATAGAAAACAACGAAACATTATATGTTTTCCAGATGTAGCAAGAATCAATTTTTACTTGCCTGAACTGAGAATCGCAACGACAGATGGACTTGGCTGGAAATCTTCTCAAGCACACTCTGCGAGCTTATGGTTTTTGAAAGAGAAATGAAAGATTTTATTGTAACCAAAATGAGCTCTAAAACTCACGTAACAATTATATATGGGAGTAGATTTGTATTAGGTGAAAGGTACAATGACTAAGCATGGTTATCATACCAAATCATTAAAAAATTGATAAAAACTTCCCACTACTATTTTAATGTGTAAACCGATAGTCTCTTTTTTATATAAAAACAATATCCCATCGATCGGAAATCATTTATTCAAGAAACTGCTCCAACTCGGGATTGTGCTTGGGACAGAATCCTTCAAAATCCATCTGGTCATGCTTCTAAGATGGAAGAAAAGAAAGAAATCATCTTAGATAGTTGAAGCTGGCTTAAACTAAAATCTGGATGTTCAAATATCAAAACAGCCCGTAGAATAAAAAGGCTAGAAAATTGTGGTCCTATGGATTTTTGGGCGCTACAACTCTACCCTCCTTACTGAAATTTCGTCCTTGAAATTTACTTACCAAATAGCTCTGGGTAGAGACTACGCATATTCTCTTCTTTCTCTCAAGTTGCTTCCCGCTCTGATTGGTTAGACCACTGAACTTTAACCATCGGGATGCTATGATTTCTTAATTTTCTATTCTCTCTATGAAGAATCCTCTCTGGTCTTACCTCATAACTCAGATCTGGTGCAAGCTGGATTGGTTCATTGCTCAAAACATGTGACGGGTTGGGAACATATTTCCTCAAAGCTGATACATGGAAAACTTTATGCATCGAGGACAGATGTGGGGTCAATGCTAGTCTGTAAGCAGCGTTCCTACTTTGTCCAAAATCTCGTATGGACCAATGAACCTTGGGATGAGCTTACCCTTCTTCCCAAATATCATTACGCCTTTCATTGGTGATACCTTTAAGAACACATGATCTCCAGCTTCGAAACTCAGTTCGTGGCGTCTGTTATCAGCATAGCTCTTTTTGCTACTCTGAGCTGTCCTCAATCGATCTCTTATCCTATTAATAGCTTCATCGGTCTGTTCTACTATATCTGGTCCCAAACCAGTTCGCTCTCCTATCTCATCCCAATGAATGGGTGTTCTGCACTTTCTGTCGTAGAGAGCTTCATAAGGGGCCATCTGAATTGATGCTTGGAAGCTATTGTTGTACGTGAATTCTACCAATGGTAGCTTCAAATCCCAGTTCTCTGAAAAATCTATGATACAAGCTCTGAGTAGATCTTCAAGTATCTGAATCAGTCTTTCTGATTGACCATCTATCTAGGGGTGAAAGGCTGTGCTACAGGTCAACTTACCCATAGCTCTGTGTAAACTCTTCCAAAAAGCTGACGTAAATCTTGGATCTCTGTCAGATACAATCGATATTGGGATACTATGAAGTCTTACTATTTCTCTTATATACAGCTCGGCATATTTGCTCACATCGTAAGTTGTCTTGACTGGTAAGAAGTGAGCAGATTTGGTGAGTTGATCTATTATAACCCAAATTGAATTATATCCTTGGACAGTTCTGGGTTTACTGGGTAAACCAACTACAAAATCCATCGCAATATTCTCCCACTTCCATTCTGGTATTGGCAGGGGTTTCAGCATCCCAGCTGGTCTCTGATGCTCTGCTTTGACCAGCTGACAGGTTAGGCATTCTGAAACACATTTAGCAATATAGAGTTTCATTCCTGGCCACCAATACATTTTTTGAAGGTCTTTATATATTTTGGTACTCCCTGGGTGCACTGAGTACGGAGCTGTATGAGATTTTGTCATTAGATCAGCTCTCAAGTTGTCCATGTGGGGAACCCATAGTCTACCTGGATATCTAACAATTCCTCCAACTGAGGTATAGATATTTCTTCCCCTCTCTTCATCATGTTTCACCCACTTCTTCAGCTGTTCATCCCTTAGCTGGCCTTATCTAATCTGGTCTGACAAAGAAAACTGGATGATGAGAACAGCTAGGGCTGCAGTACTGTGATGGGGAATCATCACTAGCACAAAATTCTCAATCTCATAAGCTAAGGGCCTCTGAGCTGTGATCTGGGTTAATCCTATCAACTTTCTACTAAGAGCATCTGCCACCACATTGGCTTTCCCCGAATGGTAGTTAATGGTGCAATCGTAATCTTTGACCAGCTCTAACCACCTCCTCTGTCTCATGTACAATTCTTTCTGGGTGAATAAGTACTTTAAACTCTTATGGTCTGTGAATATCTCACACTTCTCCCCATACAGATAATGTCTCCAAATCTTCAGGGCAAAAACCACTGCTGCTAACTCTAGATCATGCGTAGGATAATTCCTTTCATGATCCTTCAACTGTCTGGAAGCATAAGCTATTACCCTATGATCCTGCATCAGTACAGCACCTAAACCCAACTTGGAAGCATCTGTGTAGATAACAAAATTCTCTTCCTTGGAAGGAATGGTTAGCACTGGAGCTTCTATCAACACTTGCTTCAACTTCTCAAAACTCTGCTGACAACTAGGGGTCCATTCAAACTTAACTTGTTTCCTAGTCAACAAAGTCAATGGAACCCCTGTCTTCGAGAACCCTTGAATAAATCGTCTGTAATATCCAGCAAGTCTCAAAAAGCTCCTTACCTATGATATAGATCTGGGCACAGGCCAGTCTCGCACAGCTTCGACCTTAGCTGGGTCGACTTCTTAATCCATCCTTAGAAATAATGTGACCTAGAAATGCAACCTTCTCCAGCCATACTCACACTTGCTAAACTTAGCAAACAGTCGCTTGTCCTTCAAAACTTGTAGCACTATACTAAGCTAATTAGCGTGCTCTGAGCTGGTCTTTGAATACACTAAGATATCGTCTATAAATACGATAACAAACTGATCCAAAAATGGCTGGAAAACTCTATTCATCAAATCCATAAAAATAGATGGAGCGTTGGTCAATCCAAAAGGCATCACTTAAAACTCATAATGGCCATTACGTGTCCTGAAAGTTGTCTTATAGATATCGGCCTCTTTGATCTTAAGCTGATGGTATCCAGATCGCAAATCTATCTTGGAAAACACTGTTGCTCCCTTCAACTGATCAAAAAATTCCTCAATCCTAGGCAAGGGGTACTTATTCTTAATGGTAAGCTTATTCAACTCGCGGTAATCTATACACAATCTTAAGCTCCCATCTTTCTTCTTAATGAACAAAACAGGGGTTCCCCAAGGGGATGTACTGGGTCGTATAAATCTCTTATCCAACAGATCTTGAATTTGTTCTTTCTGCTCTTTCATCTCTGTAGGAGCAAGCCTATAGGGCGGTCTGGAAACAGGATCTGCTCCAGGTACTAACTCGATAGCAAATTATAACTCTCTGTTTGGAGGTAGTCCACTGATGTCATCTGGAAAAACTTCTGGAATTCATTTACTATCTTCACATCAGCTAGCTCAGGTTTAATTGTGTTAGCTAGGGATGACAAACTAGCTGAATATCGCACTCCCCCTTTCCTTAAACAGCACTGGGCCTTCAAGGCTGAAATAATGCGAGGAACTCGCCTAAGCTGGTTAGTTTCAAATGAAAACTTGGGTCCTTTGGTTGGCTTGACAGTTACTGTCCTGAGATTAAAATCGATAACTACCCCATACCTAGATAACCAGTCTATTCCCAAAATCAAATCGAATTCAGGCATTGGTAGAACAATTAAATTAGCGATAACTAGATTTCCTTGAAATTCAAGCTCTAAGTCACGGTATAATCCATGGGTTACTAACTCTTCTCCCGAAGGTACAGTTACACAATAGCCTTTGGACAATCGTTCCGGCTTACAAGGTAACTTCTTAGCAAAATCTTCAGCTATAAAGGAATGAGTCGCACCCGAATCTAACAGGGCAAAAGAGGACATACCAGCAACCAAAATCTTACCCGTATTACAGCAGAATCGGGGTTGTCTTGCTCAGCTGTCATGATGTAAGCTCGACTGGGCACCAGTTGTTTCGACTATGGACATAACTTGGAGATGTGGCCTTGAGCACCACACTTGTAACGGCCGCTCTGTCCAGCCCTACACTGTCCTGGGTGATTTTTTTGGCACTTTGGGCAAACAGTCTTGTTGTTTCCAACTGGTACGACACTAATAGGCTGAACTGGTAACGGTTTCTGTTCCTATGGTCGCTGCTGGTTCTTGTTCTGCTTCTTAAATGGTCTTTGGTCTACTTGTTGAAAGGACTGCCTCTTATGTTGTCTCTCCTTTTCAACATCCTTCTAATCTCTTTCAACTCGCAAGGCCTTGTCTACTGCTTCTCTGTAAGTCTTGGACCCTGATAGCCTAACATTCAGCTTGAATGTGGGCTTCAGTACTTCCACAAAATGACTCAACTTGTAGCGCCCCAAAATCCATAGGACCACAAATTGATTAGCCTATCTTTTCTGAGGGTTGATTTGAGATTCGAGTACTCAGATCAAATCTGATTTTGATTCCTTTTCTTTCAGTTGAGAAGCAGTGGCCTAGATGGTTCCGGAAGGATTTCTCACCAAGCACAAACCTGAAAAGATCCAGATGTGTGTTCCTTTCGAAAATAAAATGATTTCGGATAGGATCTCTGTTTAATAAAATGTTGTATCCAGTTTATAAATTTAAATAGTAGTAGGGAGCTTTTAACAAATCTTTTAAAAGGGACAAAAGAGTTGGCACGGCAGCCATGCCTACTCAAGTGTTTTTACCTACTACTCAATCATTCTCCCTTGTATAAAATGTTTTACGTAAGACTCAGGATTCATTTGGTTGCAAGAAAACATTAGTTCTCTCAAAATATTTAGAAGCTTTTAGAAGAGTGCTTGAGGAGAATCCCAGTCGAATCCATCTGCACGTTGCAACTTAGTTCAGGAAAGTAAATCTGATTCTTGCTGCATTTGGAAAACATATATTGATTCGTTGTTTTCTTTGAATGCTTGCCTGTTTCAGTTTCAGTTAATGTTTGAGTTGAGCTATGGATTCACTGCTTTGATGCTTTAGTTTTGAGGAAGCTCACCAGAAAGTTTAGTAAGCAACTGTGTTTTTAAAATATACTGAGTTGTACAGATTCCAGTTAAGATAAAGCCTAGAGAAGTTTCTTTTTGTTCCTGAGTAATTTGAAGGCTATGTACATTGAAGCTAAACAGATAGGCAACGTTAGTTCGATCGGGAGCAAGTTCCGATTGGATAAGCGGAGCTAGTTTGTTTAGGGACTGTCTGAGTCGAAGTAGTATTTGCGTATTTCTTAGTCGAGTCTGTTTTCCAGAGAGATCTATTTTACCAGTCGAATGTGTTTTCCAGAGAGAACTGTTTTTCTCACATGGAATCTGATTACCTAGAACCACTTTTGTTTGCACTCTCGAGTAGTTTCCTTCAGAGTTGGTCCTCAGCTCCGAGTCCAGCTGTACACTCAGTAGTGCTTTTAAAATAAAATGAGTTTCATAGCAGTGAATCTATCAGATTTCAGTGCTCGACTGTTAGGATAAAATTTAAAGTTTTGGTGATAACAAAGATAAGAAAGATTTGGACTTAAACGATAATATTTGAATAATCCTTTCATGATGATCAACATTGCTGACAACAGTGATTGGCTCAAGCTACAGTCATAAGTTTCGAGTTGAGCAAAAACAGATCTTGGAACAGTGGAGGGATTGATTTGGCTATTCGGGTTATGATGAAGTATTGACAAAAGAGATATCTGCCAACAGCTCTTGTCTACTGTATCGTAATGGTATATGCAAACAGCAACGGGAACAGTGACTCGTTCTACCAACAGAAAGGGACGTATGCATTGATAAGTTTGATCGACAGATCTTGAAACAGTACTATTTATCACTGGTGACATCAGACCTCGCTACAGTATTGTTTTTGAAAATAGTACAAGTAACTATCGACAGCTTTTCGTAAACAGTTAGCTCAACACGACATCGTTTGCCTCAACGGATTTGATGACGTCAGCCACAGGAGAACACCAGACATCATGACGTCACCATCATATTCAGCTTCAACGATCTCAACAGACATGATGACGTCAGCAGTGCTAAAACTTGTAAATGGAAAGATATGATGACGTCATCAGTACTGATATTTGCAAATGGATGTATCTTGTTTACCGCGACAAAATCTCTCAACAGTAAGGAACTGTTCATTCGTCTTCTTCAAGGAGAGATCTGTCGATAGAAAAGATTTCAGGCGCAAGCATAAAGTTGATTCAAATTCGATCGTATACTCAATTGGAAAAGATCGATGACCAAAACAAGAATCACTCATACTGCCTGAAATTAAGGAGACGAGATTAGTACTATCTTTGGAAAAATAGTACACATTGGCAGAGGCGATTTCAACGGGAGCGCACACATATGGAAATGATACTTGCATCCCTGACGAAACGCAATTTACCATATAATGGAGCAATATTGACGGCGTACTACTGTCAGGAATTCAAAAAGGATTTGTTGCCTTATCTGGATTTGTCGACCGTTGAGCGAAGATTATAAATAGCAGACTGTTTGAATTGAAGACACATCTCTCGCCACTGCTATTGCTTAAACGCTGTCAAAATACTCCCAGAGCTTACTCTTCGTTGAACGCATTCAAAGCTCAAGCACTCGAAGAATCTTCATTTTTTATATTCACTATTATACCTTCGAGTGTCACTCTCTGGTTCACATTATTGAATCAAGTTTCTTTGTCTTAGAAACCAGAGATTTTACAGTACTCACAAATTGTATTCATTGTTGTATTTGATTGAGTCTGTAACAAACGAGCTTCTCAAAAAGCCGTTTGAAAACACTAAAGTGTTGTAACCAGCAGCTGTGTCTGCTTGGGTAGTTGTTGTGAGATACTAGGAGTTCTCGTAGCTACGGGTTACGGGATCGGGTGTTTGTAGAAA
>KV009946.1:218023-231866 GCA_001598015.1 Dorcoceras hygrometricum
AGCTGGGAAAACAAATAAAATCCACTTTCAAAAACAAAGGCGGTAAACGTTCTTCCCGTTGCCTTGAGCTCTTGCATATGGATCTTTTTGGTCCTATTTCAGTCACGAGCTTAGGGGGAATGTCATACACCCTCGCAGTTGTTGATGATTTTTCAAAATATACTTGGGTGTTATTTTTAAAAGCAAAATCTGAAACCGCCGACCAGCTGAAATCCACTTTCAAAAACAAAGGCGGTAAACGTTCTTCCCGTTGCCTTGAGCTCTTGCATATGGATCTTTTTGGTCCTATTTCAGTCACGAGCTTAGGGGGAATGTCATACACCCTCGCAGTTGTTGATGATTTTTCAAAATATACTTGGGTGTTATTTTTAAAAGCAAAATCTGAAACCGCCGACCAGCTGATAAAACTTTTAAAACATTTGCAAAATGACAAGTCTTGTTCAGTCAACCGGAAAAGAAGTGATCGCGGTACTGAATTTCTAAATTTTAAATTAACTTATTATCTGGAGGACTTGGGAATAAAGCATGAGCTATCAGCAGCAAGAACTCCTCAGCAAAACGGGTTAGCTGAAAGGAGAAACCGCACTCTGAAAGAAGCTGCTAGAGCTATGATTGCATATTCCGGCATTTCTCAAAAATTTTGGGCAGAAGCAGTTAACACAGCGTGCTATACTCAAAACAGATCTATGATTAATAGGATGCACGATAAAACCCCATATGAGATCTGGAATAGCAAGAAACCTGACATTTCATATTTCAGGGTGTTTGGATGCAAGTGTTTCATTCATAATAATGGCAAGGAGCATCTAACAACCTTTGAACCTAAATCTGATGCAGGTATCTTTTTAGGATATTCAGCAGTAAGCAAAGTATTTCGAGTGTTCAACAATCGAAGCTTAACGGTTGAAGAATCAGCACACGTCGTATTTGATGAAACAAGCTTCAAATCAAACTCAGCTGCAAGCTTACATGACTTGTGCACGAGGGGATTACAAATTTCTCTGAAGTACCAAAGGATAAAGTGTATGATGCGCGGAGCCTTTTCTCACAGAAGGGTGTGCAGATTGATGTTCATGGCAAGAAGAAATATATGAAACATGAATTTCGTTTGTTGAATGATATCTTGGCAAAGGCCATTACTGTTAAGGCAGGCTCTTTTGACTCTGTTACTGTCGAACGTTTCCAGATGATGACTGCGATTCAGTATGGGTTGAAAGTGAATTGGGGAAAAGTGTTGTTTAATGTTTTAAAAGATATGGTGGATAGGTCGCAGAAGAAAGAAAAGGGCTTTGCTGCGCAAATCGGTGTTTTATTGAAGGGTATTCCTGCTATCACTATGGGCGATGGTGTTCCATTCCCCAGTGCCAAAGTTCTATCTATGAGGACTGTTCACACATACATTGTGACCAACACTACAATCGATGCTCGCACGGAGAGTGAGGAGCCGGGGATGGCGAAAAAACCAAAGGCGAAGAAGAAACCTTCATCTGCTGATGAGATGCCAATAGATATGTTTGCTGAATTTACTGCATCAAAGAAAAGATCAGCTACTGAGGCTGATGCGCCTATCATTACAAAGAAGAGGTGCACGGGGAAGAGCAAGCCCTCAGTTTCCCAAGTGAATTTGAATATTGTGCAGGTGGCTACGGATGTTGAGCCAATTCAGATTGTTGATCCTACTCAGGCTGCAGCAACTGTCCCCTCTCTTATGCTCAAACGAAAATCTCGCAAGAGGAGATTAGTTTTATCCAGGGATTCTGATGATGAATCAGTGGGAACAGAGGAGATTATTAAAGAGGCTAATGCTGCTGTTGTTATAAGTACTGTTGATGCTGACATAGCGAAGGTATTAGAGGAAACTTTGGCGTTGGGGGTGACTGAGACAGAACGGGAAAGTCAGGGTTTTGATGAAGCACAGTTTGAGGAAGACTTTGCTAGATGTTGTGCAGGTGGCTACGGATGTTGAGCCAATTCAGATTGTTGATCCTACTCAGGCTGCAGCAACTGTCCCCTCTCTTATGCTCACACGAAAATCTCGCAAGAGGAGATTAGTTTTATCCAGGGATTCTGATGATGAATCAGTGGGAACAGAGGAGATTATTAAAGAGGCTAATGCTGCGGTTGTTATAAGTACTGTTGATGCTGACATAGCGAAGGTATTAGAGGAAACTTTGGCGTTGGGGGTGACTGCGACAGAACGGGAAAGTCAGGGTTTTGATGAAGCACTGTCTGAGGAAGATTTTGCTAGATGGTTGGATGACTTTGTTGCAAGAAACAATGAGCCAGAATTGGTTAGCACAAATAATGCGGCACAAGCTACGGGCAGCATTAACTCTGTGGTTGACAAGGAGGTGAACATGCCCATTGATGATCTTCTAATACAAATCTCCGATGACCTGTTGCTGCCAATTACTACTGCTGAAGTCACCATGATCAAGCTTGGTGCATTCTCCACTAGTGGGGACAAGGAAAAAGGTAAACTGGTAGAGGATGAACAGGTTACAGCAAGCCACGCTCAAGAAATTTTTGCTTTGATCTGCCGAGATGTTGAAGTTATGGTTCAAGTGCGTGATAGAGTAATGCAGGCTGTTGTCGACTTCTTTGCCTCATTCAGTCTCAATAATATGCCCGATATAGAATCACTGAAGGATCTGAAAGAGAAGGAAAGGTTGATGCTGGCATGGGCAGAGACCACCACACTAGCAATCGCTGTCAGGAGGCAACTATATGTTCTTATAAAATATCGAGAATTACTCCTGCGCACAGTTTTGGAATCCTATCAAAGATATCTTACACCTAATCTACTATGGAATGTTATGGCCGTCCAAGTTGCTAATTTGTTTTCTGTTGCACACTCTCACTCTCTTGAAGATCTCAAAGCACAGCAACAAGAGCTCAACATTGAAATGGTGCAATCACACTCCTCTCTGCCTGCCATTGACTACATTGACAATGGTGATGTTCGTCTTGCCCATTTTTATTCCATAGCAAAATCCACTTGTTGGGTACGGCCCGTGATGTTGATGAATGGAGTTTGGACGCCCGTTCAGGGTCCTGATTTTTGGAGAAGCGGTTGTCACCTGTCATTATTTTTGAACAAACTGCGAATGCCGGCACCTGCCATTCACGAAATTTTTGCTTCGCATGTTTCTCTTATTGAGCCTGACCAATATTGGACAACAGTCCCGTGGTTGATGAGGACTTGGCGTTGGACCAAAGTTTGTGAAGAAATCGTTCAATTTAATATCGCTGGTGGTCTGCGACCAGTAAGAAAGGATATCTGCCAGGATATTACAGTTTTTAACTTAGGAGTGGAGCGTATCCCCGCTGATTTTCTCCACGTGTTTGCACGAGGTTTGGCCAGTCATAATTTTGTTGATTCAGTTGTTCAGAAGGATTTGGGAGATATAGAGGAAGTTGTTTTGACGGGTGTTGAGGAAGTAGACTTGGTTTCTTCCGATGTGTCTACAGTGTATCGTTCCCCTTCTCCACCTTCACCAGGGGTCGATTCTCTTGAGCATGATCTGCGTTTTGCACTTGGCCCTGCCATTTTCTCTCGTGTTGAGCAGGGGGAGCGCTTATATTTTGTTCAAAGCCCAGATTCTCCTCCAGCAGTCTCTCCACATCATGCATCCAGTTCCTCCTCTACCGGTGTTTCCTTGCATTTTGACTCTACGGATGTACCTGTGCATGCTCAAGCTGCAACTCATGCCCCTGCTTCAGTTGATTTTACTAAGCTTGCCGAGACCCTTGAAGACCTCCAATCATCTCTTGCTCAGCGTATTCATGACTCCAATTGCGAGATGTTATCCAAGCTTAATAGTGTTGAATTGGGCGTTCGAGGGGATCTTCTAAAGATGCAAAGCCTGCTTCGCCAGTCTTTTGAGACTGCGTGTAGGGTTCTTGAAAGGCAAGGTAATACTCATACAGCTCAAATCACTGATCTAAAAAAGGGCTTGATGGGGCCCGTTGGCACTATATTTGGGGACCTATTTGATATCAAAAAGAAACAACGAGAGCAAGATGCCAGGCTCACTACTATGGATGAACAGATTGCTGCTATCAGAAATGAACATTTAGATTTTCAATCAAAGATA
Source organism: Dorcoceras hygrometricum (assembly GCA_001598015.1). Classification (NCBI taxonomy): domain Eukaryota; kingdom Viridiplantae; phylum Streptophyta; class Magnoliopsida; order Lamiales; family Gesneriaceae; genus Dorcoceras; species Dorcoceras hygrometricum. The sequence continues at coordinate 222,121 of KV009946.1, forward strand.
GCAGCAGACATGCTGAGCCTTTCCACCCAAGTTGGTGACATCGCGGATTTTCTAAGAAGTGGTGCTGCCAAAAAGGGGGAAGTGGGAAGTAGCAGCCGCCCAACTGCTGTGAGAGCGCAAACTCAAACGCTGCCACCCACGACGGGAACTTTCGAAGAAAGAGTTGCACAGGCGAGGAGGAACATCATAGAGACTGGACAAGTGATAAGTATAGAAGAGGCTGCTGCAAGAGCTATTGAAGCTGACAGAAGGGAATCTGAGAGGTTGGAAAGAGATAGAAGAGAACGTAGGCAAATCAGTAGTGGAACGTACAAAAGAAGAAGATGATACTGATTAGAATCTCCTGTACTTTGTTGAGTAAATGATATTTGCTTTTGGCAGGCGTTGTGCAATTTATATTTTCTTATCTTTTCCTATCGGCTGCTAAGTTTTTGTCATCACCAAAAAGGGGGAAATTGTTAGGATAAAATTTATAGATTTGGTGATAACAAAGATAAGAAAAGATTTGGACTTAAATGATAATATTCGAATAATCCTTTCACGATGATCAACATTGCTGACAACAGTGATTGGCTCAAGCTACAGTCATAAGTTTCGAGTTGATCAAAAACAGATCTTGGAACAGTGGAGGGATTGATTTGGCTAATCGGGTTATGATGAAGTATTGAGAAAAGAGATATCTGCCAACAGCTCTTGTCTACTGTATCGTAATGGTATATGCAAACAGCAACGGGAACAGTGACTCGTTCTACCAACAGAAAGGGTCGTATGCATTGATAAGTTTGATCGACAGATCTTGAAACAGTACTATTTATCGCTGGTGACATCAGACCTCGCTACAGTATTGTTTTTGAAAATAGTACAAGTAACTATCGACAGCTTTTCGTAAACAGTTAGCTCAACACGACATCGTTTGCCTCAACGGATTTGATGACATCAGCCACAGGAGAACACCAGACATCATGACGTCACCATCATCTGTGTCTGCTTGGATAGTTGTTGTGAGATACTAGGAGTTCTCGTAGCTGCGGGTTACGGGATCGGGTGTTTGTAGAAAGGCTACTCTCATCAAAGTCTTCTAGTGAAACCTTCCGAGGAGGAAGAAGGGGAGACGTAGGACATTGAAGTCCGAACTTCCAGAAACAAATTCTGATCTCTATCTTTTACATTACGCACGATTACATTACTTGTGTTTATTTACTGTTCACAAACCAATCGGCCTTTTTCCGCACAAATATTGTTGGCTGAAAAGTTTGCTCATAACTGAGATACTCTTAAGTTTGGTAACTCGGACTTAAGTGAAGCAAGAAGCTCACAAAACATTTTAAAAGAGTTTTCAAAAATAGAAATATCGAAGGAGTTCATTCAACCCCCCCTTCTGAACTCCTATTTACTTAGGGATCCTATTTATGGGACCATCATCGACTTTCGATCAAGAGCCAGTATAAAGCTATTTCAGAAAGAAAGTAAAGTTCATATTTGAGGATTTATGGCATAGAGGACCCGGTCACTCAGGAAGGGACAGGATTACTGTAGGACCGTAATCCCTTCATGTAAGGAACATGATTATGGAAATATTGTAATCCCTTCACAGAGAGTTACTGATCAGTTAGCATGCTTCATGCACATGGACCCCCAGAGAGCCTCTAGACCATAAATCATCCAGTATAAACAATCCAGATCCGAGTTCCGAGTTGTTTTCAGTAGCGAGATTTCAGATTCTGATGTCTTATTAATGTTATGTATCAGATTTCAGTTATGCCTGCATTTATGTGATTTTGTTATCCTCAGTTTTACTTGTTGAGACCCTAGGCTCACTAGTTTTCCCGATGCAGGTGAGGCAACTCAGGAGCAGGCAGGTGGTGCAAGTTGATTCAGATTCAGGGGACTGTGTTTGTCAACGGCCAGCGTTTCCGCATAGTCTTAGCTTTTGTTGTTTTGGATATTTTGACGAATTTTATTAAGATATGTTACAATAATAGTGAACTTATATAAAGTTCCATCAGTTTTAATATTGTATTTTGCGTAGTTGAATCAAATCTGTTTGCATTATTTGATTTTGGCGCCATCTAGTCAATTGTTGTGTATCGATTTCACTTCGTAAGGCAATAAAGCTTACAAAATTTTTATTCAGCCCTTCTATTTCTCATTTTATTTCATTTAACTTCAAATCCGTTGATACCCATTGGTTTGGGTGTCACAACTTGGTATCAGAGCATGGTTCTGAGATAAACACACACTTCCCATTCTGGAGCAGCTTTCGTCGTTGGCCTCTCCTGATTTGTGAGTTTTATTGTTATGTTAAGAGTTATTTATCTTTCAAGTTCTAGTATTCTTTTGTGTGGTGGATTGCCGGTTATAGATTAAGATATCAGGAAGAGGGAGAGGTAGAAGGAGCACCCCAGTAGACGATACCCATCCAGATAGTAACGCTCGTATTGCCCAACTCTTAGAGCTGTTGGTAGAGCAATCCGGCAGAGGCAATGGCCAATCTTCGAGCAGCAGGGGAACCAATTATGATGATTCCCAGGAAAGGTTTCGAATACAAAAACCAAAGGAGTTCAGTGGTACTACAGATCTGCTTGTTGCTGAGAACTGGATCAAGTCTATGGAAGTTATTTTTGAGTATCTTCAGATTCCAGATCTGGATAGGCCTAGGTGCACTATCTTCATGTTAACAGACGATTCCATGATCTGGTGGGAGGGAGCAAAGTTGTCATTAGACTTGACAAATCTCTCTTGGGAAGAATTTAAAAAAGTGTTCTTTGAGCAGTACTTCACAGCAGACAATAGGTCTGAGTTGAAGCGAGAGTTCTTGACCTTGAAGCAAAGGAACTTGTCTGTGCAGGAGTATATCCAGAAGTTTGATAGAGGCTGCTATTTGTACCTCTTATTGGAAGAGACCCCGAGGAGAACTTTAGTCATTTCATGGAAGGATTGAAACCTACATTCAAGCTGAATGTTAGGATAGCAGGACTCAAGACTTACAGGGAAGCGGTAGATAAGGCCTTGCGAGTGGAGAGGGATTGGAAGGATGTGGAACAAGAGAGACAACAGAGGAGGCAATTTTTTAGCAGGCAGATCCGAGCCATTTAAGAAGCAGATTAAGAACCAACAACGACCCCAAGAACCAAAACCTATACCAGCCCAACCTATCAGTGCAGAACCAGTTGTAAACAGTAAGCCGGGTTGTCCCAAATGTCATAAGAATCACCTGGGACAATGCAAAGCTGGCCAGAGCGGATGTTACAAGTGTGGTGCTCAAGGCCACATCTCTAAGTTCTGTCCTCAGTCGAAACAACTGGTGCCCAGCAGAGCTTACGTCATGACAGCGGATCAAGCCAACCCCGATTCTACAGTGATTACGGGTAAGATTTTGATTTCTGGTATGTCTCTTTGCCCTATTAGACTCGGGAGCGACCCATTCCTTCATAGCTGAGGATTTTGCTAAGAAGTTACCACATAAGCCAGAAAGACTGTCCATAGGCTATTGCGTATCTGTACCATCAGGAGTGTATCATATATCGTGACTTAGAGCTTGAACTTCAAGGACATGTAGTTACCGCCAATTTAATTGTTTTACCCATGCCTGAATTCGATTTGTTTTTGGAAATAGATTGCTTATCCAGATATGGAGTAGTGATCGATTTTCTGCTTAGGACGGTAGTTGTAAATCTGTCCACGGGATCTCAGATTTCATTCGGATCTGACCAGCTTCGAAGAGTTCCTCGCGTTATTTCAGCTTTGAAGGCCCAGCGTTGTTTAAGGAAAGGTGAAACAGGATTTCTAGTAAGTTTATCTTCCCTAGCCGTTTCTAGTAGACCCCAAATTTCATATGTGAAGGTGGTGAACGAGTTCCCAGAAGTATTTCCAGAAGATTTCAGTGGTTTACCTCCAGATAAAGAGAGAATCCGCTATCGATTTAGTACCTGGAGCACCTCCTGTTTCCAGACCTCCCTATAGGCTTGCTCCTACAGAGATGAAAGAGCTGAAAGAACAAAATCAGGATCTGTTCAATAAGGGATTTATTCGACCTAGTATATCCCCGTTGGGAGCCCCAGTTCTGTTTGTTAAGAAGAAAGATGGGAGTTTCCGATTGTGTATAGATTATCGAGAGCTGAATAAGCTGACCATTAAGAATAAGTACCCTTTGCCTAGGATTGAGGAATTGTTCGATCAACTGAAGGGAGCAGCAGTGTTCTCCAAGATATATTTAAGATCCGGATACCATCGGATGAAGATTAAAGAGGCCGATATATAAAAGACAGCTTTCAGGACCAGATATGGTCATTACGAGTTTCTAGTGATGCCTTTTGGATTAACTAATGCCCCATCTGTTTTTATGGATATGATGAATAGAGTTTTCCAGCCATTTTTGGACCAATTTGTAATAGTGTTCATAGATGATATCTTACTATACTCTAAGACCAGCTCCGAGCATGCTAATCAGCTTCGAATACTAATACAAGTTTTGAAGAACAAGAGATTGTTTGCCAAGTTTAGCAAATATGAATTTTTGCTGGAGAAAGTTGCATTTTTAGGCCACATTATCTCTAAGGATGGGTTAGAAGTCGACCCATCTAAGGTGAAAGCTATGCACGACTGGCCGGTACCTAGATCTGTTTCAGAAGTTAGGAGATTTTTGGGACTTGCTGGATACTACAGACAGTTCATTCAAGGATTTTCAGAGACAGCGGTTCCATTGACTTCGTTGACTAGGAAACAAGTTAATTTTGATGGACCCCTAGTTTCCATCAGAGTTTTGAGGTGTTGAATCAAGCACTGATAGAAGCTCCACTTTTGACCATGCCATCTGAAAAAGGGAATTTTGTGTTGGCGACAATGGCGGATCCGGATCCCGTTTCCCGGGGGCGCAGCGGAAGTTTAAAATTTGCCCCGGAAATCGTTCAATACATATAAATAAAAACATAAAACATACACAGGATGTTTTATCGAATGCTACCTTGATGGAGTCTAGGCGTCTGGCTCCAACCAAATTCACAGGGAATCTGGCTCTTCACGGTAGGCGGCGGTAGATCCTCCTAATCGGGTCCACGACCGGTAACACGACTCCTTCGTCAGCCTGCACTAGAAGGCCTGACGAATTTCACACGAATGGAATCTCCTCGTCGCCGTGGTCGGAACAAGTCCAACCACGAAGGCGACGGCACACGACGGCGGCACGGCGGCGGTGCAAGGGGGCGGCGGCCGATGGGTCGTGTGGGAGAGGGAGGCTAGGGTTTGGTGTGTGATGTTATGTTGTGTTGTGATCTAGCCCTAGACCAAGTCTAGTATTTAAATCATACATGGGCTTGAACCGGCCCAATGGACTTGGGTCAAGCCCATGTCCATATGAACATTCGGTTCATTTAAATCACCGTGGTTTCATCATAATCCCAATCGACGATCAGATCGGACCGATCGACTCAATTTTCAAAAACTGAATATTATGATGGGAAAACAATTTTTCAGACCACCTAGTCCAAAATTACAGTTTAGCCCCTCAACTTTTGGGAAATCGCAATTTGACCCCTGTTGACTTTTAGGAAGTCGCACTCCCTAAAATCCTCCTCCTATGCTCAACACATTGAGCTCAGTTTCCATGCGGGAATCGTGAATCCAGTACTTGTGTGACCCTCAATGGTTCAGGGATACAGCTAGCCGTGGGCCCACAACCATTGTGACTCCGAAATCACAATATCGGACTTGCCCATCGGATCATGGTAAAGCGCCTAGAAACATCGCGCCATGATCCCCTAGGTATCACTGATAGTTCTTGCAAGAACCAGTTGGTCGTGGTTAGCGTACAGTTCGATCCTTTCAACACATATATCCCGATCAGATCAACGACCATTGGCAAATCGAGAGTCGCTAGAGATCCGATAACTATGCATACATCTTGGAGATTAAATAGTGACATCGCGAGTGTTACTAGGTAAACCCATTTACCTAAAACACATCCAGTACTCTGGCCAGAGATTTATACACTATTATATCCTCAGATAGCATATGATATCCACGCATGAAAGCGAGCGGTGAATCCTCGACAACGAAGCATCGACTCCTACATGCATCAGGACCTCACCCAATCCCGCCACCTAATGACCCCAAGTGAGTCGGTAAACGGGTCAAAGTGAGGCGCCTATCATGTAGAGTCTCAATGAAGTTTCGAGTAGTGAGGACTAATCAGTACAACCAAGACCTCGGACTTATCCACTCGACAAATGGTAACCACTTGGAAAGTCCGAACGAGGGTAGTTCGATAGATCACCAGGTCACTATCCATCTGCATGCTCAGAATATCACAATGTTCCCTACCAATGAAACATGGTACTTCGCATCGCAGATGCTAGTCTCGAGCTCGGGTGGCCTTATCCTCATTTTGACGGTCCAATCGACTGGGAACGTGTTCAGAACACAGTGACTATTAGATGTGTTTCATGATAGCCGTCATACCCACTATCACATCTAACATACACTATAGTGCATTCTAGGTCTTTACTCAACGTAATTGTTAATCGTCATACAACACAATGAAAGTAAAGAACGCCATAAATAAATGCAAATATCATATATAAAGATTGTCATATACAAGAGTCTATAAACCCACACGCCACAAGTTGGCTAGTTGGGCATCTACTCTAACAATCTCCCACTTGCCCTAAAGCCAACTACTCATCAGACGTAGTCCCATTTTTTCGCGATGTTTTTCAAACAAGGGTCCTGGCAAGGTATTCGTAAGTGGATCAGCGACGTTGTCCGCAGAGGCGACTCTCTCAACTTCTATGTCACCTCTTGCCACAATATCCCGGATTATGTGGTATTTCCTCAGTATATGTTTGGATCTTTGGTGAGACCTAGGCTCCTTTGCTTGCGCAACGGCACCCGTGTTGTCGTAGTACATCGGGACTAGACCAACTCCATTAGGAATGACGCCCAACTCTTGGACGAAATTCCTTATCCAAACCGCCTCCTTAGCAGCAGCTGATGCTGCGATGTACTCAGCCTCAGTGGTTGAATCCGCGATGGTGTCTTGCTGGGAACTCTTCCAAGAGACAGCACCACCATTGAGCATGAATACAAATCCAGAGGTTGACTTCGAATCATCCACGTCATACTGGAAGCTAGAATCAGTGTAGCCTTCCAGTTTCAGTTCACCACCCCCATAGACCATGAACATATTCTTAGTCCTTCGTAAGTACTTAAGAATATCCTTCACAGCCTTCCAATGTAATTGGCCGGGGTTGGCCTGGTAGCGGCTCGTGACACTCAGAGCATATGCGACATCCGGTCTAGTCAAGATCATGCCATACATAATACTACCTATTGTCGAGGCATATGGCACACGGGTCATACTCTCTATCTCCTCATCAGTCTTCGGACACATAGACTTAGATAGAGTGACCCCGTGGCACATAGGTAGGTGTCCTCTCTTGGACTCTTCCATAGAGAACCTCTTAAGTATGGTATCGATGTAGGTGGCTTGGGTGAGTCCGAGCATCCGTTTCGATCTATCCCGATAGATCTGTATTCCAAGAATATAGGATGCTTCACCCATGTCCTTCATCAAGAATCTACTAGACAACCAGACTTTAGTTGACTGCAGCATTCCTACATCATTTCCAATGAGTAGAATGTCATCAACATAAAGTACAAGGAATGTCACAGCGCTTTTAACTACCTTCTTATACACACATGGCTCCTCGGGATTCTTGATGAAACCAAATCCTTAATTGTTTCATCGAATCTCAGGTTCCAACTTCGCGATGCTTGTTTGAGACCGTAGATCGATCTCTGAAGCTTGCATACCTTATGCTCGCTTCCAACAGATGTGAAACCCTCAGGCTGCGTCATATAGATCTCTTCCTTAATGTTTCCATTAAGGAACGCAGTTTTCACATCCATTTTTCATATCTCATAGTCGTACCATGCGGCTATGGCTAACAAGATTCTAATTGACTTGAACATTGCGACTGGTGAGAAGGTTTCATCATAGTCAACACCTTGCCTTTGAGTGTAACCTTTCGCGACCAGTCGTGCCTTGTAGGTACCTTACCATCAGGCCCAAGTTTCCTCTTGTATACCCATTTGCACCCAATAGGAACAATTCCTTCGGGAGGATTAACAAGAGTCCAAACTTGGTTAGCATGCATTGAGTCAAACTCAGACTGCATTGCTTCAAGCCATAAATTTGAATCAGCATCGGAAATCGCCTCCTTGAAAGTTCTTGGATCAGATCCAACAACTTGATCACCTTCATCATCTTCAAGGAGAAAACCATATCTTTCAGGAGCCCTAGGAACCCTTTCGGATCTCCTAGGTGCGGCCATTTCTGGTACTGGCTCTGGAGGTGCGGGAGACTCACTTGGTACTTCAGTTGGTTCTCGAACCTCTTCGAGTTCTACTATTTTGCCCTCTCTATCAAGTAGAAATTCCTTTTCCATAAAGGTGGCATTTCTAGAAACAAACACTTTTGTTTCCCTTGGATAGTAGAAGTAGTATCCAATGGAATTCTTTGGATACCCAATGAAGTAGCATAAGATGGATCTCGTATCCAGTTTATCTCCCACTGTCTGCTTCACGTAAGCAGGACATCCCCAAATCCTCATAAATGAGTACTTGGGTGGTTTTCCCATCCATATCTCATATGGAGTCTTATCCACTGCCTTGATGTGGACATTGTTCAACAACATTACCGCCGTTTCGAGCGCATAGCCCCAAAACGAGGTAGGAAGTTCAGTGAAGCTCATCATAGATCGAACCATGTCTAACAGGGTTCGATTACGATGCTCCGCTACACCATTGAGCTGTGGTGTGGTCGGAGGGGTCCACTGTGCGAGAATCCCATTCTCTTTCAGATAGTCTTGAAATTCAGCACTCAATTATTCACCACCTCGATCGGATCGAAGTGCTTTAATACTTTTGCCTAATTGATTTTCTACTTCAGTCTTGAATTCTTTGAACCTTTCAAAGGATTCAGACTTGTGCTTCATTAAGTACAAGTACCCATACCTAGAGTAATCGTCGGTAAAGGTGATGAAGTATGTTTGACCGTATTTAGTACAAATACTAAATGGGCCGCACACATCAGTATGGATCAAATCCAATAGGCCTTGAGACGCTCACCCTTGCCTTTGAAGGGTTGCTTAGTCATCTTTCCCTTAAGACAAGACTCACAAGTCGGTAGGGAGTTAATGTCTGACAGATCAAACATGTCACTCCTAACTAACTTGTTCATCCTACTTAGAGAAACATGACCTAGCCTAGCGTACCAAAGTTGTGCTGGATTAAAGCTATCGTGTTTCCTTTTAATCGTTGTTGTATGTGCTTCGACATCGCGAGTTGGAACGTCTTTTAATTTTAAGGTGTATAAATCGTTTTCGCGTTCCCCAATTCCAATTGAACATTCATTCTTGTAAATATTGCAAATCGAATTAGCAAACATACAAGAATATCCATCACTATCAAGCATAGAAATAGAAATAATGTTCTTTATTAATTCGGGAACAAACAAAACGTTTCTCAATAACAACTTAGACAGAAATAAATAAACATCTCCTATAGCTATTGCAGCAACTCTTGCTCCATTGCCAAGCCTCAAGTGGGTCTCACCCTCTCTAAGACGTCGGCTTCTTGTCATCACCTGCAAATCATTGCAGATATGAGATCCACATCCGGTATCAAGTACCCAAGAAGTCGAACTAAGAGACATATTTATTTCAATATAGAACATACCATTCGCAGTT
>KV009946.1:235039-251222 GCA_001598015.1 Dorcoceras hygrometricum
TTCTAGGTCTTTACTCAACGCAATTGTTAATCATCATACAACACAATGAAAGTAAAGAACGCCATAAATAAATGCAAATATCGTATATAAAGATTGTCATATACAAGAGTCTATAAACCCACACGCCACAAGTTGGCTAGTTGGGCATCTACTCTAACAAGGGTTAGGTGCAGTTCTGATGCAGGGTGATAAGGTTATTGCGTATGCATCGAGACAGATGAAGAGTTATGAGCAGAACTATCCGACGCACAATCTGGAGCTTGCAGCAGTAGTGTTCACACTGAAGATTTGGAGACACTATTTGTACGGCGAGAAGTGTCAGATTTTCACCGACCATAAGAGCCTCAAGTACTTCTTCACCCAGAAGGAGCTGAATATGAGGCAGCGCAGATGGCTAGAATTGGTGAAGGACTATGACTGTGACATTAGCTACCATCCGGGTAAGGCTAATGTGGTAGCAGACGCCTTGAGCCGGAAGACTTCAGTGATGGCGTGTTTATCAGTTGAGTGACCACTGCAGACCGAGATTCAGAGATTTGGATTGGAGTCTTATTTTGGAGGTTGTTCACCTACCCTCGCAGCACTCCCAGATCAGCCGACTCTTCGTGACCGGATTAGGGACGGCCAGGCTACAGATGAGCAGTTACAGCAGTGGAGACAGAGAGATGAGGCTAGAGGATGAGGTTTGTACACAGTCGAGGATGGGATTACTCGTTTCAGGGGTCGCATGTGGGTACCCAATACTGAGCAGTTGAGAGCTGAGATCTTATCAGAGGCCCATGCATCGACGTATTCCATTCACCCAGGGAGTACGAAGATGTACAGGGATTTTCAGACACTTTACTGGTGGCCAGGGATGAAGAGGGATATTGGATGATTTGTGTCAGTGTCTGACCTGTCAGCAGGTCAAGACAGAGCACCAGAGACCAACAGGGTTGCTACAGCCACTCCCGATCCCTGAGTGGAAATGGGAGAACATCACGATGGATTTTGTGGTTGGTTTACCTAGGAGTCCCAGAGGCTTTACGGCAATTTGGGTGATTGTGGATCGACTCACCAAGTCCGCACACTTTCTACCGATGAAGACCACTTTCACATTGACGCGGTATGCGGAGCTATACATTAGGGAGATTGTCAGGCTGCATGGCATACCAGTCTCTATTGTGTCAGATAGGGATTCCAGGTTTACGTCTGCGTTTTGGAGGAGCTTGCATGCTGCATTGGGGACCAATCTATCGTTCAGTACGTCTTTTCACCCGCAGACAGACGGTCAGTCAGAGAGGGTCATCCAGATTCTAGAGGATTTACTACGAGCCTGCGTGATAGATTTTCAGAGTGTGTGGGATTCTAGGTTGCCCTTGGTAGAATTCACGTACAATAACAGTTTTCAGGCATCGATTGGGATGGCTCCTTATGAGGCTTTGTACGGGATGAGGTGTAGGTCTCCCATGCATTGGGATGAGGTTGGAGAGAGGATTTTGACTGGGCCAGAGATGGTACAGCAGACAGCGGATATTGTGACCAGGATACGAGATCGGATGAGGACAGCTCAGAGTCGTCAAAAGAGTTATTCCGACCGTAGGCGACGAGATCTGGAGTTGGAAGTAGGGGACCATGTATTTGTGAGGATATCGCCTATGAAGGGCGTGATGCGCTTCGGCCAGAGAGGCAAGCTCAGTCCGAGATTCATTGGACCGTTTGAGATCTTGGAGAGGGCCGGTACGTTAGCATATCGTGTAGCACTACCACCCATCCTGTCAGCAGCGCATAACGTGTTCCATATTTCGATGTTGCGGAAGTACGTCCCGAACCCATCTCATGTGCTGGATTTTGAGCCGCTTCAGTTGGCACCAGACTTATCTTTTGAGGAGCGACCAGTGCAGATCTTAGCGCGAGAGGAGCGCAGACTTAGAGCGCGGAGGATTCCAATGGTCAAGGTCCGGTGGCAGAATCACTCGGCAGATGAGGCTACCTGGGAGACCGAGGCCGATATGCGGACGTGTCACCCAGAGCTTTTCGGTACGTAACTTAATTTCGGGGATGAAATTTCTATAAGGGAGTGAGAGTTGTAACGCCCAGAAATCCTAATTACGTGAATTGAATGCATGACTAGAAGGAAAATCTTATGTTAGTATGATTTTCATGTCACGTATGTGATTATATGATGATTTTATGCTTTACGTGTGCATGTCACTTTACGGTACATTTTGAGACCGGTAAGCGAGGACGAGTCCGGAGACGACCAAACCAAAAATATTTTAATGTTTTAGCACTTAGACATATTTTAAAGCAAAATATTTTTATTTCATGCACAATTTCCAAGAAAATGAGATTTTATGCACGGTTACCGAGGAGAACCCGTTTTTCGCCTATACGGGCCATTTTTATGACTTTTACTACACTTTTAAATTTGAGAGGCCCTATATTACGAAAATTAAAGGCTTGAAGTCTGAATTTTAAATGTTTTAAGCCTTTTAATTAAGAGGATGGGCTAGTATATTGATGGGCTTTTATTTCCTTAAATAAAACAAGGTAGAAGGGCTTTTTGTACAATTTTCATTAACCCTTCTCCCTAATTTCGAAAATTACCCTAGCCTCTCCTCTCATCAGCCAACTTCAGCCTCCATCCTCCCCAAGGTGATCGAATTCTTGCAAGTTTTGGAGTGAAACTCTAAGGTGTGGTCTTCTCCATTGTCCTCCGCTCCGGTATCACGTGTTTTCGCTTTCCTATCGATCAAGGCATGTTATATTCTTCCTTTTCTCACCATATGGATCATAATATACTGTTTTTACAAAGATTATGCATGGAAATTTCGTGTATGCTTCAGATCTCAAAGTTCATGTTCATGATCATGCATGTATACTTATGGCACCTCACGTTTTTTATCCTTTTTGCATGGCTTCGGTTGATGGGCTGCTTGAGTGGTCTTGGCTCGATGTTAGGTGGTTCATGGTGGTCCTAGGAGTGGCTTGTAGTGGTTCGAAGTGGAGATTTAAGGGTCAAACCGTTGGCTTGAAGATTCACACCGTGCAGTATGTGTAATCTGCGTGCGCGATGCGCCTGATTCCCAGGCTTCGTGCGTCCAGTAGCGTCCATGGTTTGGGCGAGGGTCGGTCAGGTTAGGACCGGCTGGACCTGGGGGTGGTCCAGCCGGTGGGGCTCCTGCCAGTGGTTGCCGGAGCAGGGCGTGCGAAGCAGATGTCGGCGGCGTGTCGCTGGGTGTGTGGCGCAGTGTGTGTTTTTGTGGAGTTAGGGTTATGGGCTGGTTCGGTTCGGTTGAACCGGCTGGTTCAGTTGGACCGGAGTGGTTCATCGAGTCTTGAGTCAAATATTTTAAGTCCGATCCGAGTTATTTTATTTTTGGGCCGGGTTATTTTATTTTTAGTCCGAGTCATTTTTACCGGGTCAAGTCAACTTTTTAAGTTAAAATTTAGCTTTGGTCAAAATTGATTTCGGGTCAACGATTTTAAGTCAAAATCTAATTTTTAAGTTGCTGGAATTTTAATTAAATTGGGATTTTTGTCAAATTAATGGATTTTGGGCCGATATTTATTTTAATGAGTTTTAAGCCCGTTTTAACGATGTTGGACCGAGCCCTTCAAATGATTTTAAGGAGGGTCATTATTAGTTGTTGGGCCAACTTGAGTTGGACTTAGCATTTATTTTAAGTCTAGAAGGGGGCCTTGGGCCTAGAATTAGTGGGCCAGCCGCTTGAGCCAGTCCTTGATCGGGTCGAGGAAAATAATGCATATGCCCATGAATATATATTTAATTATATACGTATTATGCTATGTATTGATTTATGAAATGTTTTAAGGAAATTAAATATATATTAATGGGCCAAGATTTTAAGTTGCATGATTTTTATGAAACGCATGCATCATGAAAGTTTAAGTTATGTTAAGGCATGAATGAAAAATACATCATGGTGAAGTGGCAGCATAGAGGTGTGACATATAGGGATCCTCGTGTGACATCGGGGTGAACCACACCGTCACGTACGTTGGTTTATAGATTGATCAATCGAATTAATGGCTTTCACTTCATTGATACGACTCACATGTTCTTTTAAGTTTATGTTATGTTTATGCTATGCCTTAACATATATGTTATGTGATGAATTATGTACGACTACAGTATGATTTAATGTTTAAGATCTTTTAAGCACGCATGTCATGAAAATTATGTTCCTATACCTTGTGTGCTTGTATGTGGTTTTATTATATGTACCTTGTTATTAGCGGATATAGCATGTTGGGCCTTTAGGCTCACTAGGTTTAAATGGTTCAGGTGAGCATGATGATGTTGATGAGATTACTCCGACCGGCGATGAGGACGTCTGATGCTCCGCTGCGGCTGTTACCCCGTGACCACTCAGTTACTTTATGTTAATTGTTTTTAGACATGTTTTCCGCAAACAATTTTTAAATACTCTGATTTTGACGTTAGCTTGTGCGATGTGGATTTGAGACATTTTACAGTTTGTTTTAAACGGATGATGAGATGTTATCTTTAAATGCTTTAAGTTATGTTTTATTTATGGCTTCTGTTAAATGTTTAGTCCACGTCGGCTTTCAAAAAAAATTTCTAGAGGTTTAGTATGTTTAAAAAACTCACGTAACAATTATATATGGGAGTAGATTTGTATTAGGTGAAAGGTACAATGATTAGACATGGTTATCATACCAAATCATTGCAAAATTGATAAAAAAATCTCACTACTATTTTAATGTGTAAACTTGCTACTCTCTTTTTTTAAAAAAAACAATCTTCCATCCGAAATCATTTTATTTCAAAGAAAATTGCTCCAGCTCGGGATTGTACTTGGGAAGGAATCCTTCTAAAGCCATCTGGCCGTGCTTCTAAGCTGGAAGAAAAGAAAGAAATCAGCTTAGATAGTTGAAGCTGGCTTAAACTGAAATCTGGATGTTCAAATATCAAAACAACCCTTCGAATAAAAAGGCTAGCGAATTGTGGTCCTATGGATTTTTTGGCGCTACAGCTAATATCATTAAGTGATGCGATAGAATTCGAAGAAAAACTGGACTAATCAAATTTTACATGTATTGACTCTTCAACTGACATCGTTTTATTGTTAAAAACATGACAAACTTTGCTGACAGCTGAATAACGAAGAAAAGTGCCAATGTCAGAACTTGCATCAAAAGCAGTTAAATGAATTTTACCATTATTATGAATGTAACAGCGACAACCAAAAAATGTTTGGTTGCTTGCCATTCCATATCTCCAAAAAATGTTTTGTTGCTTGCGATTCCATATCTCATACGGTGTCTTTTGTTGTTTCTTGTAAATCATAGATCTGTTCTGTGTATAGCATGCTGTAGCGCCCCACAATCCATAAAACCACATTTGTTAGCCTTTTTATTTTAATGTTTGTTTTGATATTATTGTGTCCAACTCGCGCCTGAGCTGTTTTCACCTGAGCTGATTTTTCTTTCCAGTTTAGAAGCACGGTCCAGCAGCTTTCCGGAAAAATGAGCCCAAGCACAAACCCGAGCTGTAGGTGAGCTTTAAAAAGGACTTTAAATTATTGTTGAGTTCAAGCTTTCGAAATTGTAGTAGTAAATTTTAATTTGAAAGAAGCAATAAGGGGGTTTATCATATAACCGTGAGGTTTGGTAGATGAACCATGCCTCTATCTTTTGAGTTGGTAATGACCCATGCTTTTCTTTGTACGACAAAACCTACTACAAATCTTCTTCTCAACAAAAAGCCATTTTGGACGTAAATGAACTCATTTTCACGCAAAAAATCTCAGTTCTAGGATATTTGGGAGCTTAACAGTCTGTGTGTAATGCCCAGGAATTTTGCTAACTAGAATTTGACACGCCTTAATATTATTTCCTCGTATTTCAATAATTATATCAATTATGTCTTTTAAATTATATAAATTATTTTATAACGACTATTATTTTTTAGAATTTTAGTACAAGTGTTACGAAGCCGGGTCGGAGACGATGGGAACACCGAGGTAAAGGTGATTTTTGTAAAGAATTATTTTCTAGGTGAATTCCAAAAAATTCAAAGGGGTTTTAATAGTGGGATTTTTGAAGAATAAATCAATTTCTGTTACCAAGTTTTAACCCAAATTTTTTATTCCGCAAATTTTCCACCCCAAATATTTATCTTAAATTTCGAAAACTTAAATAAGGGAAGAGGAGGATTTTTGGTAGAAAATTCAACTAACAGATTTGCTCAAATCTAATCCCGATTTTCCCCCTATAGAATCGAGCCCCACTACACAATAGCTTACACACACACGGTACTTTGTGAAATTAAAATCGAGAGCTCCATTCATTCTTTTCCCCAAGCAGAGTCGTCCCTTTCCTTTACCCGATTAAGCTTCGCTTCTTTCCCAATTTGAGCCGTCTCTTTCCCTTTAATTTCCGACGGTCGTGAGTTTTCCGGAGTGAAGTAATGGTGTTTTCCCGGCGTCCTCCTCCACGCAGCTTCAAGATATTAGCCGTAAGTTCTTCACGAACGAGGCAAGTACAAATCTTTGTTTGACTGTACCAATCGAACATATTATTGTGTGTTTATGATTCTTCGTTTCTCTTTTTAATTTCTGAGTTTCAAACCTATGAATTGATGTTTATGCGAAGCAATTCCTCTTTAAAAAGAAAATGTTGAGGCTGCCATGTTGATGTAGGAGGATGAGTTGAGTGATAATAGGTTTGAGAAGAGGGGGCCATATGTCGTAATTGGATTTTTGAGTTCTGCTCTGTGAGTCGTAAGATGTTCTCTGCTTAAGCTGTTTGTTTTCTTGAGTTTAAGCTAACTTGTTGTTCCTTGAGACCCAAGTTGTTTCTTTGAATTTGAGCTAATTTCTTTCCTTTAAACTGTAAATTGATCGGCCTTCTTTGTGAGTAAGTTGTACTGCTTCTGAACATAAGTTGTTCTCTGCTTTAAACTTAAGCTTCTTTCTTTAAAGCTTAAGCTGTTAGATTATTCTTCCTGGGTTAATATGTTGAGCTTAAGTTGTTCTCTCTTGTTGAGCTTGAGATGTTCTGTTTTTGTTGAGCTTAATGTGATCTGTTTCTTGAGCAAAATATGTTTCCTTTCAATTGAGCGCATACTGTTCTTTCTTTTGAACTATATCTTTAACTTATGCTGTTCTGCCTCCTTTAAATTTGAGATGACATGTTCTAAGTTCTACGAGCAGAAGTTGATCCTTTTAGTTGAGTGTATACTTTTCTTCTTATTTGAAGCACAAACTGTTCTTTTCTTAGTAGCGTAAGTCGTGTAACCATTCTAACATTCATGTAAACTGTTTGGTCCCGTAATCCGTATGACTTCTGTAAATAGTTATTTTAAGCTTAAGATGTTCTTTCCTTTGAGTTTAAGTTGTTCTGCCACGTTTGAGATTAAGCTAATATGGTTTGTTGAGCCTAAGTTTAAGCTGTTCCGTTATTCCTTGAACATAATATAATCATTATCTTTGAGCATGAGATTGTTCCTTTCATTGAGCGTATGTTCTTTCTTTTGAGCTACACATTGTTTTCTTATTCAAGCTTATGCTAACCTTTTCATTGAGCTTAAGCTAATCTTCCTCCTTTAAATTTGAGATGACATGTTCTAAGTTCTACGAGCAGAAGCTGATCCTTTTAGATGAGTGTATACTATTCTTCTTATTTGAAGCACAAACTGTTCTTTTCTTAGAACCGTAAACTGTTATCTTCTTAGCGTAGGTCGGGTAACCATTCTGTTTTCTCTAAGTTTACGCTGTTCTATTCTTTAAGCTGTAAGATGATCTGCCTTCTTTGAAGGGTAAGTTGTTTAGCTACTGAGTATAATCTGTTCTTTATCTTAAGCTTGAGATGTTCATTTATTTGAGTTAAGCTGTTCTACTGCATTTGAAATTTAGTTAACCTGCTTGGTTGAGCTTAAGTTCAAGCTGTTCTGTTATCCCTTGAGCATAACCTGATCAGTACCTTTGAGCATAAGACGTTCATTTCATTGAGAGTATGTTGTTCTCTCTTTTGAGGTATAAGTTGTTTCCTTCTTTAAGCTTATGTTGTTCCTTTCTTTGAAGCGAAAGTTGTTCAGTTTCCTTCTTCAAAGCCTAAGTTGTTTCCTTCTACAAAGCCTAAGTTGTACCCTTGAGAGAAATATAAGAGGATGATATTTTATAGGAATTTTATGAAAAATATCAAGTTGTTGAAACGTACTACAGTTTATTTCAAAGATATTTTTAGAGGATGAGCAGCCTTCAAATTTTCAGCTAATCTGCAGCCTTATTTAAAGAAAGTTTTAAAGATAAGCAAGGTTTCACTTTGAGGCAGATTAATATTTGAGACATGAGATTTGAGACTTGAGACAAAAAGTTAAGAAAGAAAATGATTTGAATGAAGTGACTTGATTGTGGTTATAGGTTTTCACCGGTATTGTGAGCTGGGAGACGTTCCGAGGAGACATGCCAAAATATGACGTGTATAGAAACCAGATAAGTACTGGGGACTATACCAAAGCTTAATATCATGGTATATCTAAGAGCTTGATCCAGGGAGCAAAGAAGAACAATGAACCACAGTCAGGAATCTAAGTTCACAGAAAAAAAGAAATGACTTTTATTTATAGGCTACAGATTTCACAGATAAGACATTTTATTTACGAGTTGATTTATGATGCATGAGTTTTAAGTTAAAGTTTTAAAGTACTACTCTATGCTGAGAAAATTAATTAAGTACAAATATCTTATGCATGTGCATGTGTTATGTATTATTTGTTATTATCCAGTTTTGTACTTGTTGAGCCCCTAGGCTCACTACGTTTGATTGGTGCAGATTATGTTGAGACGCATGCTGAGGGGTAGGATTTCTGAGCTGGCAGTGGTTTCAGTTGGCATAATCCAGCGACCAAGAGTTTCCGCAGCCAGCTAAAAGAAAAGATTTTACTTTCAGTTTACAGTTTGTGAAAAATTATTTACTTGTTTGAGCAGATAGAGATTGAACTATTCCGTCGGGTTTGTTATAAAATCTTTAAGCATTTTAAATCTTGAACTACGAAATTTTCAGTTTTAAATGATTCATCAGATTTATTTCAAGTTCTGAAATTCTTATGATTATTGAAAATTCAAGCAGTCTGTGATATTTAAGTTTGTGAGAATTTCGACTTTACTGTACAAATTAAGAAAATTTTCCGCATAAATTTTTATTGAAATCTGGGACGTTTCACTGTGATTGTCATAATATTCAGCCGTGAGCTTCTGCTCATACGTGGTTTGTAGTTAAGGCAAGTGAATATGATTCTTTGCTGCATCTTGAAAACATATATTGTTTCATCTTTGCCTCTTGTTGATTGCTTGCCTGTTATTGCGTTAGTTTCAGTTTATGTTTATGTTCAATGTAAATATTTGAAAGCATGACGGCTCTGAGGTTCGCAGTACGTCTTTTAATTTCTGAAAACTAACCAGTATGTTGTTTCTCAGAAAGAATGATGTTGTATTCAAAAACATCGAGTTGCACAACTTCGAGTCTAAGTTTGAACTAGGAAAGCCTCTTCGTCCCGAGGTGCTGTAGAGTTGTAGATATAATTTGAAATGATAGGCGGTACTGGTCTGATCAGAGCTTTGTTCCGAGCGGATTAGCTGAGCTGGTCTATTCGGAAAGTGTCTGTGCTGCTGCAGTACTATTCACATTCATTCCTAAGCTGTTCTGGCCTAAGCTGTTCTGTACATTCCTAAGCTCTTTTGGTCTACCCTTCTGGCCTGATCTGTGCTGCTCGCTTCTAAGCTGATCTGGCTTCTCAATGATTAAACCTACTATACCAAGCTTCAAAATCGAAAATACTGTCCCAAAGATGAATCAACTTCCCAAAGCTGAAACGACCATCCCAAATCTGAATTGAAACTGTTCGATTTTTCCCCACCTAAGCTGACTACCTAGTCGTGATCTGATACAGCTCGCGTCTGTGTGAACTACCTTTTTGTTTAAATTCAATTCTTTGATTGCATTGAGCAGACTTCATGAAATCTGTTCCAGTATCATTATCTGATAAGATGTTATTCAGTATTGAAGACCTCTGTTATATCCTTGACACTCTATTCTTCGAACATCCACCCGAGTTGGTGCCAGTAACCACCAGCTCGCAGCCCAGTTGTACGCTCAATAAAGTTTTAATGGTTAAATCAGTTTTAAAGAAGTGAACCTCGCTATTTTAAATGATCTACTTCAGATCAGAAGCTTTGTTTTTAAAATTTTTCATCAGTTTAAAGGAAGTAATTTTCAGTTTTAAACGATTTATGGCATAGATAATAGAAGGTCAAACCAGGAAGGGTAAGCGGGTTGGTTGGTGAACCAGTGTGCCCCTTCAACAGATAAGTTGGGATTTATTCCCCCATTTCCTGAATTCAGATGTTAGCTTGATCAAGCGTCATGGAATAAGGAGATATTCTAAGCCATAAGTTGCTAAGAAAATAAGAAAGAAAGAGATCTGGGTTGTCTTCCCCGATCTGATTTTAAGAGAAAGATTTAAGCTTGAGCCGACTTCCTTTAAATTATGCTTTGTAGCTTATGCATGTTATGCCTGCACTGTGTGATCTTGTTACCATCAGTTTTCACTTGCTGAGCCCCTAGGCTCATTAGTTTTCTTGGTGCAGGTGAGGCAAAACAGGGGCAGTCGGGAGGTGCGAGCTGAACCACATTGGGCGTGTGTGTTTATCAAAGGCCGGTGTTTCTGTGTCATTGTTTTTGGCTTTCAAGACTGTATTAAAATCTGTTTCAATGCTAGAGGATTCATATAGAATTCAAGAAGTTGTCATATCTTGTTTGAATACTCGAAAGAAATCTTTGAACCACAAAGCTGATTGAACTTTGTGCCATCTGTTCTTTCTTAGAGCTTCGAAGAAATACAGCTTCCAAAAATTTATGTATTTAGCCCTTTTTATTTACTACTTTAATTTGTTCACTCCAATCCGTTGACTCCCACAGGTCTGGTGTCACACATGCAGTGTTCACCGCTTCAGCCCAAAATTTTTTATAAATCCCGGAATCAGCAAGCATAGTTCTCGCGGCTTCTTTTAATTACGCTTACGGCGCTCAGCAAGCCCGTTCTGTTGAGGTGATCTAGCCGTAGATAACTCATGACTGATTCCTTTGTGTTCAAGGTAGGAGGATAATGTTTGATTTAAAAACTCAGTACCACGATTATTCCTAATATAGTCGATACAAAAATATTTCTCATTTTGAAGTCGGTTTAAATCTTTATCAGCTGGTCCGCGGTCTGATCTTTTGAGTTTAAAAATATTACTCAGGTAAACCTGGAGTAATCGTCGAAAATCACTAGGGAACGAAGTTGGTTATCTGGACAGGGCCAAACAGGTCCATGTGCAACAGTTTCAAGCTCGGGAAGAAGAGTTACAACCCTTGTTCTTAAAAGTAGACCTGACTTGCTTTCCGATCTGACATGATGAACACAGTTTATCTTTTGTTAAATCAATGTTGGGTAGACCGGTGACTAGGTCTTGCTTACACAGATTGGCTATTGTTTTAAAATTTGTATGATTCATGTATTTATGCCACAACCATGCTTTAGAAGATTTTGTGTTAGGATAAAATTTATAGTTTTGGTGATAACAAAATAGGACAAGTTATTTTGGATATCGACGTTGACAATAGGAAAGGAGGAATCAATCGTCAGGATTGTTGTTAATTTACAGACACAAGGAACAGTGTATCAAGACGCAAGTATTTGTACTAGAAACGACAGCGTATTGGAGTAAATCAACCAGACGAGAGCTACAGTAGTTTGTTTTTTGAATCAGTCGCAGGATAGTATTGGTAATCCAGACGTAGTGAATAGTGGTTTGTGTATCCAGACGCAATGTACAGTGATTTGGGTATGCACGGAATAGTGGTTCAAATATTGAGTATCCAGACGAGAGCTATAGTAGTTCCTTGAAACAGACGAGAGATAGTGTTTTGGTTACCCAGACGCAAGCTACAGTGCCTTCGTAATCAGACGCAAGTACTTGAATGGTAACATGTGCAAAACGATGTCGCTTAAATAAGTTGAAGCGACACCGTATTGAGACCAGTCGCAAGCTACAGAAGCACAATAACCAGACGAGAGCTACAGTGTTTTATTTAACCAGTCGAGGGCCTTTAACTTCAAACGATGTCGTATGAATAAGTTAAAACGACAGCGTTTTAATTAACCAGTCGTTGGGTCATACAAAGAACCAGGCGCTGGAAAATCACACGTGGAAACCAGTCGGGGTATACTTGGAAGTGTTTTCCAGTCGCAACATTTGAAACCACAACAAAGAAAAATTGGATCTGGTTATCAAAATAATTTCAGGCGCAAGTTCAAATTGATTCAAATACGATCGTATACTCAAAATGAAAAAGATCATCAGGATCGTACAATTACCTGAAATTAAGGAGACAAGGTAGGTACTATTTTGGGTAAATAGTACGATGTGCAGAGGCCGTTTTTCATTATTTGCACAGAAATGGAAAGAAGACAAATTGACTCTGTCAATGAGCACTTTACCTTGTAGTGGAGCAGAAATTACGGTGTACAATTTCAAATTGATTCAAATACGATCGTATACTCAAAATGAAAAAGATCATCAGGATCGTACAATTACCTGAAATTAAGGAGACAAGGTAGGTACTATTTTGGGTAAATAGTACGATGTGCAGAGGCCGTTTTTCATTATTTGCACAGAAATGGAAAGAAGACAAATTGACTCTGTCAATGAGCACTTTACCTTGTAGTGGAGCAGAAATTACGGTGTACAATTTTGGCAGTAATTCAAACGGGATTTATTTTCCTTTGAAGAATTTATAACCATTGCAATCGAAGCCTATAAATACCAGAAGCTGGATTGAAGAATAATCCTTTGCCATTTAATCTATTACGGTCACGCTGTCAAAATCCATCTAGAGCTTACACTTTGTTGAAATCACTCAAAAAGCTCACAAGACTCGAAGAACATTCAAGTGTTGATTTTCATACATAAATCATTCGAGTCCATTCTCTGGTTCATCCTGTTGAATCATCGAGTTTCTTTGTTTTAGAAACTAGAGAATTTTACAGCACTCATATCTTGTATTCATTGTCATATCCTTTTGAGTCTGTAACGAACTGTCTTTGTGAAGAAGTTCGAAAAACATACAAGGGTTGTAAACCAGCATCTACGTCTGCTTGGATTATTGTTGTGAGATACTAGGAGTTCTCGTAGCTGCGGGTTACGGGATCGGGTGTTTGTAGAAGGTCTACTTTCATCAAATCTTCTAGTGATACCTTCCGAGGAGGAAGAAGGGGAGACGTAGGACATTGAAGTCCGAACTTCCAGAAACAAATTTCTGAACCCTTGCTATTTACTTTACGCTTTTACATACTGCACTTATATATTGTGTTTATCCACTGTTCACAAGTCAATCGGTTTTATTCCGCACTTTTCAAGTTAACCGAGAAACTTGCATAAAACTGAGATACCTTAAGTCTGGTAACTCGGACTTAAGTCAAGCCGTGTTGAAAACATTTTAAAAGATTTCAAAAATCAAAGGAGTTCATTCAACCCCCACCTTCTGAACTCCTATTTGCTTAGTGATCCTATTTCTGGGACCATCAAGTGGTATCAGAGCAGGCAAATCTCAGTTATTGAACAGTTGTGTTTCGTGCTTTATTACATCTAAATATGTCGATTTCTTACAACAAGATTCCTTTGTTTTCGAGGGAAGAGTATGATGACTGGAAGATTAGGATGCAAGAACATCTAGCAGCCATGGATGATGACATGTGGTATGTCATCACTGAAGGACCTCTGAAAATCATGAAGCCAAATCTGGCGGTTGCAGTAACAAGTGGCGAGCCTCAGTTTCTTCCAAAGGCCAGACATGAATATACTAATGAGGACAAGAAAAAGGCCAACCTAGACAATGTGGCGAAAGACATATTATTCAAAACACTGGACAAAGACAAGAATATGTTCAGCAAGATCAAGAACTGCGCTACTGCAAAAGACATCTGGGAAAAGCTGACCCAGATATGCGAAGGAAATGATGAAACGAAAGAGAACAAGCTGACCGTGGCGCAGCAAAAATATGAATCAATCAAAATGAAGGATGGAGAGACGATGGCTGAGTTCGACGAAAGATTCAGCGTCGTGGTGATCGAACTGAACAGTCTTGGAAAAGAATATAGCAACAGGGAGTTGGCACTAAAGGTCATGAGAGCGCTACCCAAAGAATGGGACGTGAAGACAATGGCCATGAGGGAGTCGAAGGACCTGAACAAGTTGGAGCTCCATGATTTGTTTGCTAATCTGAAGGCATATGAATTTGAACTGGAAACAAGATCTGAAGCTGGTCCATCAACCTCCCAGCCGGCGAAAGCTCTTGCTGCTACAACTGTTGAACCATGCTCTCCTAGCACCAGCAAGTCTGCTAACCAGTTCAGCGACGATGCAATGTCCCTCCTCGTCAAGAAGTTTGGGAAATTCATGAGAAGATCCCTCCACCCTTCCTTTCCTTACAGTAATTTTAATAAATCTGATAAAGTTGCGTCTGACTTAATATGCTATAACTGTGATCGTCCAGGTCATTTTGTAGCTGATTGCAACAGACCAAGGAAAGATGACAGATACAGACGAGACAACAAGAAGGATGAGCGACACAAAAGAGAGGAGGAAGATGATGAAAGAACTGTTAGATAGGTCCAAAGACAAGTCCAAGGACAAATTCAAAGATAAATCTGATAAAGTTGCGTCTGACTTAATATGCTATAACTGTGATCGTCCAGGTCATTTTGTAGCTGATTGCAACAGACCAAGGAAAGATGACAGATACAGACGAGACAACAAGAAGGATGAGCGACACAAAAGAGAGGAGGAAGATGATGAAAGAACTGTTGATAGGTCCAAAGACAAGTCCAAGGACAAATTCAAAGAAAGATCAAAGGACCGACGGATGAGGAATAACAACAACAAGAAACCCAGCCGCAAAAATGACCGTAAAGTATTGGTTGCTGAGGAAAGCACCAAGAGCTGGGCAGACAGCGATTCAGAGTCATCCAGCAGCAGTTCCTCTTCTAGTGACAGTGAACAGGAGGAAGTTCATTTTCTCATGGCTAACCAAACAGATGACGATGAGGTATTTGATTTTTCCAACGTTGAATTTACACGAGAGGATCTAGTTCAGGCACTGAACGATATGGTCCATGAGTACAAGACTCTATCTCACACATTTGAGGAAATCAAGGCCGAAAATGCAAGTATGAAAAATAGTTCAGCAGAATCGAGTTTTGAAGAGCTTGAGGATGCTGACAGCTTAAAGACTGAGTTGAGTAAGCTGAGAATAGAAAATGAATTGTTGAGAAGTGAGTCCAGCGAGCTCAAGGCTAAAGTTGAAAAGTTAACTAAAGAAATGAGCTCCTGGACCCAATCAGCTCGTGCTTTCCAAAAATTACAAGAAATCCAAAAGTCAGCACTTGATAGAACTGTCTTAGGTTTTAGTAATAGCGAAAGCAGTGAAGGAGAGACAAGTACTCAGTCACAACCGGTGTATGACAAGTTCAATAAAATGGGCTTTGTCAAAGCTGACGTGATATATGATTGTTGTGAGTCGATAAGATATGATGACCAGAAATCTTCCCAGCCAAGTCATGAAGGAAAAAGAAAAGATGACATCGGCTATCAAAGGCCTGAGAGTTCCAAGCCCAGCTGGTTAAAGAACAGATTGGACAAGGACAAAGAGAAAGCTGGTTCCAAGTCCTATGTTCCAAACCAGCAGCGGCGTAACTTTAGGAAGGCAAAATATGGTTGGAAAAAGACTTGGCCGAGAAGAGATCCTGTTGGTCAAAATGTCAAATCAAAACTTCATAGACCTGCACGTAATTTTGCACAGACTTTCGTGGATCCAAAAACTAGGAAACTGTGAAAGTGATTCAAGTCTGGGTCCCGAAAGGGGTAATCCAATCTGGACCCAAGTAAAATTGGGTACCAAAAGCTGCTTGTTTGATTGTAGGATAACAGGTACAAAGCAGCAGCTGACACAACTTTTGGTACCTGGACAGTGGGTGTGCACGCCACATGACTGGAAATCCAAAGCTACTAACAGACGTTGTTCCTCACAAAGGAGAAAAAATAGTCTTTGGAGACAACGCTTACGGTAACACTGTGGGTAAGGGTAAGCTTACCCATGGTAACATCTCTAT
>KV009946.1:279048-292185 GCA_001598015.1 Dorcoceras hygrometricum
GATTTTATTTATAAAATGCGATTTCGTAATTAAAATATGATTTTGTGGATAAATAATTTGATTATTTAATTTATGCATATTAATTAGATTGATTGCATGATTGGGATGATCGAGAGCCATGCCCCAATGTGTTAGGTGTATGCTTTAGGTTTTTATGATTTCGGTTGTAATATTGTTGATTATCATTTTATAAAAGTGGGTCTGTTTGGATTTTATTTATAAAATGCGATTTCGTAATTAAAATATGATTTTGTGGATAAATAATTTGATTATTTAAAAAATTACAAAATACGATTTTGATTGCATGATTGGGATGATCGAGAGCCATGCCCCAATGTGTTAGGTGTATGCTTTAGGTTTTGCGATTTTGGTTTGTATTTAATATTGTTGATTATCATTTTATAAAAGTGGGTCTGTTTGTGGCCCGTTCCCACCCCTTAAAATGTATCACTTATGTGTCATGAAAATTTATTATAAATTACTAGACTTAGTGGGAGGACTTTGGAAGATGGTGGGCCCGATGACGATCAAAGATATTGAAGACCGAAGATCTGTAAAACCGGAAGCAAATGTAATAGGATTGCATTGCATATTGCATTTCACCTCGGATTGGACCCAGGTCCGTGATTGGCAACCACGGACCGCATAGCTCTCGCGATCGATCATCCCAATGTTTATATATGTGATATGTAGTTAGTTGAATCCGCATGTTTTAAATATGATTTAAAATATATTGCATGAGACCAAATTTTCAAAAATAAAATCCCTCGTTTTAAATACGATTTAAAACTAATATCAAGATAAAAGTTTATTCGATAAACCAAAGGGAATTTAAATTTGTTTAAGTTTCCCTACCTTCCATCAACAATGGGTGTACGCCGATGCTACCCGTATACATGGTCCGGCTCATATTATTGAGGGGGTCATGTATGCCGGAAAGCTGTCCACGCCATTGACAATCGTTGTGAGTTCGGTTGGAACTCCCTTTAACGTTGGCTCATATTATTGGGGACATTAAGGGGACCGTCCTTCACGACTCAACATTGATGGGTCATCTTGACACGTGATAGTAAACAGCGTCATATTATTGGGCCCTTACTGGACGTGAGGTGAATACATGGAGGTTGCACCGGTTGCAATCGGAAACTACCTTTTGGGGGTCATGGATGGCTGATATTATTCGGGTCCATGATTGCTTGATTGGGCTCCGTGTACCCACTAAAGAAACTTGCTTTCTCGATTTCATTAAAGGGTGGTGAAATCGTTAAAATAGTAGGAGGGTAATTCATAGAACTAAACGACCTTGTTTTATGTCTTAGCGATTATTTTATATAGTTAGTAATGTATGTCTGTTTTCTTTTCAGTATAACTGAATTTATAATGTCTTCGATCAAAAACCCACTCGCTGCTATACTGGATAGCAACAAGTTCACCGGTCTGAACTACCAAGACTGGCTTCGAAACCTCAATATTGTGTTGGCTTCGGAGAAACTTCTTTATACGATAGAGAAGAGCCCTCCGAAGGAAGCCCCTGCTGATATCAGCCCTGAGGAGCTGGTGACGCTTCAGCAATGGTGGGACGATGAGCTTAAGACTCGATGCTATGTGATGGAATCGATGTCTAACGAAATACAACGGCGCTTTGAGAAGACAAAATATGCTGCTGACATACTTTTTCATCTCAAAGAACTGTATGTGGAGAACTCTCGACATGAGAGGTTCACGGCTGTCAAGGAGCTTATGACGAGCCGCATGCGCGATGGGACTTCGGTCCGCGAGCATGGGGTTCGTATGATTGGGCTCGTTGAAAAGCTGTCGGGCCTTGATATCACATTTCCACATGAGCTGTCTGTGGACGTGCTTCTCCTCTCACTGCCTGCTGCATTCGACCCCTTTGTGGTCAACTTCAACATGAACAAGCTGGCAGCCACCCTTGAAGAGGTGGTTAACATGCTTGTAGTGTTCGAAGGAACCATAAAGAAGGACAAGCCCGTCCTCCTCATGGGCTCTTCTTCCTCTGCGAAGAAGGGGCTCAGACACAAGGGTAAGAAGCGTTCTGCCCCTGCGAAGGAGGAAAAGCCCACCAAGAAGCCAAAGGCGAAGGCTTCCAAGCCAAACAAGAGCGAGGATGTTTGCCACCACTGCCACAAGCCTGGGCATTGGAGGAGGAACTGCAAGGAGTACCTCGAGCAGTTGCGAACTGCGAAAGGTATGTTCTATATCGAAATATATATGTCTCTTAATTCTACTTCTTGGATACTTGATACCGGATGTGGATCTCATATCTGCAATGATTTGCAGGTGATGACAAGAAGCCGACGTCTTAGAGATGGTGAGACCCACTTGAGGCTTGGCAATGGAGCAAGAGTTGCTGCAGTAGCTATAGGAGATGTTTATTTATTTCTGTCTTCTGATTTTAAGTTGTTATTGAGAAACGTTTTGTTTGTTCCCGAATTAATAAAGAACATTATTTCTGTTTCTATGCTTGATAGTGATGGATATTCTTGTATGTGTGCTAATTCGATTTGCAATATTTACAAGAATGAATGTTTGGTTGGAATTGGGGAACGCGAAAACGATTTGTACACCTTAAAATTAAAAGACGTTCCAACTCGCGATGTCGAAACACATACAACAACGATTAAAAGGAAACACGATAGCTTAAACCCAGCACAACTTTGGCACACTAGGCTAGGTCATGTGTCTCTAAGTAGGATGAACAAGTTAGTTAGGAGTGACATGTTTGATCTGTCAGACATTAACTCCCTAACGACTTGTGAGTCTTGTCTTAAGGGAAAGATGACTAAGCAACCCTTCAAGGGCAAGGGTGAGCGTGCTCAAGGCCTATTGGATTTGATCCATACTGATGTATGCGGCCCATTTAGTATTGGTACTAAGTACGGTCACACATACTTCATCACCTTTACCGACGATTACTCTAGGTATGAGCACTTTTACTTAATGAAGCACAAGTCTGAATCCTTTGAAAGGTTCAAAGAATTCAAGGCTGAAGTAGAAAATCAATTAGGAAAAAGTATTAAAGCACTTCGATCTGATCGAGGTGGTGAATACTTGAGTGCTGAATTTCAAGACTATCTGAAAGAGAATGGGACTCTCGCACAGTGGACCCCTCCGGCCACACCACAGCTCAATGGTGTAGCGGAGCGTCGTAATCTGACCTTGTTGGACATGGTTCGATCTATGATGAGCTTCACTGAACTTCATACCTCATTTTGGGGCTATGCGCTCAAAACGGCGGTAATGTTGTTGAACAATGTCCACACTAAGGCAGTGGATAAGACTCCATATGAGATATGGATGGGCAAATCACCCAAGTACTCATTTATGAGGATTTGGGGATGTCCTGCTTACGTGAAGCAGACAGTGGGAGATAAGCTGGATACGAGATCCATCTTATGCTACTTCATTGGGTATCCAAAGAATTCCATTGGATACTACTTCTACTATCCCAGTGAAACAAAAGTGTTTGTTTCTAGGAATGACACCTTTATGAAAAGGGAATTTCTACTTGATAGAAAAGGCAAGATAGTAGAACTCGAAGAGGTTCGAGAACTAAATGAAGTACCAAGTGAATCTCCCGCACCTACAGAGCCAGTACCAGAAATGGTCGCACCTAGGAGATCCGAAAGGGTTCCTAGGGCTCCTGAGAGATATGGTTTTCTCCTTGAGGATGATCAAAGTGATCAAGTTGTTGGATCTGATCCAAGAACTTTCAAGGAGGCAATTTCCGATGCTGATTCTAATTTGTGGCTTGAAGCAATGCAGTCTGAGTTTGACTCAATGCATGCGAACCAAGTTTGGACTCTTGTTAACCCTCCTGAAGGAATTGTTCCTATTGGGTGCAAATGGGTATACAATAGGAAACTTGGGCCTGATGATAAGGTAATGACCTACAAGGCACGAGTAGTCGCGAAAGGTTACACTAAAAGGCAAGGTGTTGACTATGATGAAACCTTTTCACCAGTCGCAATGTTCAAGTCAATTAGAATCTTATTAGCCATAGCCGCATGGTACGACTATGAGATATGGCAGATGGATGTGAAAACTGCGTTCCTTAATGAAAACATTAAGGAAGAGATCTACATGACACAGCCTGAGGGTTTCACATCTGTTGGAAGCGAGCATAAGGTATGCAAGCTTCAGAGATCGATCTACGGTCTCAAACAAGCATCGAGGAGTTGGAACCTGAGATTCGATGAAACAATTAAGGAATTCGGTTTCATCAAGAATCCCGAGGAGCCATGTGTATATAAGAAGGTAGTTAAAAGCGCTGTGACATTCCTCGTACTTTATGTTGATGACATTCTACTCATTGGGAATGATGTAGGAATGCTGCAGTCAACTAAAGTACGGTTGTCTAGTAGATTCTCGATGAAGGATATGGGTGAAGCATCCTATATTCTTGGAATACAGATCTATCGGGATAGATCAAAATGGATGCTCGGACTCACCCAAGCTACCTACATCGATACCATACTTAAGCGGTTCTCTATGGAAGAGTCCAAGAGAGGACACCTACCTATGTGCCACGTGGTCACTCTATCTAAGTCTATGTGTCCGAAGACTGATGAGGAGATAGAGAGTATGACACGTGTGCCATATGCTTCGGCAATAGATAGTATTATGTATGGCATGATCTCCACTAGACCGGATGTCGCATATGCTCTGAGTGTCATGAGCCGCTACCAAGCAAACCCCGGCCAATTACATTGGAAGGCTGTGAAAGATATTCTTAAGTACTTACGAATGACTAAGAATATGTTCATGGTCTATGGGGGTGGTGAACTGAAACTGGAAGGCTACACAGATTCTAGCTTCCAATGTGACGTGGATGATTCGAAGTCAACCTCTGGATTTGTATTCATGCTCAATGGTGGTGCTGTCTCTGGGAAGAGTTCCAAGAAAGACACCATCGCGGATTCAACCACTGAGGCTGAGTACATCGCAGCATCAGCTGCTGCTAAGGAGCGTTTGGATAGGAATTTCGTCCAAGATTTGGGCGTCATTACAATGGAGTTGGTCCAGTCCCGGTGTACTGCGACAACACGGGTGCCGTTGCGCAAGCAAAGGAGCCTAGGTCTCACCAAAGATCCAAACATATACTGAGGAAATACCACATAATCCGGGATATTGTGGCTAGAGGTGACATAGCAGTTGAGAGAGTCGCCTCTGCGGACAACATTGCTGATCCACTTACGAAGCCCTTGCCAGGACCGTTGTTTGAAAAATATCGCGAAACAATGGGACTGCGTCTGATGATTAGTTGGCTTTAGTGCAAGTGGTAGATTGTTAGAGTAGATGCCCAACTAGCCAACTTGTGGCGTATGGGTTTATAGACTCTTGTATATGATAGTCTTTATATATGATATTCGCATTTGTTTATGTCATTCTGTATCTTCATTATGTTTATATAATGTTAACAATTGTGTTGGATAAAGACCTAGAATGCACCATAGTGTATGTTAGATGTGATAGTGGGTATGACGGCTATCATGAAACACATCTAATAGTCACTGTGTATTCTGAATTAGTTCCTAGTTGATTGGGCCATCAAAATGAGGATAAGGCCGCCCAAGCTTGAGACTAGTGTCTGTGATGCGAAGTACCATGTTTCATTGGTAGGGAACGTTGTGATGTTCTGAGCATGCAGATGGATAGTGACCTGGTGATCTATCGACCCTCGTTCGGACTTTCCAAGTGGTTACCATTGTCGAGTGGATAAGTCCGAGGTCTTGGTTGTACTGATTGGTCCACACGATTCGAAACGTCATTGAGACTCACATGATAGGCATCTCACTTTTACCCGTTTGCCGACTCACTTGGAGTCATTAGGCGGCGGGATTGGGTGAGATCCTGATGCATGTAGGAGTCGATGCTTCGTTGTCGAGGATTCACCGCTCGCTCACATGCGTGGATATCCTATGCTATCTGAGGGGATAATAGTGTATAAATCTCTGGCCAGAGTACTAGAAGTGTTTTAGGTAAATGGGTTTACCTAGTTACACTCGTGATGTCACTATTCGATCTCCAATATGTATGCATTGCTATCGGATCTCTAGCCACTCTCGATTTACCAATGGTCGTTGATCTGATCGGGATATATGGATTGAAAGGACCGTACTGTACGCTAACCACGACCAACTGGTTCTTGCAGGCACTATCAGTGATACCTAGGGGATCATGGCGCGATGTTGCTAGGCGCTTTACCATGATCCGTTGGGCAAGTCCAAAATTGTGATTTCAGAGCCGCAATGGTTGTGGGCCCACGGCTAGCTGTATCCCTGAACCATTGAGGGTCACATAAGTACTGGATTCAAGATTCCCGCACGGAAACTGAGCTCAATGTGTTGAGCATAGGAGGAGGATTTTTGGAAGTACGACTTCCTAAAAGTCAACAGGGGTCAAATCGTGATTTCCGCTGTAGAGGGGCAAAACGGTCATTTTGCACTGGGGTTCTGAAAAATGGTTTTTCAGATCATAATATTCAGTTTTTGAAACTGAGTCGATCGGTCCGATCTGATCGGCGATCGGAGTTGTAATGAAGTCGCAGTGATGGATATCGTCATTTGGACCCGGGCCCGTTGTGCCTGTCCAAGTCCATTACTACTCTTATTAAAAGAGACTTAGGGCTTCATTAATTATAACTAACATATCACAAACCCTAGCCTCCACTGTTACCTCTCGGCCGCCCCTCCTCTCCCAAAGTCGCCGCCGCCGGCAACCACCACCGCCGCCGCCGCCCCTAGCCGGAATTTGTTCCGCCCAACTTTTCGAGGAGTTTCCATCCGTGTTGATCTCGTCAGGCCTTCTAGTTCAGGCTGACGAAGGAACCTTGCTTCCGATCATGGACTTGATTAGACGTAACCTACCGCCGCCTACCGTGAAGAGCCAGTCTCCCTGTGATTCTGTTTGGAGCCAGGCGCCTGTCGCCAGCAAGGTAACACCCCGAGAAACGCCCTATGAATGGTTTATAGTGCTGTTTTTATTGTATTGAATGTTCCCGACGCTTATTTTAAACTTCCGCTGCGCCGCCGGGAGACGGGATCCGGATCCGCCACCGCTTTTCCAACAACAATTTCGTTAAGTGCATTAAAGAGATCCTCTCGTGTAAACATGATATTTGAGAAATCAAATACCTCATCATTGTCATCGGCCATAAAAAACTGTACTTCCTCTTCATTGTTGCTTGATTAGCTGCTGGAAGTGCTCTTATCTGAGTCAGAATTAGTTCACCTGGTTTTGCTTTCCTATGCAACTAGTACTTTGCGATCCCGCCTCTTGATTTATGGTTTCTTATCAGAATGGTTTCGTCTATGATCTGAAGTCCTTTTATCATCCTGCTTTGGTTTTGGGCAGTCCGCAACAAAACTTCCTGGTCTGCCACATTCAAAAATTTCATATCAGTAGTATTCTATTCAGATTTATGTTCTTTAATTGAAAAGGAGAGTGATTGAGTTCTTATCATAAATTTCCAAAACTTCTTAACGAAGAGG
Organism: Dorcoceras hygrometricum; assembly: GCA_001598015.1. Classification (NCBI taxonomy): domain Eukaryota; kingdom Viridiplantae; phylum Streptophyta; class Magnoliopsida; order Lamiales; family Gesneriaceae; genus Dorcoceras; species Dorcoceras hygrometricum. Next base: position 286,563 of record KV009946.1, read on the forward strand.
ACATTGCATCGTTGCAGATCTGTTCAGCTGTCTTCTATGGATTTTCTTCTGCTACAGCTAAGGCCTTTGTAGTTGAGATGTGGAAGGTCCTTCTTCCGATCTGGTCTCCAGTTCAAATTCATAGGCCTTTAAATCGGAAAATAAGTCGTGCAGCTCCAACATATTGATGTCTTTGGACTCTCTGATAGCTATAGTCTTTACATCCATTCTCTGGGGAGGGCTCTCATCCCTTTTAGTGCTACTTTCCTGTTGGTGTACTCCTTTCCTGGTCTGGCTATCTCTATCACCACAGAGCTGAATCTCTCATCGAACTTCATCATTGATTCACCAGGCCTCATATTTATTGATTCAAACTTTTGCAAAGAAAATGTGAGCTTGTTTTCCTTCGTTTGTTCATTGTCCTTGCAGATCTGGATCAACTTATCCCAGATTTCCTTGGCCGTGACACAGGTCTGAATTTTACTGAACATATTATTTTCCAGCGTCTTGTAAAGAATATCTTTTGCCACGTTGTCCAAGTTACGAACTTCATCATTGATTCACCAGGCCTCATATTTATTGATTCAAACTTTTGCAAAGAAAATGTGAGCTTGTTTTCCTTCGTTTGTTCATTGCCTTGCAGATCTGGATCAACTTATCCCAGATTTCCTTGGCCGTGACACAGGTCTGAATTTTACTGAACATATTATTTTCCAGCGTCTTGTAAAGAATATCTTTTGCCACGTTGTCCAAGTTAGACTTCTTCTTATCTTCAGACGTCCACTGTAGTCTGGGCTTCTGAACCCATTGTGATGCACCGGAAGAGATGGCCATGGCAGTATTTGGCTTCATTATCTTTATTGGGCCATCAGTGATGATCCACATATAGTCATCTTGAGTCGCCAGGTGAGCTTGCATTCTTATCTTCCAGACGTCGTATTCCTCCTTAGAAATTATAGGAATTTTTAGAGATCGACATATTTACAACTGTTCAGACACTGAGATAACCATGCTCTGATACCATTTGTTGGATCGAAATAGAGTTAAATATCAGCTCGAGAGTTCAGAATGGGGGGTGAATGAACTCCTCATAATTTTCCACAAAACTCTTTCAAAAATATTTTACAACCCTACGGCTAACATCTAGCTGAGTTATCAGCTTGGAGGATCTCAATGCCCTTCTGTTCTCTCGAGTCACAAAGATTTGTGCAGAAGGAACTCTATTGAATAGTTAACAGAGATATAAAACTAAAAGCAGTAATAGGAAAAAGTGAATGTAGTAAAGTAAAAAGACTCGAGATTTTTTTTTATGGAAGTTTGGAGTTTAAACTCCTACATCTCTCATTATTCCTTTTTCAGGAAGGATTCCACTAGAAGATTGGATTACAGCAGCTCCTGCTCTAACACGATCCGACAGCCCGCAAGTTGCAGGAACTCCTAGCACTCTATGATAGAAAACAGACGTTCAATCTGTTCTACAAATACAATGGTTTCTTCTAAGCTGTTTGAGCTTACACATGCTCTATACACTCAGTTTATGATTTACAATGAAGACGCAAAACTACAGAGTGGTTACAACTCAGAAAGATGAATATAACGCTTTTGAGAGCAAGGTTGTAACGAAGTTGATGATGAACAGTAAACTTTTGTGCATTGATGTAATTTGTGTAGCATAACAGTGATAGCAACAGTATTGTTCACAGTCTTTCGTTGATTCAATCTCTCTATTAGTCGTTCATCGCTCTGTATATATAGAGATCTTCATATGCATCGATATTTGAATGATTTATTCTACTGGCTAGTTGATCTTCGTTCCATATTTGAAGGAATTCCTTTATTTATACAAGAATCACACGACTGATACCTCTAGGTCCAGAAATAACATCCGGTAAATTAGCTAGTGATTAAGCGATTGATTGATCTGATCTGATAGAAGTTGGCGTAGGCGGATCCGGATCCCGCTACTGGGGCGTAGCGGAAGTTTTAAATTACACCTAAACAATAATCTAAACATTCATAGGATGTTTAGAAAGTTACCTTGCTAGCGTCTAGGTGCCTGGCTCCGTCCAGTTACACGAGGGAATTGGCACATCAACGGTTGAACGGCTGGATCGACGCCTAATCCGATCCACGACCAGAATCTCAACTCCTTCGCCGGTTTGCACTAGAAAATCGACGAAAATTTCACGAACGGGATCTTCTCGTCGAGACGGTCGGAACAAATTCCGACGATGACGGCGGGCGGCCATGGCGGTGGCGTGGCGAAGTGGAGGAGGAGAAAGGAAAGAGAAATATAACTAAGAGGGAGAGCACTCAATCCAAATTGGAGACAGAGAGTTATTCCCAATTTTTGGTGCGAGTACAATGAATACCCCAGGGCCCCTATTTATAGATTTTTCATGGACTTAAACCAGGTTAATGGGCTTGGGTCGGGCCCAGGCCCAGTGAAAATTGGTTTCAAGTCCATCGTTGTGGCTTCATCATAATCCCGATCGACGATCAAATCCGACCGATCTACACAGTTTACAAAACTGAACATTATGATGTGAAAACAATTTTTCAGACCACCTAATCCAAAATAGCAGTTAGGCCCCTATCAGCTTTAAGGATAGTCATACTAGTCCAAGAAAATTTAAGGAAATCTAATTTCCACCCTAGTTAATTTTAGAAAGTCACACTTCCATCCTTCCTCCTACAATACTCAACAACTTGAGATTAGTTTCTGTACAGGAATTGAGAAACCAGTACTTGTGTGACCCTCAATGGTTCAGGAATACAGCTAGTTGTGGGCAAAACTTTTGTGACTCTAAAGTCACATTTTCGGACTTACCCATCGGATCATGGTAAAGCGTCTAGCAACATCGCTCCATGATCCCCTAGGTATCACTGATAGTGTCTGCAAGAATCAGTCGGTCATGGTTAGCGTACAGTACGGTCCTTTCAACTCAAATATCCCGATGATATCAACGACTATTGGTAAATCGAGAGTCTCTAGAGATCCAATAATCATGAATACATCTTGGAAATCAAATAGTGACATCGCATGTGTTACTAGGTAAACCAATTTACCTAATCAGTCGGTCATGGTTAGCGTACAGTACGGTCCTTTCAACTCAAATATCCCGATGATATCAACGACTATTGGTAAATCGAGAGTCTCTAGAGATCCAATAATCATGAATACATCTTGGAAATCAAATAGTGACATCGCATGTGTTACTAGGTAAACCAATTTACCTAAAACACATCTAGTACTCTGGCCAGAGATTTGTCACACTATTATCTCCTCAGATAGCATAGGATAATCCACGCACAAGGGCGAGCGGTGAATCCTCGATAACGTAGCATCGACTCCTACATGCATCGGGACTTCACCCAACCCCGCCACCTGATGACCCCAACTGAGTCGTTAAACGGGTCAAAGTGAGGCACCTATAATATAGAGCCCAATTGCAACAGGTGCAACTCCCATTTATTTACCTCACATCCAGTAAGGGCCCAATTGTAATGGTCGGTCACCATAACGTCCCCAATAATATGAGGTGGTCTATGTATGCGGGTAGCATCGAAGTACACCCATTGTTGATGGAAGACGGGAAATTTTAAACAATATTTAAATTTCCTTAGCTTCATGATCTTATCGAATAAACTTTTGTTTTATGATCAATTTAGAAGTCATGGACTAACATTCTCTAATAGAGCTTCCAGGTAATTGGAGGTGCTAAGGCCCACTTAAAAACCGACCTCCTTAGACAAAGCAACGCCCTCTAGAGAGACTAGCCGGTACAAGCCATTTTTAAGCTGGTCTATAAAGGACTCTCTTAGATAACGTTTTGTCACATTTCCTCATATATATCACTAAACTAAGTTCCTTCAATTTAATCATGAAACTTTTAATCTTGATATAAATTTTAAATCAAGTTTAAATGATGGATTTTAATTTTGAAATTTAGTCTCAATAATTTTAAATCAAATTTAAAATTTGCGGATTCAATATATATATATATATATATATATATATATATACTATATATTAATTTTGCGATCCGTGGTTGCCAAGCATGGATCTAGGTCCAATCCTAGATGACATGCAGTATGCAAATGCAATCCTATTACATAAGCTTCCAGTTTTACAAGTCTTCGGTCTTCAATATCTTTGATCATCATCTCCACCATCTTCAAAATTATCCTCCCACTAAGTCTAATATTTATATTTAAATATCCATGACAAATAAGGATACATTTTAAAGGGGTGGGAACGGGCCATAAACCAGACCCACTTTGATATTATTTCAACAATATTATAACCAAGAAATGTAAAACCTAGCATACACCTACACATTGGGCATGGCTATCGATCATCCCAAACATTATCTATTCAATTAATCCAATTAACTTGAATAAAAAAAATAATCAAATCAAGTTCGATTTTATCCAACAAAATCATATTTTAAATATAAAATCATATTTTATAAATAAAATCTTATTTTGTTATTTTAATTGCATCAATTTTGGGCTTAACAACTTTAGGTCCAATACTCAAAATTTTTCAACAATTAATTTTGGTTCCAACCAAAAGGCCCAATAGTCAAGTATCGGCCCAAAAATCCCTCGGGCCGCTCGGGATAGGTCCGAAAAAACCCTAGGATTCAAATTCCGTCGCCGCATCTCCGCCCTGGCACCACCGCACGGGCGGTGAACCGCCGCCCGCATGCGTGCAGCAAACCGTGCACGCACGGGGGGCGGCCACCTGCGCGACGTGTGAGCATGGGTAGCGGCCAGCGCGCATAGCGTCCGTCGAGAGGTGCGCGCAGCACCCGCCGAGACGTGCGCGCGCGGCATGCGCTACAGGCGAGCAACCCCCATCGCAACGTGCGTGCACGATGCACGCACGGGCCCCCTCGATATGCGCACGACGTGCTAGCGATGAGGAGTGGTGGTGCGCGGGATGTCTTGGCGGTGGTGGCGCGGCGGAATGCGACCGGAATTTTTTTTTCTTGGAAAACATTTTATGCAATTCAGGCAGAATGGTGTATTGACAGATCCGTGCCAAAGCTCTGATACCACTGTTGCCGCAGCGGTGGATCCGAATCCCGCACCCGAGGCACAGCGGAAGTTTTAAAATTTTGAGCCCGGGAACGATCAATACACCTAAACAATAATCTAAACATTCATAGGATGTTTAGAAAGTTACCTTGCTGGCGTCTAGGCGCCTGGCTCCGACCATTTCCACGAGGGAATTGGCACTTCAACGGTTGAACGGCTGGATCTGTTAGAGTAGATGCCCAACTAGCCAACTTGTGGCGTGTGGGTTTTATAGACTCTTGTACAAACGATCTTTATATATGATATTCGCATTTTATAATATGGCATTCTTTACTTTCATTATGTGTGTAATGATTTACAATTGTGTTGAGTAAAGACCTAGAATACACTAAAGCGTATGTTAGATGTGATAGTGGATATGACGGCTATCATGAAACACATCTAATAGTCGCTGTGTATTCTGAACATGTTCCTAGTCGATTGGGCCGTCAAAATGAGGATAAGGCCGCCCGAGTTCGAGACTAGTATCTGCGATGCGAAGTACCATGTTTCATTGGTAGGGAACATTGTGATGTTCTGAGCATGCAGATAGATAGTG